>SKCR01013332.1:0-384186 GCA_019454045.1 Zanthoxylum bungeanum | reverse complement strand
TGATTTGGGAAATGATGATTGTGGATTTAATTGGATTGAAACCGAATCGGATTGGAAAAACCCCTAATTACCGAGACTTTAAGCATGTAAATTGGGTTTGATTTTGATAAATTGTGTTGGATACTATTTGTTGTTAAAGTCCATGATTAATTATGCTAATTGATGTTTTAGAAATGTTAATTAGGTAATTAATTGTGTATTACACTTAGGTTAATTAATTATGGAATTTGGAATTTTATAAGTTAATTAATTGGGCTTGTTTTTGGAAATTGGACCTTATAGGTTGTAATTGGGCTTTTAGGCTTTGTTGTACAAAGTTGGGTTTATGAAAAATTGGTTGGATCCAATTAGGCCAAAACCGCATCCATAAAGTCCAATTATGACTTAATGGACCTTAATTTTTTAATTGGGCTAATGGGCCAAAATTATTTAAGGCTTATGGGGTAACTCCCGGATTGGAATTTGATTATCGGTTTGACCCGAGTTGACCAAAAAGTCCACGCCTTAAGAAATTAATTAAAAGCCCATTGGACTTTAATTAAATAACGTTGGACGTTAATCGGGCTTTGAGACGCATAACGATTGAATTTGGAATTTAAATCGTAAAGGTTTATTATATAAAAGTGTAATATTTAATTTGGAATTAATATTGAATTAGAATAAATGCTATTAAATTGGATTTAATTATGTAGTTTAATTTAATTCGGAAATTCATACTTTGAGTACTATTCGCTAAACGAGTTTGACTCGAGCAAAAATCAAATCGTTGGTTTGAACTTTGATGATCACTAATTATCAGATTAATTTGGATTAGATTGATTGATAACATGCTTGTATGAATTCATGGTTGCGATGCATGAATAATGTATATCAGATGGATATTAGTCGGGTGGGACAATTTTGAAATTGTAATAAATTTTGATTTATTAATTGGACCTACGTGTCCAGCCTTATCACCTCTATACTCTTTGTATTATCTTCTCACCTATTCCCCTCAATGTAAATGAGGTTTCTTTAGAAGTGTAGTGTAACGGGTAGAAGTAAATACATGTGCTAGCTTTGGAGAGAGAAAATGAGAGATTTGATCTAGGATCAATGTAAAATATCCATCCGCATATCATTATTATTTTATTCATATACGCTTTATTATGTGTTTAGAATGCATGTTTAAGGGTGTATGATGATGAGTACTTAACAAAGATAATAAATTGGTTGCCAATTTGCACGCGAAAAACCCTCAAATAATATTAAGCGTCTTCCTTCCATTGAGTGATTCTTACTCAAGATCTAAAACGACATTGGTTTGTTGGCCAAAGTCAAAACCTTTGTTTGTCGAAGATGTGTTTGAATCACGAAGGCTTTGTTCCATACCAGTGTTTTGTCCAAGTTATGGTTTGTTGGCCAAAGTCAAGACCACTTCTTGTCCATCGACATTGATTACGAAGCTTTCCATGGTCAATGGGTCGCGCTTGACTGGGATCACTAAGTTTGTTGTGCCAAAGCGAAGGCTTAGTTGATTCAGAGGAAAAAGGTTAGGTAATACATTGGATGTATTGGCGTATATAGGATATATGTTTCGGACTTGGACGTCCTCCTACCGAATCTAGGAATCGGATTGGATCCAATTGATCTTAGAGATCTACCTAGTTAATTATCATACAATTTGTTGGCCAAAGTCAAGATTGTGTGATATTTAACGGGATCCTTGCCCACTAGGAAACACGGTTTCCTGAGTACTCGACAGAGGGTTAGAGGCTCGCCGAAAAATAGTGGGAGGCAAGAATTGAATTTGCAATATTCGTTCAATTACTCGCCATATGCGCTCAATCACAAATTATTTCGTCGTTTGATTAAATGTTAGTTAGACTATATTTAAATTATTGTTTTAATAAGCAGTTGGACTGTATTATAGTTGATTATATAATTGGATTATAATAATCATATATTTGAATTAATTAATTTTGATTTACAGTTGATTTTATAATTGGATTATAGTAAGCAATGTAATTGAAGTTAATTAATTAAATTATATTTGATTGTATAGTTGGACTATAATAATCAATATAATACATAGTACCACAAATCGTTGATTAAATAGTTGGACTATTAGAATCAAGATAAATTGAAATGTTAGTGTTTAAAACATAATCCTGGGTGAAAATGTATTTAAACGACTATGACTTTTCAAATTGGGAATAAATTTCAAGATGGTCTTGGAAAATAATAAGTTACTTTATTTGATAAAATAACGTATTATGCCTAAAGCTCGGAGTTAAGCAAATAAGTGGAACATGATATTTGGAATATTCATGTAATGATAACTTTAGTGCTTAATCCATAATACTTGTCAAGTTGACTCCTTAATTTCCGTATCACAATTAAGGATTAGATCCTTAAGCATGATAATGAAATTGAAGGATTTTCAAGGATCTTTTTTAGATCTTTGAAATACTAAATTACAATAAATAATTCTTGGAGAATTAATGACTCTTCTCAAGGAGACAAAGTCAAACTTTGCAATTAGGCAAGTAGCGCAAGGCGCACCTTCTTCGATATTCTAGAAACCCGAGGCTTGGCCAAAGGCTACTGGAATGTTGAAAACGGGCAAAGGCAAAATCATTATAATCTTCTGGGAAGATAAAAAGTCATATCCTAAGAAGGAATTGAAGACGAGCAAGGCTCTGACTTCAAATATGTTTGTCATAATTATGTTCACAACTAGTATTAAAGTTGGATTTTAAATACTTAGTGTGATACATAAAATATATATTGATGTTGAGAATCTGTTTTGAACAGGATACTGACTTCAACTGAGATTTATCTGCGAATAGTAAATGGGACGAAAGTCGCTGTTTTAACCGTAGATACCTGAATTTAAGAACTACCTTCGGGTATGTACTTAAATTAGGAAACTGTTAAATGTAACTAGTTTGACTAGGAACATTATCTCTATATCGTGTATAACCCGCTGCGGGTGTACCTTTATATTCTAGAACACTAAAGTGTTTTATTATATAAAGATGATATTGAGATAAACACATTAGATGTGAAAACAGAATTTATATTTTGAATATAAATAATATCTCAATATATAACATGACAAATAAATAGCTCAATCTGATTTGATCAGAAGAACTAATTATGGCATTGTTGTCTAGGACACAATCAAACAAGACTCGTATATCCACACTTTCGAAGAGTGGGTACTAGGACTAATTTGATTCTATTCAAATAAAGTCTACGAATCTAGTTTATTAGGCATAGTGCCTGTAACACTATTTACTTGGTAAAAGTGTAAATGCCGCTGATCTGTTAGCCATAGTTCATAGTGAAGCAAGTGGACCTATGTCTAACTAGGCTAGAGGTGGATATGAATATTTCGTGACCTGTATGGATGTGGCATCGCGTTATGGTTATGTGTTTCTTATGAAACACAAATCGGAAACTTTCACAGTTTCTACACGAAATAGACAAACAGATCAGCTAAAGTATTAAACCGTCACGGTGAGACCGTAATGGAAAATACATAAGCAATAAGTTTCTCGTATACTTGAAAGAGTATAGTATTCTTTCAATGGGGACTCCTCCCGGAACACGTCAGTTTGACGGTGTGTCTGAACAGATTAACTAAATTTTGTTAGACATGATAAGGCTAATCATGAGTCGCTCTGAGCTACCATTTCCTTCAACGGATAAGCTTTAAACAATGCAAGAACTTATTTTGAATAAGATTCCATAATAATCTGTTTGACAGATATCATATTAGATATGAACAGGAAAAGAAACCGGGTTTCACATTCCTGAATATTTGGGAATGCTAGGCATATGTTTGGATGATACCAAACTAAAACCCAAATAGGATAACTGCCAATTGTAGGTCATCCTAGGGATACCATAAGTATTGTACTTATAAACCTCACAAGAGAACAATTGGATTGTTGCTCACCATGCGGTTTTTCCTAAGAGGAATACCGATATACAGTGGTAAGTGGGAGGATAGTATAACTCGATGAAAATCGGAGTAATACTGTTCAAGGCACCGAATCTTAATGGAACATGAATAGTTCATCAGGATGAAACTATTGCCATTAATCTTCGAATACACAAGAACTGCGTAGATCGGAGAGAGTCAGAAAATAACCTGGGGTATGGGTTTCTGATCTCACCTCATAAAAGTGTCTATCTTATTGAGGAATACCAACTGACTACGTATGAGGAAGTGATACAGGGTATCAACTCCCTAATTATGGCAAAGTGCCATATAATCCGAAATGGATTCCATGTATATCAACCAGTTTGATACTAGTTGATGTACCACAGGGCATTGTGCCTATTGGTACTATATAAGTCTTCAAGGAAGACGTACATGGATGGCAACATACCAACGTATAAAGCTAGGCTTTTAACGGAAAGGTATCGTTATCAACATTGTGTTGATTACGATTCAACCTCTTACCTGTTGCCACGGTAAATCCATTTGGATAATGCTTGTTAGTCGATCCATGATTGGATTGAAATAAGCATTAGGTTTCTTGGAATTATCGTTTTGATGTAATCATAATGATTTATGATTTAATTCAAAACGAAAATGATTCTTGTGTAAATAAGAGGGTTAGTGGGAGTGCACTGACAGTGGATGTCCTATAAAATAATGATAATATGTCATTTCGTGGAAATGATATTCCCATAAAATAAATATCGGTGAAAGCTTGGCTTTCGAATACTCTCCGAGAAACCGTACATTGAAAAATGTACGTGACCTGGTGTCTCATACGCTTTGAGCATATGAATTCACAAACAGACCAATCCGAGTGAAAGTCACCGGATTGATGTTAAGAACATCCGTTAGTATCTTAGAGAACTAAGGATGCTGTCTTAGTATATGGAGAAGGAGAACTTGAAGTGACTGGGGTCACTGTAGCAAATTTCCTATAACCGATAAAGACGACTAAAAGTCGCAAACGGTACTATACAGTTTGAATAACGGTACAGTGAGCTGGAAATCTTCCAAGCAAGATACTGTTACCGCATAAACGACAAATGCAAGTTAATTGCAGCAGCTGAGGCAGCAATAGAAGCCATCTGGTTCAATAACAAATCTAATTAGATTAGATATAGTTCTGTTAGCAACTGAGCTAGGCGTCAGCACAGGCTAAAAAATTAATGGTCTCATCAACGATCCAGATACATACTTCGAAATTCATCTGATTCGTTCGGATCATACATTGTAGCGATGTGATGATCGAATAAATCACATCAGATGATAATCATACAAATCCGCTGACTAAAGCCTTTTCTCAGCAGTTTGAGCCAACCATACATAGTTCGGGTGTAAGACACTCGAGTGACTGGCTATAGGCCAAGTGGGAGATTGTTGGACAATTATGACCCATAACGTCACTATTTGTACAGATCACGGTGTTGTTGTACAAATTAACTATGTGACAGAGGAGATTGCACTCTTATCATTTGTGATTAGATCACCTAGATGTATAAATGATGAGAGGTCCCTATGATTTGTTCCTGGACGGAGAATGATATGAGACAGTATCAGTCCACGAAGGATAAATCGTTAAATATCCCTAGTCAGAGTATTATCGAGATTGGACATCGATAAATACGTAAAAGACTAGTATTGCACTTGTGCGCGTTTGCGAGGACACAACGACATAGTTCTCATATATTTGGGTATAGGATACTCATGCAAGTGTAATAGGAGGTTGTGTTTCACCGATGGTATGGGAAACAGCTTCGCTATGGATAGACCCCCTCGGAATTCCATTGGTAGTATGACTATGTGTCTATGGAAGTCTGAAATCAGGGTAGGTGTATTTGGTCTTAACCTGGGACTTGCACCGCTAATACTTGCGACAATCAATATACTTTGGTTGAGGTCGTCCAGGGCTTTAACCGGTTTTGTGTACGCCAATGCTGAGTATATTGAGAATCGTAGTGTGTTGGGTGTGATGTCAAGACGGAAAGTATCACTCCAGTCATAGTGGAGATGATGGTCATATAGGATACAGAACTCGTTCTCTTAAATGCTCGAGCTATCGGGATATTATGACTAGGTCACGTATATCCGATTATAAAGACTAGTTACCAGACATCCGATATGTGCTTCGTACGGGGCAGACACAATTCCAGCCCCAGGCCTAGCACATGATCATCCGATACTGGACAGAAATACGTAATACTACGGTGAACTACGCTTGATATAGATCATATATTCCTGTAAGGATATTTCCGGAGAATTGGGAAGGCATGGCGCTTTGCTAGAAGCCAACATTGTCTTGTAAATCGGTATAAACGTAGTACGAGGTACTACGTATTCAGATAGTCCGATAACCGTATTTACTGCCAACATATCTGGGGATCTCATGGGTCGCTTACCGAAGATTCACCGATGATGTATGACTCACACTTAATTAATCTGGGATTAATTAGAAGAGAGAGAAAATTAATCTGGGATTAATTACGGAGATATTTTATCTAGGATAAAATATTAATAAAAGAGAGAGAACGATTAATTTGGAATTAATCGATAAAATAATATATTCGATATATTATGCGAAATTGGATTTCGACGCGGAATTGAAATTAGATTTTAATTCGGGCGAACTAATTAATTTAGAATTAATTCGTTAGCGACGTGAATAATGATTTCGCTAGGTGTAATCATTTAATTCCGACGTGACGGAAAATTCGTTAATTTGGAATTAGCGAACCTGAGCCCGAGAGTGATTGCGAGCGCATTCGAATTTCGAATTCGAGCACGACACTTAAGTCACATCAAGCGTCAAATCACTAGTCGCATCATTCATCAAATCACTTGTCACTTTGAGTGATGTGACATGACATGTAGTCACTTTATTAAAGTGACTTGATGTGAATAGTGATGTGAGTTGAAAAGCATCTTTTGCTTTTTGCTTTTTGACTTTTGCTTTTTGCTTTTGCCTTTTGACTTTATTTTTGAAAGTAAATAAAAAGTGGTATATGCTTTATTTTATTGACTTGGTAAATAAGATAATAATAAAAACATAGACAATAAAAGCGTTTATTCTCTCTCTCATTGGGTTCACGTTTTTGGAGTTTTTGGAGCCAAAATTGTTCCCACTCCTCTCACGGCTTTGAGCCAAATTTCTTCATCTTCTTCTCCAATCTTGGCTTGGGCGTGAGAAGCATGAAATAAATCTAGTGCTAGCACACATTGGGTTATACAAAGGTGATAGGGAAGTGTTCTTGTGAACATTTTTGAGCTTAAAACTTTAAGCTTCCATGGTGTTCATCAATGGCTGATTCTTGGACCATCAAGGAGCAGCAAAACCGAGCCATTCACTGCCTTGGAGAGCCATTGCCGTGACTTTTGATGAAGCTTGAAAGCTTGTGTTCCTTAAAGCATCCAAACCAATCAATGTGAGTCATGTTTCCGCCTTACTCCTTTGATGTATTCATACTCTTTTCATGCTTATTTGATGGATCTTGGGACCTATTAAGAAACTAACACATAGAACTTTCTGTTCTCAGCTTCTTCCTCGTCAATGTCCATAATAGTCTCCTTTAACTTTCGAAAGTCACCAATCATAGAGGTCATCCTCCTCAGCTTGCCATAAATAGAGGGCTTAGTACCCTTGATGATCATCTTGATTTGGTCATTCTCCGAGGACCGAGTCTGCATCTTCAAAAGCTGGCTCCTCCAGCGATCTACATAATCCTTGAAGCTCTCATCCGACTTTGTTTGGTATTCTCCAAGTCGCGAAGTGACAAGTCGATCTCCAAATCCATGACATACTGATTCAGAAAGGCCTCCGCCAATGCCCTTTAATCATCTTTGACCATTCTTTCCAGGCCGTGATACCACACCACGAGCGCTCCCTCTAGCGACATCCTGAACATCTTCTAAACCTGACGCTTCAACAGACCCACCGAACTCATCACAGAAATATATTATCGAAGATGGACTCTCGGATCCCCGTTCCCATTAAACTTGGCTATGTCGGGCATCTTGAACTAAGAAGGTAGCTGCTTCTCAAAAGTCATCGCCTCATAATCTAGTAAATCCTCATGCTTACCCCTCATCTTGCGGGTAACTGACTCTACCTGATCCCTGAGTTTCTGCAATTCTGCCTAGGACCCGCTAACCTTCCCACTGCATACTTAGCCATGTCATTATCAAAAATACGGATCTCATCACTCATCTTGATCAGAGGCTCTTCTCGCCTGACGTTCTCAAAGCTTTCTGCCCCTCCTGCATGGGGCACTGCCATATTGACCACAGCGGCGGTCAAATCTTGCAACTGCTCGGTAATTTTAGTGAGGTTAGTCTCCAACTGATCCATGTGAGAACCCTCATTATCTGACTCACTCATGTCCGCTAACGGTCTCTTGACGAGTCTTCCCTCTTCTCTAACCCAACGGAAATCTATGATGGCCTTTAACTACGAGTTAGCATGGTACGTGTATGTGTGCGATGCGAGAAATATATAAAATCCATGGTATAATCAAACAAGATATATCCTCCCGACCTTATTTCTCCCACACTCGTGGTAAGCCTATTTTGGTTCTAGTTATGGCTTATTCTTTGCACCGATGTAAGGTACACAAATTCGCTCTCTCCTATGCTATGGGCTGAACCTTGGCTGCTTCTGTTCCTTTCCATCGGTAAAAGACAAAGACATCCATTTACAACATGGACTAAGCAGAATTATGAGATCATGCCATTGTCTAGAAATGACGAATTAGGCTTTCGGTAACCGTGGTCATGGGGATGAACTTAGAAGCGTCCAAAATTATACAAATATGCCATAACAAGGCGTATCCTTTCTGGATGAAAGCCAGTGCGGATATCGAACTCATGCTTCTAGCATATTTGGATCATGTTTGGACTTTCTAAACCCATCAAGGTTTTTATACAAGTTGGCCCATTATCATTTCAAAGCATTCAATCATATTATTACGGGATGTAAACTTGTCCCAGTTGAAAAAGGCCCAACAGGTTTACACATTTGCAATAACGTGGCTAAACAACTTCAAATGATAGGGGGCCCAAACACAAAGTGGCCCATCGGAATTTTAGAAGCTTTTGGCCCAATTGTGATAAGACACAAACTCGTCCCAGTTTAAATAGCCTAACAAGTTCACATCTCATGACAAGAAGTCCAACTGAATCCAAATGATGATGGTCCCAAACACAACCATAAAAGGGTGGCTTCTATAGGTCATACAACTATGGTTCACATGCGGATTTATAGGAGTATAGATAAAGGCTCCCGTCGGTGAAGGATTGCCCACAACTAGGTCTCCCCACTCAAGGGTTCGAGCGACCAAGTGAGCGAACCTTTTTTTATACCTTAAGGTACGTGCCAACGAGTGATGGTACCATATAACGATCCGCCGCTTCGAGCGAAAATGACTTCACGATACACGAATAACTGTCAAATGGATTCCTCTATTGAAAATTCCCCAGAATGAGGGTGGAGCGAACTCTTTTAAATACCTTTAACTCTTAGGCTCTTATCGACTTGGTGACATGAATAAACAATAGATCCTCTAAATTAGTCCATCACTTTAAATATACTTTAAGTAAGCTTTGAGTAAATGATTATCTAGATGTCTTCACAGTTTTTCCTTTTGGCTATAAAAAAGTAGTGAGTGAAGGAAGACATAAAATCATTTTCTAACTCTAATAATACCTTTGGTTAAATCAACTTTAGCTTGGAAAGTTTTATTAATCCCTTGGTCCTAACCCACTTGTAGACAAGGTTAACTAAAGTAAAAATCACAAACATTACAAGAAATTATTTTGGGGCCGATTCTCTATCCCCACTGGAGTCGCCAGACTATGGGCAATACCACAGAGGTACATAAGTGGGCGATGCTGCCCGGGCTCACGGCCTGGTCAGAAGTACGGAGTAGCCCGCGGGGACTAAACCGGAGTCGCCACCCAGTATGAACTGGAAAATGATTTAAGGCCGTACTCACCCCTCGTAAGGGAAGACCTCAAATCATTTGGTTCGGAATTGTCCATTACTTATGCTAATTATAATGAAAGGATTTATACAATAGTACAACCAAGTCTTATGAAACACATGCATGATAATTTAATCAGTACACCCATAAACGTAAATAAAAATGAAGACAAATGCATAATTCTATAAACGTTTTGAACAATGAAGCGTAATAATGTAATTACCAATAACTGTAAAAGCATTAATAATAAAAGCGGACAATTAAGTACGTAATGTAAAAGAAATAACTAAAGAGGCAAGCATGCATGGAAGTAAACATGAAGTGATGCGGTAGAATGAATAGAGATAACTAATAGGATGAATACGAAGCAATAAATAACAAGCAAAAAGGTGAATAACGGAATAATAAAAACCGGCGTGGCAAAACATTGTGGTAAAGGTATCATTTAGGCATTTCCCTCGAATAGAGGACCTTTAATCTATTATGATTAGCCCATGCGCACTAAATTAACAATACGTAAATGAATAAATCCATAACAAACCGAAAGTAAATGACATAATGATAAAAGAGATACGACCAAGGCCAACATCTATATGGGACTTTGTATGCCTGATTGAATGTATTTCACGTTCAACCAAGTATACTTCATTTGGCACGGTAAAACGTCATCGTAAAGGTATCCTTTAGGCATTTCCCTCGAATAGAGGACCTTTAATCCATCCTGATTAGCACATGCGCACTAAATTAACACTACATAAATAAATAAAGCGATAACGTGTGGAAAGTAAATAACATAAGAATAAAAGAGATGCGACCAAGGCCGACATCTATATGGGACTTCATATGCCTGACTAAACATATTTCACATTCAATCAAACATTCTTCGTCTGGCGCGGCAAAACGTCGTGGTAAAGGTAGCCTTTAGGCATTTCCCTCGAATAGAGGACCTTTAATCCATCGTGATTAGCCCATGCGCACTAAATTAACACTATATAAATAAATAAAGCGATATCATGTTGAAAGTAAATGACGGAATAATAAAAGGTGCGGCAAAATATTATGGTAAAGGTAGTTTTTGGCTTTTTTCTCCCATAAATAGAGGACCTTTAAACCAACGTAATTAACCTATGCGCATCAAGTAACAATGTATAGAAAATAAATAGCGGAACAATAAACATAGATTTAAATAACAGAATGAAACATGTGCTTTAAAGTTTCACAAACGGTACGTGGAGTTGTATCCCAAGTACAGACCACACTTCCGTCCATTCGGATTCGGCTACGGAATTTATGTCTGGGTTTCTATCCGATATACCACAAGAGGTAGATGCAAATAAAAAATAGACGTGACATATAATAATGCATATGATGGAATAATATTGAATAACTGAAAAGATAAATAGATAATAGTAAATACAGAATAATAAAGAAAGATAAATAACAAAAAATAAATGTGGAACAATAAAACAATGATGAACGTAATTTAAATGCGAAATAATAAATGGCTAATAATACGAAATAAATGTGCGATAAATAAATAACTGAACGTCAAAGAAAGATGTGACCAAAAGTTTGGTCGTCTTTGATGTATGACCTCGCACACTCGGTTGGACATATTTCACATCCAACCGAGCCTGTCGCGTCCAAAACTATAAAATAAAATATAATAAAGGGTGTCATCAGGTCTTACCTTTTAAGTCGCTTATTGGGAGTGCGTTGGGACATCGCCGGGAGAGTTAAAGCTTCACTATTTTTCTGGTTCACTGCTTCAATATTTTGTTCACTATTTCACTGTTTTGAGGCCGATTCCTCTGTTTTCTTCGCTATTTTGGACTGCAATTTTCTGGTCTATTTTTGGGTGATTTGTTCACTGTTTTGGGATGATCCAGGGTGTATTTTGGGTGATTTATTCATTATTTTGGGGACTATATTAGGGGTAATTTTGTTCACCTTCACGCCACGCTGCTGGCTCCTTGCTGATTATGAGCTATTTCCCTTTTGTCGGTCAGTGCTTCACGTGGATGTTTACACTCATTGATGGCCTTTTTGGTTGCTTGTTACTGTAGTGGATGAGTGGTTGAAACAAAAAGATCGTGGGTCGTGTAAGGTGTCAGTTAAGAAGAGGGACATGTGTGGCTTCTTCATTTTTTTATTTATTGCCAAATGAATGAGAGGGTTCTGTTGTTCACGAACTGTAGGGGTTGTTTAGGCTTCAGATTATTTATTTTGTCAAGTGAATGATGAGAATGTGTTTAGGGTTTATTTGCTTTGTGTTTTGGCGAGTGTCTAAGGAAGAGAGACGTGACTGCCGTGTGGTTTTTAGCGTGAATCAGTTTATTGGTGAGTGTTTAGTGCTTTGCTTAGGGTTTATTGGCTAGTGTGCGTGAGGGCGCTGCATGAGAGGTTGCTTAGTGAAGGGCTGCACATGAGTGGGTTTGTTAATGGCTTGCGTGTGTGTGTTTTGTGTATTGCAAGTAGGACGTGAGTGGGTTCTTTGTGTTTTGGCTCCAATGAGAGAGAGACGAGTGAGTGGAGGGTTTTATTTGTTTAGGGCTTTTAGAGAGAGGCGAGAGTTAGGGTTTATTGTTACTTCACGGTTTGAGAGAGAAAGAGAGGACCAATGAAGGAAGCTTTAAGGTTTATTTTTTGTGAGGTTGTCGTGAGTTGTGAGTTGGCCCCAGAGGATAGACTTTAGGGTTTGCATTAAGTTATATTTTATAGTGGTGCATTAGGGTTGGGGTTATGCATAGGTTTTCAAAAGGAAACAAATCAAGTAATGATGTGTGTATTTAATTAATTTATTTAAGGAAAGAATATTTATATTTTGGTGGGCGAATTTCTTTAATTTGGGAGGTGATTTATTTAAATTAGGAAGGAGATTTATTTTGATTTGTGACATGTGTTTAATATGTTGAATATTTTTGGATGGGATTTGGTGGGCCTTGGGCGTGTGGCTTGGTTCTTTGGTGGGCTTGGGCGTGTGGCTTGGTTTGGGTTGCAGGGATTTTGGACTGAGGCTAAAATTTTAAAACAGAGAATAATCGGGCGAATCCGAGGCTAATTAGCGTGTTAAATTTGTTGATGTATTTATTCCTTGAATTTCCCTTCCGACGTCCGTTTCCCGCGACTTCTGTAACTTATCGGGTAGTGCCTACATACGAGGCTCATCATTGGGCTTCATGCAAAAATTCAGTGTCCACACAGTGGTTGCTGAATTGTGTACATACGAGATAGGCTTATATGAAGAATGTGTCTTGACTCAGAGAGTCTCACAATATGAAGTGTACTCGTTGAGCACTTGGGTAGCTAATTATATTTGATAATAAATATCAATCAAAATAATTAAGTGTTATTAGATAATATTAATTATTTACTAGACTAATTGGGATTAATTAGATTAATCAAAATTGATTTAATGGTTAAATAAATAATCACACAATGACATTATTATAATTTCATAAATATCTCTACAATTAGAGGGTATTTTGATAATTACAATATAATAATAGGTGTATTTGCTTGATTTAATTTTATTTTAATCAAGTTGTTAGACAAAATGATAAAATTATATATAATATGCATATTTAGATAAATTGGATTAAGCCCACCGAAATCGCCAAACCACAAAAACCCTAGGCCTAAACCACATATTCCCGTGGTAGCTTGGCTAAATCATGCATGTTTTATGTCTCTAACATCCTATAAAACTAGCTTAGTATGCATATCATGCATAATGAACCCTAAAAACAAAATGCCCAAATTGGGAGTTTTAATGAATTCATGAAATAATGAGAAATAAATGCTAGAAATTTAAATTAGATACTTACATGAGCTCCATAATGCATGAAATACGTGAAAATGACGAGATTTAGGCTAGAAAATGGGCAAAAATCTGAGCCTTATGAGAGAGGAACCAAAACTGAAATGAAGAGGGTTGTTTTGGTTTGTATAAACTCGATGGGTCCGGTATGCTTGTCTTATAGACCGGTATGCTGGTCTTCACGAGAAGACATGAAGATTTGAGACACATATGACCGGACTATATGACCTATGCACGACGTGTCATCTGTATGCCGGGTGACTGAGACCGTTAAGGAGATCGATATATTATGTGTCGGTTTCAGTAATGGTGTTCTGGATTTAGGGGCACCGGTATACTGATCGGTATGTCAGTCCCAGAATTGAGACATGGCCTACATGAATGCAAAATACTTTCGAATGCCCATGATCTTGGACCGTCGCCGCGATCAAGATGGATACTAATTATGCTAGTGATAAACATCACATACATGACCTACATGACTATGATGTTCATGACGTGCTTTACAGTACATTCTAAAACCCAGGGGGTTACATTCTCCCCTCTTAAATAAGATTCTCCATGAATCCAATCCTGTGTGCAAAACGTGCAACTGACCTGACATGCTCTAACAGTCTCATGCCATGCTATCATGACTGTCACATGCAAGTGATATTCAAACTATCACATGAAATGATTATAGTGCTATGTAAAAGAATAAGAGGACTTAATTGGAGTCGACAGAGCCTCATCGGTTATTACACTTAAACCTTCTACTCTCATACCAACTTGTTATACCCTGGAAAATCAGGGCATGCGTCCAGTAAGAGACAGAGTAGCCATCTCCATAGGCCTCATGACATGCGCATACTAGACATATTGACTAACTGATAATATACATGGTTTTTATATTGATGTGAACATACACTGTATAAACATGCAATTCTTGACGTGATATACTTGCGTGCCAACATGTCTTGCACAAATAATCTGAATATGTACATGTATATACATAGCATGATCATTAACATGCGTAACTAACTTATAAAACACATACGTAACATAATGTCTGCACAACATCAGTACATAAGCACATATGAAACTTAGCCTCATGGCCTGATTTAACTTAAAACTAACTACTGGGCCCTGACACTAACTCTGATGACCACGATATTGATGACTACAACTGCGTCTTGTTTCCTCCAAAGCTAGTCCTCCACAAACCTGATCATGAAACCTGTATATAAAAATGGAAAGTGGGGTGGGTCAGTGTAGGACACAGATGTTGACAACACTGTTCTAGGCTCGCGGCCTAGTCGGGAGTACGGAATAGCCCACAGGGGAACTAAACCGGAGAAATAACATGGAGTCACCAACGGTGTGAATTGAGAAAATGATTTAAGGCCGTACTCACCCCTCGCAAGGGAAGACCTCAAACCGTTGGGTTCGGAATGGTCTATTACTTATGTCACTTGTAATGATATGATTTGTGCAATAAATTATCCGAATCTACGCAACATACATTCAAAAATATTCAATTTCTAAGTTCACATGCATGAAAATAAAGCTCAGTTCTAAGTTTGCATATAACCTATATCTAAGTTTGCATGCATAAAAGTAAATCGGAATGACGACAAACATACAATTTCATAAGCACATTATATTCATGGATACGAAAACGCAAGTAAATGATAATTGTACATGCACGCATAAAAGTAAAACGGAATAACGGCAAGCATATAATTTCATAAACAAATTATACTTACGCATACGAAAACACAAGTAAACAACAATTACACAAGCATGTATAATAAGGAGAAGCAATTAGATGCATAATACAAAGAGATAACTAAAGAGGCAATTATACATTAAGAAAAACGTGCCATGATGCGATGCAAAAGAAGATAGACAAATAAGATGAAAGAAGAGAGATGCAATACATGCCTAAATCTATATAGGACCTCGAGTGTCCGATTGAACGTATTTCACGTCCAATCGAACGTGCTTTGTCTGGCGCGGTAAAACATCATGGCCAAGGTAGCCTTTAGGATTTTCATCCCTCAAAATGGAGGACCTTTAATCCAACTTGATTTGCCCATGCGCATTGCAATATGATGCATGATTATGCAAGGAGATGACATACAGAAAGCAAATAACAGAATAAAAGTCACGGCAAAGTATTGTCGTAAAGGTAGCTTTGTAGACTTTTCTTCCCTCAATAGAGAACCTTTAGACCAATATAATAAGCCCATGCGTATTACATTACAATGCATAGAAATAAAGACTTCGTATGCTCAATTAAACATATCACACATTCAGTCAAACATACTTCGTCCGGCGTGGCAAAACGTCGTGGCAAAGGTAGCCCTTAGGCTTTTTATCCCTCAAAATGGAGGACCTTTAATCCAACTTGATTTGCCCATGTGCACTATATCATCAATACATAAACAAATAATGTACACAAAGTAAAATGGCGTAATAATAAAAGGCGCGGTGAAGTTCGTGGTAAAGGTAGCCTTTTTTAGGCTTTTCTTCCCCTAAATGGAAAACCTTTAGACCAACGTAATAAGCCCATGCTCATTACATTACAATGCATAAAAATAAATAAGACAAGGATATGAGACTTCACATGTCCGATTAAACATATCTCGCATTCAATCGAACATACTTCGTCCGGCGCGATAAAATATCGTGGCAAAGATAGCCCTTAGGCTTTTTAACCCTCAAAATGGAGGACCTTTAATCCAACTTGTTTTTCCCATGCGCACTATATCATCAACACATAAATAAATAACTTGCAGAAAAAATGGCGGAATATAAAATGCGGATAATAAATACATAAGCTAAAATAAAGTAAAATATGTGCCGTTTACTCAAGTGGTATGTGGAGTTGTCTCCCAAGTACAGACCGCACTACCGTCCATTCGAATTCGGCTACGAAATTTACGTCTGGGTTTCCATCCTATATACCACGAGAAATCACACATTTTCCATTCATCAAGGGCCACAACACACATTAATCAACGACTCTCATGCGAAGAAAATTCAATAAACAATTAAAATATGAATAAAAATAAATAAGAAAGGTGCCCTCAGGTCTGATCTTTTATGTCGACTCTCGGAAGCGCGTTACAAGGCCGTCGGAAGGGCCAACACTCCGAAACTCCTTTGGTTCATTGGTTCATGTCTTTCCTCACTATTTCACTGCTCAGGCTATTGTTTTCACTCCATTTCACTGATGTTTTCACTGTTTTTTCTGGTCACTATTTCATTTAAATAAAGGACTATTTTTGCCTTTTTTTAAAGGGTCTAGGGCTGCTGTTTTGTGCGGTAATTTAAGGGTTTTAAAGTACAATTTCTGTTCACTATTTTTGGTGATTTAGGCTGCTGTTTAAGGGTATTTGGGTTGCTATTTGGGTGTGATTTTTGGTGGATGCAGTGTAGTTTTAGGGGTGATTTTCAGTCAGGTTATAGTGCAGTTTTGGGTGTGATTTTCGGCCAGGTTATAGTGCAGTTTTGGGTGTGATTTTCGGCCACTGCAGTGCAGTTTCAGGGGGCTGTTTTCTCGGTAATACAGAACTGTTTTGGGCTATGTGTTTCAGTAATGCAATGACTGTTTTGGGGGAGTGGTTTCGATGAGATGTAGTGCGGTTCAGGGGTGATTTTCGATGGGATGTAGTGCAGTTTCAGAGATGATTTTTTATGGTGTTATGGTGTGGTTTGGGGACTTTTTCAGTGAGGTAAAGAGGCTGAGTTTATGCGGCAATGAAGGGGGTCTTGAGGGATGAGTATTCGGCTATTGCAGAGAGAGGAGAAGAGAATTATTTGTTTGTTGTTTCTTGTGTTGGGCATGAGATGCTATGAGGGGGGAGGGTTGGATTTGGGTTTCTTTTATTGACAAAGGCTAGGGTTTCTCTTGTGTGAATAGGAAAGGAATCAATTGTGACATCTCTAATTAGTCTCTCACAAGAAAAGTATCTAGTTAATTGGGGACATGATTAGGCTTGATTAGGTATGTGATTTGTTTCATTTAGGTAGGTGATTATTTAGATTTTATTTGCTTTGTTTTAATTTCACAATGTGTTAAATATGTGTTTTGTTAATTTTGGATGTGTTTTATTGGGCTTGGGCGTGAATGGGCTTGGTGTGGGCGTGAACTTGGTTTTTTGTGGTGGACTTGTGGGCTCGATGTGTATTTCAAGGGTTTTGGTCCAAGGTTAAATGGTTTGCGTGGGTTTTGGGCCAAGGTTAAATTGTTTGTGGGGTTTTGGGCTAAATGTGTTTTAAAACGGAGTCCCAACAAGCGAGCCCGAAGCTAAACAAGCGAATAAAATCAAACAAAATACTGATTTCTGACTTTTCCCCTTCCGACGTCTGTTTCCTGTGACTTCTTCAACTTAGAAGGTAGTGTCTCCAAATGAGACTCATCATAAGGAATTACATGCAAAATGCAGTGCCTACAGTCGCCCCCACTTTGATGGGACTTGTGCAGTGTGTGACAATGATAATCCTATCAAAGTTATGCAATGTATTTTTATTTACCTGGCTCACCAGCTGCCACCGGACTTGCCTGTTGCCTTGAACTGAGTTGATGATGTAGTGGACCTTGATCTTAGGATGCATCCCAATAACTGTAACCGATAACGGGGCCTCTCGACCCTGGGACGTATCCCAATTGTTGGATAATATGACCCATAGCGTCACTATTTGCACAGAACATTGTGTTGTTGTAGCAAATTAACTATGTAATAAGGAAATTGCACTCTCATCATTTGTGATTAGATCACCATAGATATATAAATGAAGAGAGGTCCCTATGATTAGTTCCTGGATTGAGATGATATGAGACAGTATCAGTCCACGAAGGTTTAATCATTAAATATCCCTAGCCGTAGTATTATCGAGACTGGACATCGATAATGCGGAATAGGCTAGTATTGCACTTGTGCGCGTTTGTGAGGGCACAACGGCATAGTTCTCATATATATAAGTATTGGATATACTTATGCAAGTGCGATAGGAGGTCGTGTTTCACCGATGGTACGGGAAACAGCTTCGCTCTGGATAGACCCCTCGGAATCCCATTGGTATTATGACTATGTGTCTATGGGAGGCCGAAATCAAGGTAGGTGTGTATGGTCTTAACCTGAGACTTACATCGCTAATACTTACGATAATCGATAGACTTTGGTCTTGGTGGTAGGGGACTTTAACGGGTTCTGAGTACACCACTTCTGGGTTTATCAGAGAGTCGTAGAGTATTGGATGTGATGTCAAGACGGAAGTATCACTTCAGTCATATTGGAGATGATGTCACGCAGGATACGGTATTAGTGCTCTTAAGTGCTGCGCGGCCATCGAGATATTATGACAAGGTCATGTATATCCGATTATAGAGACTAGTTACCAGACATCCGACATGTGCTTCGGACGGGGCAGACACTTATCCAGCCCCAGCCCTAGCACGTGATTATCCGATACTGGGCCGATATACACAATACTACGGTATACTACGCTTGATACAGATCTATATTTCCTGTAAGAATATTTCTGGAGAATTGGGTAGGCATGGCGCTTTGCTAGAAGCCAACCTTGTCTTGTAAATCGATATAAACGTAGTACTAGGTACTTACGTGTTTCGGGCAGTCCGACGATCGTATTTGCCACATATCCGGAGATCTCATGGGTCGGTTCCTGAAGACATTCATGAGTCATGTATTATTCACGATTACCGATGACGTATTACTCGCATTTGATTAATCTGGGATTAATTAGAAGAGAGAGATAGAATTAATCTGGGATTAATTCGATGAGAGAGAAAATTAATCTGGGATTAATTGAGGAGATATTTTATCTGGGATAAATATTAATTAAAGAGAGAGAACGATTAATTTGGAATTAATCGATAAAATTAATATATTCGATATATTAATCGAAATTGGATTTTGATGCGGAATTAAAATTAGATTTTAATTCGGGCGAACGATTAATTTAGAATTAATTCGTTGGCGACGTGAATAGTGAATTCGCTAGGCGTAATCACTTAATTACGACGCGACGGAAAATTCGTTAATTTGGAATTAGCGAACCGAGCCCGAGAGTGATTGCGAGCGCATTCGCATTTCGAATTCGAGCGCGGCACGCGAGTCACATCAAGCGTCAAATCGCTAGTCGCGTCAATCGTCAAATCAATTGTCACTTTGAGTGATGTGACTTGACAATATGTCACTTTATTAAAGTGAATAGATGTGATGTGAAAAGTGATTTGATATGACTTAAAGTTAAAAGTAAAAGTTGAAATGATGAAAGCTTTTGCCTTTTTGACTTTTGTATTTGGTAAATGAAAAGGCTTTTGTATTTGATTTTATTTTTGAAATAAATATAAATATAAGTAAAAACTTTGCCTTCTCTCTCTCATCATTCACAGACACATGAAATGATCTCCCTCCATTTTCTCTCTCGGCTTGAAGCCGTTTTCATCATCTCTTTCTCTCGTTTTTTCTCTGGTTCTGCCGAGAAGTAATGAGAACAAGATTTGATTTTTTTCAAAACCAAGTGCTAGCACACCTTGAGTGATACATAGGTGATAGGGAAGTGATTCTTTGAGCTTGGAAAGCTTGAAGCTTGGAGCTTCAATGGAGTCCATGCATGGCCGAAAATGGTGGAGTCCAAACCAGTTCAAACCGAGCAGCCCACTGTCAAGGAAAGCTAACTGCCGATCTCAATGGAGGTGAATACCATTCTTTTGTTCTTCCTAGCATCAACCCATCAATGTGAGTATATTCCGCACCCCTTGATGTGTTCATATGCGGTTTTTGTGCATGATTTGGTTGATCTTGTGACTTGAATTGAACGTTATTGTAGACATTGCATTTTTGCATAACACCCGATGAGGAGTCTTATATGGAGACAATTCCCTCTTAGTCATGAAAGTCGCGGGAAAAGAACGTTGGAAGGGTAAAGTTGGAAAACACTATTTTTTATGGATTTCTCCGAGTTGTTTCGCTTCGGTTGCTTGCTATACCTCCGTTTCTAAGCTCACCTTAGGCCCAAAACTCCCCTAGACCACATACCTAATCCAAACCAAGCCCAAATACCCAAGTCAACCCAAGTCAAACCAAGTCAACCCAAGTCAAACCAAGCCCATGCCCAAGGATGTGATTCACGCCCATTGCCCTTTATTTAGGTAAATTGCACATTAATCACATGTTAAAATCTTTGATTAATCCTTACCTAAATAAAAGAAATCAAATCAAATCCCTACCAAATCAAATCCAATCCCAAATCCTAATTAGGAGATGCATTCCTTATTAGAAACCAATTAGGAGATTCCTTCCTAATCTAAAAAGGAAAGCCTTTCCCTTTTGCCTATAAAAAGAGGCCTTCACCCCCATTCACACAACCTAGCTCACATATCTCCCTCACACGCCCAAAGCACTCTCTTAAGCCTCCATTACACGCCCAAGCATTCCCTGGAACCCTCCATTGCCGCACCTTCAAAATCCAATAGCCTCCATTGCCGCCCCCCTTCCCTCCATCATCAAACACCCTTCACGCCCAAGCCCTAAACCTAACCCTCCATTGCCGAGTTCCAGCCCCCATTCACAGCCCTAAAACACCCTCAAATAAACCTTATTTCCAGCCCTTAAGTTCCGCAAAAGACCCCCCAAAGCCGCTCCAAATCAGCGCCAAAACAGCCCCTGAAAACGGCTTCACTGCACTGGTGAACTGCTGCGTTTAGCCGCTGTTCTGGTCAGGTTCCGTGCGTCCCTAGCCCATCAAAACCACCCTAAAACCATCTTAAAACCATCACAAACATCCCCAAAAAGTTTCACCCAAAAAACCTTTACAAACGCACCTCCCGGGACCACCAAAATCACCCAAAACAGTCCAAAAACGCCCAAAACAGTGACCTGAAACGCAGCGACCAAACGGCGGTGAAACGAAGGTAAAACAGCAGCCCGAGCATCAAAACAGCAAGGAAAACAGTGAGCAAACAATCTTGAAAAGTTTCGGATCATTCGCCCTTCCAACGGACTTGGAAAGCACTTCCAAAGATTGACGAAAGAGGTTAGACCTGAGGGTACCTTTTACTTATTTTCTTTTGTTTTATTTTTATTTATTTTAGAATATTATCGCATGAGAGTCGTTTGAAGCATGATGTGATTGTTGGATGAGCGGGATATGTGTTTCCCTTTTGTGGTATATCGGATGGAAACCCGGACGTAAATTCCATAGCCGATTCCGAATGGACGGTAGTATGGTCTGCACTCGGGATACAATACCACGTACCACTTAAGATACACGTATCTCGTCTCATCCAAATTTGTATTCGAGCATGATGTAGTTCTAGGTTGTTTATTTATTATTTTAAGCATGTTTTAACGTAGTTTCGTTATTTAATTTTAAAGCATGATTATGTTCGTTTTATGCATGACGTTTAGTTTAGTTTATATTTATGCTTTAGTCATTATTTGTTTGCATTGGTTCGATGGCTTAATTTGTTCAATGTGTGATATTGCGTGTTTATTGTTTAAAGACTTATTTTTAAGCATGCAAACTTAGATTAGGATTTAGTTAGCGGAAGCATATTAGATCTAGGTGATACTTGAACATGATTATTGATTAGATGCGGTCGATTTATTGCGTGAATTATATCATCACAATGACATAAGTAAGGGACCATTCCGAACCCAACGGTTTGAGGTCTTCCCTTGCGAGGGGTGAGTGCGGCCTTAAACCTTTGTCCCGGTTCACACCGGGTGGCGACTCCATTATTCTCCGGTTTAGTTCCCCGCGGACTACTCCGTACTCTCAACTAGGCCCTGAGTCTAGAACAGCATGCGTCGCCCAGGTTCTGTTGTCTACAGTCTGGCGACTCCACTGGGGATAGAGAATCGGCCTCGAAATCATGTCTTGTGTTGTTTATAATTTATGCATTAGTTGACCGTGTCTGTAGTGGGTTGAGGGGGTTAATCAAAGGCTTAGTTAAAGCTAGGTGATGGTTGGGTGTCTTCCTTCATTCACTACCTTTCGAGGAAAAGCTGTGAAGGCACCTAGGTGATCATTACCCGTAGCTTGTTGTGATAGACTAGTTTGGAGGACTCGTTGTTTATTCCTGACACCAAGCGATAAGAGCCTAAGGGGCTTGGGTATTTAAGTGAGCCTCGCTCCACCCTCCCTCTGGGGAATCTACAACGGGAAATCATTCGACAGTTAGTCACACACCATAACTCGTTGGCACGTACCGTAAGGTATAAAAAAGGTGCGCTCACTTGGACGTTTGAACCCTTGAGTGGGGAGTCCTAGTTGTGGGCAAACCTTCGTCAGCGAGAGCCTTTGTCCGCGCCCCGTGAACCCACTCATGAACCTTAGCCATAAGAACCCGTAGTTAGACATTTTATAATTAGGTGTTTGATGGACCACCGTCATTTGGATCCAGTTGGACCTTTTGTCAAAGGGTATGGACTTGTCGGGCCATTTAAACTGGGGCAAGTTCATGTCTTTTAACAGTTGGGCCAAAAGCTTCTAAAATGCCAGTGGGCCATTTATGGGCCTCTTATTATTTGAAATCATTTAGCCATATCATCGCAAAGTGTAGACCTGTTGGGCCTTTTCAACTGGGACAAGTTTGCACCACGCGATGGTGTGATTGAATATTTTAAAATGATAATGGGCCGAGTAGTTTATAGTTTATTGCTTTATGATTTTTTAATTTTATATATTCCATGCATCGCATACATCTCATGCATACATGCATCATGTTAACCCTTGTGTCTTAAAAGCCATCATAGTTACCCGTTGGGTTAGGAAAAGAAGTCAGAGCCTTCCTTGGAAAATCCGTATATCAGTCGGTTCATTGCTAAGTTGACATCAGTATGTGAGCCCATCTTCAAGTTGTTGAGGAAAGATCAACCAGTGAAATGGAACGAGCAGTGTCAGGAAGCATTTGACAGAATAAGGGAATATTTGGTGAAACCTCCTGTGTTAAACCTCCGAGACAGGGTAGGCCTTTGGTACTTTATTTGGCTATTGAACCTGAAGCGCTGGGGGCGATGATGGTACAAGCCGATGAGACAGGAGTGGAGCATGCTGTCTACTACCTCAGTAAGAAGCTGCTTCCATACGAGGCTCGCTATCAGGAAGTGGAGAAGATTTGTCTAGCAGTAGTATGGGCATCCAAGAAGTTACGCCACTACTTCCAGTCTTACAAGATCCAAGTGGTCGCAAAGGAGAATCCTTTGAAGTACTTGCACTCAGTACCCTCTCTGGTTGGGAAGTTGGGCAGATGGTTAGTGCTGCTGAGACTGAATTTGACATCGAGTACCTCACCTCCAAGGTAATCAAAGGGCGAGCCGTGGCAGAATTCCTGGCCTTGCAACCTGTTGAAGGAGATCAGTATAAGTTTGAGTTTCCCGACGAGGAAATCCAAGCCATAGCGGTCCAAGGATGGAAAATGTATTTTGACGGAGCAGTGAATTGCAAAGGAGCAGGGATCGGGATTGTAATAGTAACCCCTGGGGGAGAAACCCTGCCTCTGGCCAAGAGGCTAACTTTCGGAGTGACGAATAACATGGCTGAGTACGAAGCGTGTGCTTTCGGATTGACGGCATTGATAGCCTTGAGGGCTAAGAATGGAAGTTTTCGGAGACTCGATGTTGGTGATCCGGCAGATGCAAGGAGAATGGGAACTGAAGGAAGAACGGTTGAAGCCGTACTTGTTCCATCTCAGAAGTCTGGCACAGACTATCCCTGATTGTAAATTTCAGCATTTACCGAGAGAGGAGAATCAGATGGCAGATGCGTTGGCAACACTGGCCGCAACTTGGGAAAATCCAGAGAAACTGGTAATGAGACCGCTTGTGTTGACAACGGCAAGCAAGCCAGTCTATGAGATAGGTAGAATCCTGGAAGTGGGGGTCGACGACGGGAAGCCTTGGTATTATGACATACAAGGGTATTTGGAGCGCGGGGAATTCCCAGGGGAAGCAAGCAGAAAGGACCGAGTGGCTATTCAGAAGTTGGCCTCTCAGTATGTGAGTTTGAAAGGAGAAATCTACAAGAGGCAGGCAAATGGAATTCAGCTGAAATGCTTAAACAGAGAAGAAGCTCAGAAGGTGATGGACGAGGTACATGCCGGAGTATGTGGGCCGCACATGAACGGATTGAACTTGTCCCGCAAGATTGTGAGACAAGGCTTTTACTGGTCAACCATGGAAGCTGACTGTGCGAAGCTGGTAAAGCACTGTCATGAATGTCAAGCACACGGCAATATGAGTCATTTGCCGCACACAGAGTTACATGGGCTGTCAGAGCCATGGCCATTCTCAGCATGGGGAATAGATATGATCGGGGAAATTCGACCGAATGCATCGAATGGGCATCGCTTTATAGTAGTAGCCGTAGACTACTTCTCAAAGTGGGTAGAAGCCGAATCTTTCCGCAATGTTACAGCAAAGCAAATGGCGAAGTTCATAGCTCGGAATGTCATTTGCCGGTATGGTATGCCGCACCATGTGGTCACGGACAATGGAGTCCAATTTCAGGGAGAAACCAAGGCAATGTTACAGAGGTACGGAATCGGCCATCACAAGTCCTCACCTTACAGGCCGCAGGCAAAGGGGCAGTCGAGGCAGCCAACAAGACAATAAAGACGATCTTGGCAAAGATGACTGAGAACTACAAAGACTGGGCTGATAAGCTACCATATGCTCTGTGGGGGTACAGAACATCTGTGAGAACGGCAACAGGAGCCACGCCGTATTCTTTGGTTTATGGAATGGAAGCGGTACTGCCGGTGGAAATGAAGATGCAGTCCATGCGGGTACTCGCAGAAGCAGAATTGCCAGAGCAAGAATGGACCTCGCAAGGTTTGAACAGTTGGCCCTGATGGATGAAAAGAGGATGAAGTCCTTGCATCACATGCAGATTTATCAGAAAAGGCTGGCTCGAGCATTCAACAAGAAGGTGCGGCCCACCAAGATCAAAAAGGGTGATCTGGTGCTTAAGCAGTCCAAGCCGTCAACAACAGACCCGAGAGGAAAGTTCAGACCAAATTGGGAAGGGCCCTACATTGTTCAGAAGGTAATGGGAAATGGAGCAGTAAGACTGTCAGACTTGGAAGGAAATGAGTTTACCGAGCCCATCAATGTTGACAGATTGAAGCTGTATTTCGCCTGAGGGGCAGAAGACTGGATGGTCACCTGCAGAAGACCTAACCCAACAGGATAAAGAAAAATCATGCATCCATGCATACACATAACCCATTATTGTATTCTTTTTGTTTTCGTGTTTTGTGTTTTGTGTTTTGTATTCACAGGTTTTGAAAAGAGATAAGCCAATCAGAAACAGCGAAAGCACTGTATTGAGTTTGGGTAGAAATCCCGGGGCCGAGGTCCACATCGGTGTTAAGGTTCAGATGGTGAATTGTGGGTTGAGGCCCACCTTGAGTTTGAGTTTTGGGGAATGGATCCCAGAGGGCGAAGCCCACAATGGTCAGCAGTAGAAAGGAAGAATTCCTTTGAGTAAGTGAGTGAGTGAAAAAAAAAAAAAAAAAAAAAGTGTGAGAAAGAAGTCTTGGTAATTTGATATATGTCCGGTGATGACATTGTGTGCAATAGGTAGAAGCCTTAGAAACGATGAGTGCTGGAAGTGTTCTTCGCCGGTATGCTGAATAGATTGATCTTGATTAGACTCATAAAGCACATGAATATGGGATCTCAACAATAGAAGCCTGAGTGGTTGACGAAATGACTAGCTGAAGAGACAGGAGATCGGTGAATGACCGTTTGCCTGGATGTCCACCCTGAATTACAGACGCTATGATATATGATATGGTCAGAAATAACAAAATGTCTCTGCGAGAAAAGAAAAGAAAAGAAAAGAAAAGACCGCCTATAACCGATAAGCGTGAAGCTACCCATGGGCGAGTATTAGGACCACCATGAGGAGAAATGCTACCTTAAAGGGTAGGTGTGTCAGAAAAGAAAAGAGAAAAATAAAGAAAAGAAAAAAAGAGTTCCGAATGAAAAGAATGAGACAAGAGTGCAATATAGAAGACCGTATCATATTGAGTATGCTGAAGTAATCACAGAATGTGATTAAGACATTCAGGTTGGTTAGACCCATTGATCCGATTCTCCGAAGCGAAATCATTGAGTTGGCTTGCTTATGGAATAAGCTGTGAAAGATCCTTGGCACACACACACTAGGAGTCTAGTTTGGATCACCTATTCAGACGATCGGAGTTGAGCATATCGAGTACTTTGAAGATTCTCTGGCTTTGACACCAAGCATTCGTTGAGGACGAAAATATATCCAATTATCAAAGATTATCTTATGAGAGGAATTACAATATGCTAAGAGGAATCAGTGGCATCAGTTTCAGTGTCTGCCGAGAATGGCATTCTGGGGGCGAGGCCCATATCACATCAGTTTCTGCCGAGAATGGCATTCTGGGAGCGAGGCTCACGTCAGTTTCAGTTTCTACCGAGAATGGTATTCTGGGGGCGAGGCCCATATCACATCAGTTTCTGCCGAGAATGGCATTCTGGAGCGAGGCTCACATCAGTTTCAGTTTCTGCCGAGAATGGCATTCTGGGAGCGAGGCTCACATCAGTTTCATTTCAGTTTTTGCCGAGAATGGCATTCTGGGAGCGAGGCTCACATCAATTCAGTTTCTGCCGAGGATGGCATTCTGGGGGCGAGGCCCTTATTACATCAGATCATTACAGTCCGGGAATGGCAGCTCGGGAATGAGCACGCCGAGAATGGCACTCCGGGAATGGAGATTTAGTCCGGGAATGGACAGTCCGGGAATGGACAGCTCGGGAATGGCACGCCGAGAATGGCACGCCGAGAATGGCACTCCGGGAATGGAGATTTAGTCCGGGAATGGACAGTCCGGGAATGGACAGCTCGGGAATGAGCACGCCGAGAATGGCACTCCGGGAATGGAGATTTAGTCCGGGAATGGACAGTCCGGGAATGGACAGCTCGGGAATGAGCACGCCGAGAATGGCACTCCGGGAATGGAGATCGGTTCGGGAATGGACCACAACGGATGACAGTTCGGGAATGGACTTCATCACATATATCACGGCACACTCGGGAATGGAGATCGGTTCGGGAATGGACCACAACGATGACAGTTCGGGAATGGACTTCATCACATCATATCACAGCAACTCCGGGAATGGAGATCGGTTCGGGAATGGACCACAACGATGACAGTTCGGGAATGGACTTCATCACATCATATCACAGCAACACTCCGGGAATGGAGATCGGTTCGGGAATGGACCACAACGATGACAGTTCGGGAATGGACTTCATCACATCATATCACAGCAACACTCCGGGAATGGAGATCGGTTCGGGAATGGACCACAACGATGACAGTTCGGGAATGGACTTCATCACATCATATCACAGCAACACTCCGGGAATGGAGATCGGTTCGGGAATGGACCACAACGATGACAGTTCGGGAATGGACTTCATCACATCATATCACAGCACACACTCCGGGAATGGAGATCGGTTCGGGAATGGACCACAACGATGACAGTTCGGGAATGGACTTCATCACATCATATCACACAACACTCCGGGAATGGAGATCGGTTCGGGAATGGACCACAACGATGACAGTTCGGGAATGGACTTCATCACATCATATCACAACACCACTCCGGAATGGAGATCGGTTCGGGAATGGACCACAACGATGACAGTTCGGGAATGGACTTCATCACATCATATCACAGCAACACTCCGGGAATGGAGATCGGTTCGGGAATGGACCACACGGTGACAGTTCGGGAATGGACTTCACCACACACACAGCACATCAGCGTTCGGGAATGGACCAGAGGTCGAAGCACCTCAACAACATCAACTCAACACAGCATGGTGAGTCAGTGGCAGCTGGCGAGCCAGGTAAGTAAAAATGCATTGCACGTACTTTGATAGAACTGTCATTGTCACACACTGCACGAGTCCCATCAAAGTGGGGGCGACTGTAGACATTGCATTTTTGCATAACACCCGATGAGGAGTCTTATATGGAGACAACTCCCTCTTAGTCATGAAAGTCGCGGGAAAAGAACGTTGGAAGGGTAAAGTTGGAAAACACTATTTTTTATGGATTTCTCCGAGTTGTTTCGCTTCGGTTGCTTGCTATACCTCCGTTTCTAAGCTCACCTTAGGCCCAAAACTCCCCTAGACCACATACCTAATCCAAACCAAGCCCAAATACCCAAGTCAACCAAGTCAACCAAGTCAACCCAAGTCAAACCAAGCCCATGCCCAAGGGATGTGATTCACGCCCATTGCCCTTTATTTAGGTAAATTGCACATTAATCACATGTTAAAATCTTGATTAATCCTTACCTAAATAAAAGAAATCAAATCAAATCCCTACCAAATCAAATCCAATCCCAAATCCTAATTAGGAGATGCATTCCTTATTAGAAACCAATTAGGAGATTCCTTCCTAATCTAAAAAGGAAAGCCTTTCCCCTTTGCCTATAAAAAGAGGCCTTCACCCCCATTCACAACCCTAGCTCACATATCTCCCTCACACGCCCAAAGCACTCTCTTAAGCCTCCATTACACGCCCAAGCATCCCCTGGAACCCTCCATTGCCGCACCTTCAAAATCCAATAGCCTCCCCATTGCCGCCCCTTCCCTCCATCATCAAACACCCTTCACGCCCAAGCCCTAACCTAACCCTCCATTGCCGAGTTCCAGCCCCCATTCACAGCCCTAAAACACCCTCAAATAAACCTTATTTCCAGCCCTTAAGTTCCGCAAAAAGACCCCCCAAAGCCGCTCCAAATCAGCGCCAAAACAGCCCCTGAAAACGGCTTCACTGCACTGGTGAACTGCTGCGTTTTAGCCGCTGTTCTGGTCAGGTTCCGTGCGTCCCTAGCCCATCAAAACCACCCTAAAACCATCTTAAAACCATCACAACATCCCCAAAAAGTTTCACCCAAAAACCTTTACAAACGCACCTCCCGAGACCACCAAAATCACCCAAAACAGTCCAAAAACGCCCAAAACAGTGACCTGAAACGCAGCGACCAAACGGCGGTGAAACGAAGGTAAAACAGCAGCCCGAGCATCAAAACAGCAAGGAAAACAGTGAGCAAACAATCTTGAAAAGTTTCGGATCATTCGCCCTTCCAACGGACTTGGAAAGCACTTCCAAAGATTGACGAAAGAGGTTAGACCTGAGGGTACCTTTTACTTATTTTCTTTTGTTTTATTTTTATTTATTTTAGAATATTATCGCATGAGAGTCGTTTGAAGCATGATGTGATTGTTGGATGAGCGGGATATGTGTTTCCCTTTTGTGGTATATCGGATGGAAACCCGGACGTAAATTCCATAGCCGATTCCGAATGGACGGTAGTATGGTCTGCACTCGGGATACAATACCACGTACCACTTAAGATACACGTATCTCGTCTCATCCAAATTTGTATTCGAGCATGATGTAGTTCTAGGTTGTTTATTTATTATTTTAAGCATGTTTTAACGTAGTTCGTTATTTAATTTTAAAGCATGATTATGTTCGTTTTATGCATGACGTTTAGTTTAGTTTATATTTATGCTTTAGTCATTATTTGTTTGCATTGGTTCGATGGCTTAATTTGTTCAATGTGTGATATTGCGTGTTTATTGTTTAAAGACTTATTTTTAAGCATGCAAACTTAGATTAGGATTTAGTTAGCGGAAGCATATTAGATCTAGGTGATACTTGAACATGATTATTGATTAGATGCGGTCGATTTATTGCGTGAATTATATCATCACAATGACATAAGTAAGGGACCATTCCGAACCCAACGGTTTGAGGTCTTCCCTTGCGAGGGGTGAGTGCGGCCTTAAACCTTTGTCCCGGTTCACACCGGGGGGCGACTCCATTATTCTCCGGTTTAGTCCCCCGCGGACTACTCCGTACTCTCAACTAGGCCCTGAGTCTAGAACAGCATGCGTCGCCCAGGTTCTGTTGTCTACAGTTATCAATGGTATCTAAGCTTTGATGCATGAAACCGAATTAGGGTTCTTGAGCAATTTGGGCTTATTGATTAGCTTGATTCTGTTCTAAGTGATTGTTGAGATGATATATATGATTGAATTTGAGTTATACTGTAATCAATTTGATTAAAAAATTGATTGGATTGATTTTCCCCAAGTGCTTTTTTTTGTCAAACACTTAATTTGGGTAAACTCGATTTAGCATGATTTGGTTGAATTGTTTGATGAAGTATGCTTGAATGAGTTGAATTGAAGTTGTGCATGATCAATTTTCAAGAAAATTGGATTGATCAATTTTCCCCAATGCTTTAGGTGAACATGAAAACTTGAAATTGGGTAAAATGTGTTGAGCATGTTTTATTGAATTGGATGTTTAATATGCTTAGAACATGTTTATTGAGATTGTGTGTGGTCCATTTCATGAAATTGGATTGGATTCAATTTTCCCCAAATTGGAGGCTTGGCCGAAAATTGGAAGAACCTAATGTCTTGGTAATTTTGTTTTTTGTTTGATCATTGATGACTTAAAACATTGTTAATGTTGTTTTGAAGTTCAATTGGATTAATTTTGATTTAGAACATTTTTTCCTTTCAAAGTGCTTGGCCGAATCTTATGAACATGAAATTCTTTGTGATTTTTTTTTTGTTTTTAATAATTCATTGTGAATTGAATTGATTTGGGAATTAAGATTGTGGACTCATTGGATTGAAACGAATCGAATTGAAAAACCCCTAATTGCCGAGACTTGATAGCATGTTAATTGGGTTTGATTTTAATTGAATTGTGTTGGACACTATTTGGTTTGTTTAAAGTGCATGATTAATTATGCTAATTGATATTTTAGAAATGTTATTGGGTAATTGATTGTGTATTACACTTAGGTTAATTAATTGTGAAATTTGGAATTTTTATAAGTTAATTAATTTGGGCTTGATTTTGGAAATTGGGCTTGTTAGGTTGTAATTGGGCTTTTGGGGCTTTGTTGTAACAAAGTTGGGTTTAGCAAAATGGTTGGATCCAATTAGCCCAAAACCGAATCCAAAAGGTCCAATTATGACTTAATGGACCTTAATTATTTAATTGGGCCTAATGGGCCAAATTAATTTAAAGGCTTATGGGGTAACTCCCGGATTGGATTTTGGTTGTTCGGTTTAAACCCAGTTGACCAAAGTCCACGCCTTATAGAAATTAATTAAAAGCCCATTGGACTTTAATTAAATAAAACATTAGATGTTAATCGGGCTTTGAGACCCGTTGTGATTAAATTTGGAATTTAGTCGTAAAGGTTCGGTTAATAAAGGTGTAAATATTTAATTTGGAATTAAATAATGAATTATAATTAAATTCGTATTAAATTAGATTTAATTATGTAATTTAATTTAATTCGTAGAAATCGTACTTTGAGTACGTGTTCGCAATACGAGTTTGACTCGAACAAAATCAAATTTTGTTTGAACATTGGATGATCACTAATAATCAAGATTAATTAATTTGATTGATTGATTGATTGATAACATGCTTGTATGAATACATGTTGTGATGTTTGAATAATGTATATCGGATGGATATTAGTCGGGTGGGGCGATTTTGGAAATTGTAATAAATTTGATTTATTAAATTGGACCTGCGTGTCCAGCCTTATCTCCTATTTCTTTGTATTCTCTTCTCACCTATTCCCCTCCATGTAAATGAGGTTTCTTTAGAAGTGTAGTGTAACGGGTAGAAGTAAATACAAGTGCTAGCTTTGAGAGAGAAAATGAGAGATTTGATCTAGGATCAATGTAAAGTATCCATCCGCATATCATTATTATTTTATTTCATATACGCTTTATTATGTGTTTAGAATGCATGTTTAAGGGTGTATGATGATGAGACCTTAACAAAGATAATTAAATTGGTAGCCCATTTGCACGCGAAAAACCCTCGTTCTATATTAAGCGATTATCCTTCCATTGAATGATTTCTTGTTCAAGATCCGATTGGCATTGGTTTGTTGGCCAAAGTCAAGACCTTGTCAATTGGATGTATTTGAATCATGAGTTTTTTTCCACATCGGTTCTAGTCCAGTTGTGATTTGTTGGCCAAAGTCAGATCGCTTCTTGTCCAAAGACATTGATTACGAAACTTTCCTTGTCAATGGGTCCCGCTTAACTGGAATCATTAGGTTTGTTGTGCCAAAGCCAGGCCTAGATGATTCGGAGGATATGGTTAGGAAAATGTATTAGTATACATTGGCATAAGTAATAGTTTAGGACTTGGATGTCCACCTAACCGGATCTGGGAATTGGATTGGATCCAATTGATCTGTGAGATCTACCTGGTTAAATGCATACAACTTGTTGGCCAAAGTCAAGGTTGTAATTATTTAACAGGATCCTAGCCACTAGGAACCACGGTTTCCCGAATACTCCACAGAGGGTTAGAGGCTCGACGAAAATAGTGGGAGGCAAGTATTGAATTTGCAACATTCGTTCAATTACTCGCCATACGCGCTCATTCGAATTATTTCGTCGTATTATTAAATTTAGTTGGACTAATATTTAAATTGTTGTTTAAATAAACAGTTTGGACTGTATTATAATTGATTATATATAATTGGATTATATTAATCAATATATTTGAATTAATTAATTTCAGTTTACAGTTGATTTATAATTGGATTTAGTAATCAATGTAATTGAGGTTATTAATTTGGATTATATTTGATTATATAGTTGGACTATTATAATCATTATAATAAATAGTACCACTAATCGTTGATTAAATAGTTGGACTATTGTAATCAAGATAAAATTGAAAAGTTTGATATTTAAAATATAATCTTGGATTAAAATATTTTAATGATTTAATTTTCAAATTGGGAATAATTTCAAGATGGTCTTGGAAATTAATAATTTATTTTATTTGATAAAATAATGAATTATGGATTAGGTCTTCTAGGAAGATAATAGGACAAATCCTAAGAAGGAATTGAAGACCAGCAAGGCTCTTACTTCAATATGTTTGTCATAATTATGTTCACAACTAGTATTGAAATTGAATTTTAAATACTTAGTGTGATACAAATATGTACTGTTGTGCAGAATCTGCTTTAAGCAGGATACTGACTTCAGATGAGATCACTAGTAAACGGGACGATAGTCGCTGTTTTAACCGTAGATATCTAAATTTAGGAACTGCCTTCGCGTTAGTACTTAAATTTAGAAACTGTTATAATGTAACTAGTTTGACTAGAAACATTATCTCTATATCGCATATAACCCGCTGCGGGTGTACCTTTATATTCTAGAACACTAAAGTGTTTTATTATATAAAGATAATATTGAGATAAACAAATTAGATGTGAATAACAGAATTTATATTTTGAATATAAATAATATCTCAAATACATAACATGACAAATTAATAGCTCAAACTGATTTGATCAGTTAAGAAACTTAATTGTGGCATGGTTGTCAGGGACACTACTAAACAAGAATCGTATATCCGCACTTTTGAAGAGCGGGTACTATGACTGATTTGACTATTCAAATAAAGTCTACGAATCTAGTTTATTAAGCAAAGTGCTTAAAACACCTTTACTCGGTAAAAGTGAAAATGCCACCGATCTGTTAGCCCTAGTTCATAGTGAAGCAAGTGGGCCCGTGTCTAGCTAGGCTAGAGGTGGATATAAATATTACGTGACCTATACGGATGTGGCATCACGTAATGGTTGTGTGTTTCTTTTGAAGAACACAAATCGAAAACTTTTATAGTTTCGACACGGAATAGACAAACAGATCGGTTATAGTATTACACCATCACGGTAAGACCGTAATGAAAATACTTAAGTAGTAAGTTTCTCGTATACTTAAAAGAGTATAGTATTCTTTCAATGAGGACTCCTCTCGGAACACGTCATTTTGACGGTGTGTCCGAACAGGATTAACCGAATTTTGTTAGACATAATAAGGTTAATCACGAGTCGCTTTGAGCTACCATTTCCTTCAACGGATAAGCTTTAAACAGTGCAAGAACTTATTTTGAATAAGGTTCCATAATAATCTGTTTGACAGATATCATATTAGATATGAACGGGAAAGAAACCGGGTTTCTTATTCCTGACTATTTGGGTATGCTTGGCATATGTTTGGATGATACCAAACTAAAACCCAAATATGATAAGTGCCAATTGTAGGTCATCCTAGGGATACCATAAGTATTGTACTTATACATCTCACAAGAGAACAATTAGATTGTTGCTCACCATGCGGTTTTCCTAAGAGGAATACTGATATGCAGTGGTAAGTGGGAGGATAGTATAACTCGATGAAAATCAGAGTAATATTGTTCAAGGCATTGAATCTTAATGGAACAAATATAGTTGATCAAGGATGAAACTATACCATTAATCTTCGAATACACGAGAACAAAGGAAGTGATACGGGTATCGACTCCCTATTATGACAAAGTGTCATGAGTCCGAAATGGATTCCATGTATATCAACCAGTTTGGATACTAGTTGATGTACCACATGGCATTGTGCCTATTGGTACCATAAGTCTTCAAGGAAGACGTACATGGATGGCAACATACCAACGTATAAAGCTAGGCTTTTAACGGAAAGGTATCGTTATCGACATTGTGTTGATTACGATTCAACCTTTTACCTGTTGCCGCAGTAAATCCATTTGGATAATGCTTGCTGATACGAGCATTAGTTCTTGGAATTATCATTTTGATGTAATCATAATGGTGTATGATTTAATTCAAAACGAAAATAATTCTTTTGTATATAAGGAGGTTAGTGGGAGCGCACTGACATTGGCTGTCCTATATAATAATGATAATACGTCATTTCTTGGAAATGATATTCCCATAAAATAAATATCGGCGAAAGATTGGCTTTCAAAATACTCTCCGTGGAACCTTACATTGAAAAATGTACAAAACCTGGTGTATCATACGCTTTGAGCATATGGATTCACAAACAGGCTAATCCGAGTGATAGTCACTGGATTGATGTTAGGGACATCCGTTAGTATCTTAGAGAACTAAGGATGCTGTCTTAGTCTATGGATAAGGAGAACTTGAAGTGACTGGGATCACTGTAGCAAGTTTCCTATAACCGATAAAGACGACTAAAAGTCGCAAACGGTACAATACAGTTTGAATAACGGTGCAGTGAGCTGGAAATCTTCCAAGCAAGATACTGTTACCAAATAAACAACACATGCGGGTTAATTGCAGCAGCTGAGGCAGCAATAGAAGTCATTTGGGTCGATACATATCTAATTAGATTAGATATAGTTCTGTTAGCAGCTGAGCTAGACATCAGCACATGCTAAAGAATTAATGGTCTCATCAACGATCCAGATATATACTTCTATATCATCTGATTCGTTCGGATCATACATCGTGGCGATGTGATGATCGTATAAATCGCGTTAAATGATAATCAAACAAATCCGCTGACGAAAACCTTTCCTCAGCAATTTGAGCGAACCTTACATAGTTCGGGTGTTAGACACTCGAGTGACTGGCTATGTGCCAAGTGGGAGATTGTTGGATAATATGACCCATAGCGTCACTATTTGCACAGAACATTGTGTTGTTGTAGCAAATTAACTATGTAATAAGGAAATTGCACTCTCATCATTTGTGATTAGATCACCATAGATATATAAATGAAGAGAGGTCCCTATGATTAGTTCCTGGATTGAGATGATATGAGACAGTATCAGTCCACGAAGGTTTAATCATTAAATATCCCTAGCCGTAGTATTATCGAGACTGGACATCGATAATGCGGAATAGGCTAGTATTGCACTTGTGCGCGTTGTGAGGGCACAACGACATAGTTCTCATATATATAAGTATTGGATACTTATGCAAGTGCGATAGGAGGTCGTGTTTCACCGATGGTACGGGAAACAGCTTCGCTCTGGATAGACCCCTCGGAATCCCATTGGTATTATGACTATGTGTCTATGGGAGGCCGAAATCAAGGTAGGTGTGTATGGTCTTAACCTGAGACTTACATCGCTAATACTTACGATAATCGATAGACTTTGGTCTTGGTGGTAGGGGACTTTAACGGGTTCTAAGTACACCACTTCTGGGTTTATCAGAGAGTCGTAGAGTATTGGATGTGATGTCAAGACGGAAGTATCACTTCAGTCATATTGGAGATGATGTCACGCAGGATACGGTATTAGTGCTCTTAAGTGCTGCGCGGCCATCGAGATATTATGACAAGGTCATGTATATCCGATTATAGAGACTAGTTACCAGACATCCGACATGTGCTTCGGACGGGGCAGACACTTATCCAGCCCCAGCCCTAGCACGTGATTATCCGATACTGGGCCGATATACACAATACTACGGTATACTACGCTTGATACAGATCTATATATTCCTGTAAGAATATTTCTGGAGAATTGGGTAGGCATGGCGCTTTGCTAGAAGCCAACCTTGTCTTGTAAATCGATATAAACGTAGTACTAGGTACTTACGTGTTCGGGCAGTCCGACGATCGTATTTACTGCCAACATATCCGGAGATCTCATGGGTCGGTTCCTGAAGATTCACCGATGACGTATTACTCGCACTTTGATTAATCTGGGATTAATTAGAAGAGAGAGATAGAATTAATCTGGGATTAATTCGATGAGAGAGAAAATTAATCTGGGATTATTGAGGAGATATTTTATCTGGGATAAAATATTAATTAAAGAGAGAGAACGATTAATTTGGAATTAATCGATAAAATTAATATATTCGATATATTAATCGAAATTGGATTTTGATGCGGAATTAAAATTAGATTTTAATTCGGGCGAACGAATTAATTTAGAATTAATTCGTTGGCGACGTGAATAGTGAATTCGCTAGGCGTAATCACTTAATTACGACGCGACGGAAAATTCGTTAATTTGGAATTAGCGAACCCGAGCCCGAGAGTGATTGCGAGCGCATTCGCATTTCGAATTCGAGCGCGGCACGCGAGTCACATCAAGCGTCAAATCGCTAGTCGCGTCAATCGTCAAATCAATTGTCACTTTGAGTGATGTGACTTGACAATATGTCACTTTATTAAAGTGAATAGATGTGATGTGAAAAGTGATTTGATATGACTTAAAGTTAAAAGTAAAAGTTGAAATGATGAAAGCTTTTTGCCTTTTTGACTTTTGTATTTGGTAAATGAAAAGGCTTTTGTATTTGATTTTATTTTTGAAATAAAATATAAATATAAGTAAAAAACATTTGCCTTCTCTCTCTCATCATTCACGGTTTCACATGAAATGATCTCCCTCCATTTTCTCTCTCGGCTTGAAGCCGTTTTCATCTCTTTCTCTCGTTTTTTCTGGTTCTGCCGAGAAGTAATGAGAAACAAGATTTGATTTTGTTTCAAAACCAAGTGCTAGCACACCTTGAGTGATACATAGGTGATAGGGAAGTGATTCTTTGAGCTTGGAAAGCTTGAAGCTTGGAGCTTCAATGGAGTCCATGCATGGCCGAAAATGGTGGAGTCCAAACCAGTTCAAACCGAGCAGCCCACTGTCAAGGAAAGCTACTGCCGAGCTCAATGGAGGATGAATACGCATCTTGTGTTCTTCCTAGCATCAAACCCATCAATGTGAGTATATTCCGCACCTCCTTTGATGTGTTCATATGCGGTTTTTGTGCATGATTTGTTGATCTTGGGACTTGAATTGAACTTTATCACCAATATCGCTAAAAAAATAGGTCACGACCATGGGACGTATCCCAAAACTGGAACTGATGATCTGGGTCACGACCCCGGGATGCATCCCCAAAACTGCTGATGATGTCGATCACGACCCTGGGATGCATCCCCAAAACTACTGATGATGTGGGTCACGACCCTGGGACGCATCCCCGCAACTGATACTGGTGATGATGTGGGCCTCAACCCTAAATCTGATATTAATGCTGATGTGGGCCTTGCCCCTTGGGACTCATCCCCAAAACTGATACTGTATTGTCGCTGCTTCTGATTGGCTTGCATTTGCCGCTTTCTACGCTCCTTCTTTGAAACCTGTGATTACAAAACAAAACAAAACCTGAAAAAGAATGCAAAATACGTTACGTGTATGCATGCATGAATGAGTTTTTTTCTATCTCGTCGGGTTAGGTCTTCAGCCAACTCTCTTGGTGACTACTCAGTTTTCTCTTCCTCAGGTAAAGTACTACTTCAATCTATCCACATTGATCGGCTTGGTGAACTCATTCCCTTCTAAGTCTGATGGTCTCACTGCTCCATTTCCCATTACCTTTGCACTATGTAGGGTCTTTCTTGACGGCTTCGACTACTTAAGCACCAGATCACCTTTTCTGATCATAGTAGGACACACCTTCTTATTGAATGCTCGAGCCATCCTCTTCTAATATATCTGCATGTGATGCAAGGACTTCATTCTCTTCTCATCGAGTAATACCAACTGCTCAAATCTCTGCGAGGCCCATTCTTGTTCCAGTAACTCTGTCTCTGCTAATACCCTCATGGACTGTATCTCAACTTCCACTAGCAGTACGGCTTCCATTCCATAGACCAAAGAGTTAGATGTGGCTCCTATTTCTATTCTCACTGATGTTCTGTACCCCCATAAGGCGTACGGTAGTTTGTCGGCCCAATCCCTGCAGTTCTATGTCATTTTGGCCCATATCATTTTTATTGTCTTGTTGGCTGCCACGACTGCCCCATTTGCTTGCGGCCTGTAAGGTGATGACTTGTGATAGCCTATCCCGTGCTTTTGTAGCATTGCCTTTGTTTCTCCTTGGAACTGAACCTCAGTGTCTGTAACCACATGATGCGGCATACCATATCGACAAATGATGTTTCGAGCTATGAACTTCGCCATCTGCTTCGCTGTAACATTACAGAATGACTCGACTTCTACCCACTTTGAAAAGTAGTCCACTGCCACTACTATGAAGCGATGTACATTTGACGCGTTTGGTTGAATCTCTCCGATCATATCAATTCCCCATGCTGAAAAAGGCCATGGCTCTGACAACCCGTGCAACTCTGTGTGCGGCAAATGATTCAAGTTACCGTGCACTTGACAATCATTACAGTGCTTTACCATCTTTGCGCAGTCTGTCTCCATGTTCGACCAGTAAAAACCTTGTCTTACAATCTTACAGGACAGATTCAACCCGTTCATATACGGACCACATATCTCGGCATGTACTTCTTCCATTACCTTCTGAGCCTCTTCTTTTCTCAAACACTTCAGCTGAATACCATTTGCTTGCCTCTTGTACAGTTCCCCTTTCAAAATCACATACTGAGAAGCTAACTTCTGATAGCTATCTTGTCTTTTCTGCCAGCTCCATCCGGGAGTTCCCCATGTTCCAGATACCTCTGAATGTCATGATACCAAGGTTTACCATCATCGATCTCCACTTCCAGAACTATTTCTATCTTATAAACGGGTCTGTTTGCTGTTGTTAGTACCAATGGTCTCATCGCTAACCTCTCTGGATTTTCCCAAGTAGCTGCAAGTGTAGCTAATGCGTCTGCCATCTGATTCTCTTCTTGCGGCAAGTGCTGAAACTTACAATCGGGGATAGCCTGTGCCAACTTTCTGAGGTGAAAAAGGTAAGGTTCCAACCGTTCTTCCTTCAATTACCATTCTCTCTGTATCTGTCAAATTACCAGCATCGAATCTCTGTAGACCTCCACGCTCTCAGCCTTTAAGGCTATCAACACAGTCAACCCGAATACACATGCTTATACTCGGCCATGTTGTTTGTCACTCCGAACGTCAACCTCTTAGCCAAAGGTAAGGTTTAACTTTCGGGGGTCACTATCACGATCCCGACTCCTTTGTAATTTACTGCACTGTCGAAATTCATCTTTCACCCTTGAATTGTTATTGCTTGGATCTCTTCATCTGGGAATTCAAACTTATACTGATCCCCTTCAATAGGTTGCAATGCCAGGAACTCTGCTACTGCTCTCCCTTTGATTACCTTGGAAGTGAGGTACTCAATGTCAAACTCTGTTAGCAACACTAACCATCTGCCCAACTTCCCTACTAGCGAAGGCACTGAATAAAGATATTTCAAGGGATTTTCTTTTGCCACTACCTGGATTTTGCAAGAAAGGAAGTAATGCCGTAATTTTCTGGAAGCCCATACCACTGCTAGACAGATCTTCTCTACTTCTTGATAGCGAGCCTCATACGGAGCATTTTCTTACTGAGATAGTAGACTGCGTGCTCTACCCTCGTCTCATCTGCCTGTACCATCATTTCCCCTAGTGCTTCAGATTCTATGGCCAAATACAGTACCAAAGGTTTACCCGGTCTCAGAGATTTCAATACAGGAGGCTTTACCAAGTATTCTTCGATCTTGTTGAAGGCTGCTTGACACTGCTCATTCCACTTCACTGACTGGTCTTTTCTCAGCAGTTTGAAGATAGGCTCACACATTGATGTCAACTTGGCAATGAACCGACTGATGTACTGGATTTTCCCAAGGAATGCTCTGACTTCTTTTTCTGTCTTTGGTGCAGGAATTTTGGTGATTGCTTTGATCTTCTCAGAGTCTACCTCTATTCCTCCCATTCCTACTGTATGCCCCAGCAATTTTCCTGATATTACCCCTAGGATTCAGCCGTAAGTTGTACTTATCAACTCTCTGAAGGAACTTCTCTAGTGCTTTAATATGCCCGACTCTTGTCTCTGATTTCACCATCATGTCATCCATATATACTTCAATCTCTTTGTGCATCAAGTCGTGGAATAATGTAGTGGCCATCCGTTGATAAGTAGCTCCCGCATTCTTGAGCCCAAATGACATTACTTTGTAACAATAAGTACCCCACTCAGTGACAAAGGCGATCTTATGCTTGTCTTCTTCAGCAATGAGAACATGATTATATCCTGAAAACCCGTCTGCAAATGAATACATAACAGATAAAGCTATACTGTCAACCAGTACGTCTATATGCGGTAGAGGAAAATCATCTTTCGGGCAAGCCTTGTTAAGATCTCTGTAATCCACACACATTCTGACCTTTCCGTCTTTCTTCGGCACTGGCATAATATTTGCCAACCACTCAGGATACTTCACCACTTCCAGGAACCCCACATCTATCTGTTTCTTGACCTCCTCTCTGACCTTCTCGGCCCACTCAGGTCTCATCCGTCGGAGTTTCTATTTCACTGGCTTCATGTTTGTATAAGTTGGTATTGTATGCTGGGCGATGCTTCTGTCTACTCCAGGTATGTCCTCATAGGACCAAGCAAACACTTAGGCATATCTGACCAATACTTCTTCTAATTTCTCCCGCTCTTCAGCGGTAACCTCACTTGTAATCAAAATTTCCTTAGGACTCTCAGGTGTACCAAGGTTAAATGCATTCATTTTGGTGGAGCTGATATCAAATATACTCAAGTCATGCAAATTAAAAGGAAGAGACTCAGGCAAGTAAGTAAAATGATTGTCTTTATTACTAGCAAATGCGGGAGTACGCTCAAATAAATTAGGAAGATAAATGTCTTCATCTACAGACACTTCATCCTCCACAACCAGGTTTTTCTCAGCCTCCTTATTCTCCTCGAGAGTCAGGCTCTCCAACTTCATCAGTTCTTCTTCCTATTTCTCTTCTTTCTTCTTCGCAACTTCTTCCATCAGCGGCTTCTCACTCAGCATATCTTGGAAGATCTCAAATCTGGGTACCATAATCCTATTAACTTCCACTGGTTCGGGCTCTCCTTGGTACCCCGAAACCTTTACAAAGCAATCCATCAACTTCAGCCCTTTCTTTTTAACCTTCAATTTTTACACGTCAGACTTGTATCCCAAACCCCTCTGAGTAGTTTGTCCTCTAAAGTTTAGCAATTTTAAACCTTCACCCGGCTTGAAATTCATTTTCTCAATGATCTTAGCCACTTTAGGATCCACCCATTCCTCAAAAGTTATCGACACTTGGAACCTCGTGAAAGGTTGTATTCCAAAGCGGCCACATCATTGTCCACCTCAGCTCGGATGGTGACAATCTCTCCCCCGTGTGGGAACTTAATAACCTGATATAGAGTGGAGGGCACGCCCCCAAGCTTGTGAAACCATGGCCTTCATAATAACAAAATAAAAGTGGCCGGGATGTCCAGCACTGTAAACTCAACTTCATCTTCAATTGGGCCCACTTTGACATTGCCACAAAAGTACCCTCAACTCCTCGCTTACTATCATCATAAGCCTTGATAGTCATACTGGAGGGATCCAAATCCGTTGCCTTCATAACCAGCCTTGCCAGAATCTTTAATAGGCATACATTGATGGACGAGCTATCATCCACGTCACACAAGATGTCCTCTTGCCCCTCACTTCAGCTCTAATGAATAATGGTTTGTTGTGATTTCTTCCCTCTGCCGGGAGCTCTTCCTCAGAAAAAACGTGATTGCCTACAAAGTTTCTTTTTGCATTGATCTGACAAATATTGTAGGGTTGGCATCCTCAGGCACTACTATATTGCTCAAGGCCTCAACCATGGCCCGTCTGTGCTCTTGAGATGCACACAATAACTCCCAGATGCTCACTTGTGCTCGGGTTTTCTTCAACTACTGCAGCACTACATCTCTCTCAGCATTCTTCGCATTCTCAGCCACTTCTCTGCCCTCTGTTAACACTTCTTTACCCTTCTCAGCTGTATAACTGTAGAAACACCCGCTGCGTGTCATGCCTCTCACCTCTTCTTCATCACTACTGGAGAAGTCTTCCAATAAATTATTCCCCTATTCTATTTCATCTTCGCTGTTGCTATCCCAAATCCCCAAGAAAAAGGCTTGTTGGTCAAAGGATTTGAGGACAAGGCTTTCGAGTAGGCCGGAGCTTATCATATAGATAGGTGGTGGGACAGAGTGGTAATTTGGTAAGGGGTTTTGGTATGTGTTGGGAAGTTCTGTTTCAGGGTCGGGTATCTTTTTTGAGTCTATAAGGTCTTGGATTTCATGGCAGAGGCGGGCACAGCTGTCGGTGTCATGACCATTCTGTTGGTGGATTTGGTAGTATTGGTTTAGGTTAAGATGTGGTGGTGGAGGGTGTGGAAGTGGTTTGGTTTCTAAGGGTTTTAGCAGTCCTTGTCTCTTCAATTTCTCCAGCACTTTAGACAAGGGTCTATCCAAGTTGGAGAATCACCGGTTTCAGATGGAAGCAATCTCAGCAGAAATGGCTTGGTACCTGAAGTTCCCCCAATGGGCCTCATGTTCAGGCTATAGAACTTTCTATTCTCTGCCTCTTCTTCCTCAATATCCATGACAGTTTCCCTCAGCTGTCGAAAGTCATTAATCATAGAGTTCATTCTCCTTAGTTTGCCATAAATGGAGGGCTTGGTGCCCTTGATTATCATCTTGATTTGTTCATTCTCTGAAGGTCAAGTCTGCATCTTTATGAGCTGGCTCCTCTTGCAGTCTACATACTCCTTGAAGCTCTCCTCCGGCTTCTACTTAGTGTTCTCCAAATCACGAAATGACAAATCAATCTCCAAGTCTGTAACATATTGTTTCAGAAATGCATCTGCCAATTCCCTCCAATCTTCTTTGACCTTCCTCTCAAGGCTATGATACCACACTCCTAGCGCCCCCTCAAGTGACATTCCGAATATTTTCTGAACTTGACGCTTTAATAAAGCCAAACATACTGTCAGAGATGGACCCTCAGATCCCCATTCCCGTTGAACTTGGCCATATCAGGCATTTTGAACTGAGCTGGCAGCTGTTGTTCGAAGGTCATTGCCTCATAATCTAGCAAATCCTCATGTTTACCCTTCACCTTGCGGGTAACCGATTCTACCTGATCCCAAAGCTTCTGTAATTCTACCTGAGACCCAATCATTCTTCCTGTCGCATATTCAGCCATATCATCATCCAAAGTGGGGATGTCATCCCCAACCCGTTCGGAGGCTCCTCACGCCTCACATTCTCAGATTTCCCCCAGCACGGGGCACAACCATATTTGCCATAGCAGTACTCAGGGCTTGCAACTGTTCAGTAATCTTGGCAAGACTAGTCTCTAACTGATCCATACGGGACACCTCATTCTCTGATTCACTCATGTTTGTTATCGGCCTTTTAGTGAGTCTTCCCTCTTCCCTAACCCAACGGGAATCTATGATGTCTTTTAAAATTCTCAGTCAGCATGTATGCGTGCAATGCATGTAATATATAAGCCCATAAAAACTTCACACTAGTTGGCCCATTATCATTTTAAAGCGTTCAATCACGCTATTGCATGGCATAAACTTGTCCCAGTTGAAAAAGGCCCAACAGGTTACACTTTGCAATAACATGGCTAGACAACTCCAAATGATGAGAGGCCCACACATAAAATGGCCCATCGACATTTTAGAAACTTTTAGCCCAATTGTCATAATATACGAACTCATCCCAGTTTAATTGGCCCAACAAGTTCATATTTCTGATAAGAAGTCCAATCGAATCCAAATGACGATGGTCCCAAACATAAACATAAAGAAATAATTTCTACAGAGTGGCCCATCGGCATTTCAGAAGCTTTTGGCCCAATTGTCATAAGATACGAAATCTTCCCAGTTTAAATGGCCCAACAAGTTCGCATATCTGACAAGAAGTCCAATTGAATCCAAATGACGATGGTCCCAAACAAAAACATAAAGAAATAACTTCTACTAGTTCTACGACTAAGGTTCACAAGTCGGTTTACAAGAGTGGGGACAAAGGATCTCGCTGACGAAGGATTGCCCACAACTAGGACTCCCCACTCAAGGATTCGAGCGACCCAGTGAGCGCACCTTTTTTATACACTAAGGTACGTGCCAACGATTTATGGTGCAAGACTGACTGTCAAATGGATTTCCCGTTGTAGATTCCCCAGAGAGAGTGTGGAGCGAACTCTCTTAAATACCCAAGCCTCTTAGGCTCTTATCACTTGGTGACAGGAATAAACAACGAGTCCTCCAAATTAGTCCATCACAGTGAGCTACGGGTAATGATTATCTAGGTGCCTTCACAGCTTTTCCTTATAGAAAGGTAGTGAATGAAGGAAGACACCAAACCATTACCTAGCTCAAAAAGTGCCTTTGATTAAACCCCTTTCAACCCACTATAGACACGAGTCGCCAGACTGTAGGACACAGATGTTGACGATGCTGTTCTAGGCTCGCGGCCTAGTCTGGAGTACAGAATAGCCCACGGTGGAACTAAACCGGAGAAATAACACGGAGTCGCCACCCGGTGTGAACCGGGAAAATAATTTAAGGCCGCACTCACCCCTCGCAAAGGAAGACCTCAAACCGTTGGGTTCGGAATGGTCACTTACTTATGTCACTTGTAATGAGATGATTTGTGCAATAAATTATCCGAATCTACGCAACATATATTTCAAAGAGTATTCTATTTCTAAATTAACATGCATGAAAATAAAGCTCGTTTCTAAGTTTGCATATAACCTATTTCTAAATTTGCATGCATAAAAGTAAATCGGAATGATGGCAATCATACAATTTCATAAGCACATTATATTCATGGATACGAAAATGCAAGTAAATAAAAATTATACAAGCACACATAAAAGTAAAACGGAATAATGGCAAGTATATAATTTCATAAACACATTGTACTTACGCATACGGAAACACAAGTAAACAACAATTACATAAGCATGCATAATAAGGAGAAGCAATTAGATGCATAATGCAAAGAGATAACTAAAGAGGCAATTGTACATTAAGAAAAATGTGCCATGATACGATCCAAAAGAAGATAGACAAATAAGGTGAAAGAAGAGAGATGCAATATATGCCTACATCTATATAGGACCTCGAGTGTCTGATTGAACATATTTCACGTCCAATCGAACGTGCTTTGTCCGGCGCGGTAAAATGTCATGGCCAAGGTAGCCCTTAGGCTTTTCATCCCTCAAAATGGAGGACCTTTAATCCAACTTGATTTGCCCATGCGCATTCCAAAGGAGATGACATACAGAAAGCAAATAACGGATAAAAGGCGCGGCAAAGTATTATCGTAAAGGTAGTTTTTTAGACTTTTCTTCCCTCAAATAGAGAACCTTTAGACCAATATAATAAGCCCATGCGCATTATATTACAATGCATAGAAATAAAGACAACAATATAGGACTTCATATACTCCATTAAACATATCACACATTCAATCAAACACACTTCGTCTGGTGCGGCAAAATATCGTGGCAAAGGTAGCCCTTAGGCTTTTTATCCCTCAAAATGAGGACCTTTAATCCAACTTGATTTGCCCATGCGCACTATATCATCAATACATAAAAAAATAACGTACACAAAGTAAAATGGCGTAATAATAAAAGGCGCGGCGAAGTATCGCGGTAAAGGTAGCCTTTTAGGCTTTTCTTCCCCCAAATGGAGAACCTTTAGACCAACGTAATAAGCCCATGCACATTACATTACAATACATAAAAATAAATAAGATAAGGATATGAGACTTCGCATGTCCAATTAAATGTACTCGCATTCAATTGAACATACTTTGTCCGGCGCGACAAAAATCGTAGCAAAGGTAGCCCTTAGGCTTTTTATCCCTCAAAATGGAGGACCTTTAATCCAACTTGTTTTGCCTATGCGCACTATATCATCAACACATAAATAAATAACTTGCAGAAAATAAATGGCGGAATATAAAATACGGATAATAAATACACAAGATAAAATAAAGCAAAATATGTGCCCTTTACTCAAGTGGTACGTGGAGTTGTCTCCCAAGTACAGATCGCACTACCGTCCATTTGGATTCGGTTACAGAATTTACTTCTGGGTTTCCATCCTATATACCATGAGAGACACATTTTCCATTATTCAAGGGCCACAACACACATTAACCAACGACTCTCATGCAAAGAAAATTCAATAAATAATTAAAATATGAATAAAAATAAATAAGAAAGGTGCCCTCAAGTCTAACCTTTTATGTCGACTCTCGGAACCGTGTTACAAGGCCGTCAGAAGGGCCAACACTCCGCAACTCTTCTGGTTCGCTGGTTCACGTCTTTCCTCACTGTTTCACTGCTCATGCTATTGGTTTCACTCCGTTTCACTGCTGTTTTCACTGTATTTTCTGGTCACTATTTCATGTAAATAAATGACTATTTTTACGATTTTTTTAAGGGTCTAGGGATGCTGTTTTATGCGGTAATTTTAGGGTTTTAAAGTGCAATTTTTTTTCACTATTTTTGGTGATTTAGGCTGCTGTTTCAGGGTATTTGGGATGCTATTTGGGTGTGATTTTCAGTGGATACAGTGTAGTTTTATGGGTGATTTTCGGTCAGGTTATAGTGAAGTTTTGGGTTTGATTTTCGGCCAGGTTATAGAGCAGTTTAAGGTGTGATTTTTGGCCACTGCAGTGCAGTTTTAGGGGGCTATTTTCTCGGTAATACATGGACTATTTTGGGCTATGTGTTTCAGTAAGGACTGTTTTGGGGGAGTGGTTTCGGTGAGATGTAGTGTAATTTCAGGGGTGATTTTCGGTGGGATGTAGTGTAGTTTCAGGGATGATTTTCGGTGGTGTTATGGTGTGGTTTGAGGACTATTTCAGTGAGGTAAAGAGGCTGAGTTTATGCGGCAATGAAGGGGGTCTTGAAGGATGGTATTTGGCTATTGCAGAGAGAGGAGAAGAGAATTATTTGTTTGTTGTTTCTTGTGTTGGGCGTGAGATGCTAGGGGGGTTGAATTTGTGTTTCTTTTATAGACAAAGGCTAGGGTTTCTCTTGTGTGAATAGGAAAGGAATCAATGGTGACATCTCTAATTAGTATCTCACAAGGAAAGTATCTAGTTAATTGGGGACATGATTAGGCTTGATTAGATATGTGATTTGTTTCATTTAGGTAGGTGATTTGTTATTTAGGTAGGTGATTATTTAGATTTTATTTGCTTTGTTTTAAATTTTACGTCTTCAGCTAGACGTGACTAAAGATCATTCTTCAATGAGGCTTCAATGTAGTTTTAGAAGTACTTGAAAGGATAATCCCACGTAAGTTACTTTTCCAGCATCTTTTCCAAAAATGAGGTGGCCAAAATTTTATTCGATTTAGTACCCGCGCCAACTTCTTAAACTTTGTAGGTCTAGTGATTCCTGAAAGAAATGAAAATAAATCAGGAGGCCTCGTATGGTGCTTCACTTTGAATGGTTGTATCATTCTGTCATGCTTCTGGGCGGTGTCCTTGATGTGTACTCCCCATTGCTGTGATCTCAGGTGTCACGAGTTTTTTATTATGCTCATTCACTTGCTCTTGTTCATGTTCTGCTTCTTTTTCCACCTCATCTTCACAAATGTATTGTAACATTTCTGCATTTAGCTCTTCATTTGTCATATATGCAATGCATGCTCCAAGATCCTCAATTGTTGGCATGAATAGTACTGGCAGTTCTACTTATTTCTCCTCACAGATGCACTCAATGACCAGAGAATTATCCAGATCAAATTGAGATATTTTAGTCCAACCGACCATATAGGCGGTATCCAATTATTTCAGGTTAAAGAAAATTTATATATTATAAAATAAAGGAGACTAATCTATATTATCATATTAAAAGCTTCACCATTTCCCCAACGGAAATTAATTACCAAACATAAAAGAAAGTAAAAAAACACAAACTATTATTACTAAAAATAAAAATACATAATTAAAATATTGAAAATAAATACAAACAAGATACAATCCTCAAGTTCCTTATTAGAAACCTGAAGGAAAGTATGAAAGTTCTAAATGAAATCACATGGTATTTATAGGAAAAAAAGGCCTGCGTGTCACGAAGCAGAAAGACTTGTGCGTCGTGACACGTGCTAAAGTAGAAAATACGTGTCGGCTGATTGAATTATTGGCTCGGTGTCGCGACACGTGAAGGCTTGGGCATCCCGACGCATGAAGGAAAATACATGTTTTTCATCATTTTAGCCCCAAATTGATTCCATTGAGTCCCGATATTTTATTTATCTGTAAATAAATAAAAAAACATTAAAACATTCATCAGACTCGAGAAACTTTACAAAATATTAAGTCAAATATGCTATAAATATTGATATATTTTTCCAATCAAAAAGCTAAACAAATCATGGAACAAGTAAAAACTACCTCACCCTTAAATTCTAGTAATGGCCGATAATGAGGAAGAAGAGGGGGAGAGAGAGAAAGAATTGCTATCTTACAAAAAGTCTTAAAGAAGAATGAAGGGAATCCATCACAAACCAAGTTTAGAAAAGAGAAAGGAAGGCTTGTGGACTTTAATGGAGAAGAAGAAGCATGATTCAAGCTAAGGAATCTTGACCCAAAACTTGGATTGTAAATTTTTTATGAATTAATACTATATTAGTGTTGATGCCATACTAGTGATTGTATTAAGATGGATAATAAACTAGGAAATTTATTTTATTAAGAAATTCCCAAAATTATGAAATTCTAGATATTGAGTTGAATTAAGGTAGAGAGTTGTTTTGATGGTGGAATAGTGATATAGCATGTATGGATGTTAAAGTTCAAAGAAATTACTGTGTGAGGGTCGTAGTGTGGGATGTTGGTATTGCAATTTGGAAATTGGAATTTGGAAGTAGAGAGTTGGATATTGGCATGGAATTAGGCCAGTATTGCGACTCGTATGGGATAGCGCCGCGACGCCAAGTTTGGAGATGCCTTATATTTCAGGTTTGGGCGTATGTACGTCACGACGCTTAATACTTGACGTCATGATACGGATAATGAAAATACCCTATACCTCATATCGGTGCAAGTGGGAGTCACACCAAACATGTGAACACGCTCTATCTCGGGTCGGTTCGTGAGGAACTTACGGTAAATATATTATATACCTTGGGTTGGTTATGTGTTTGGCTAAGGCCGATCATGAGGAAGACTCGAGTCGGACATGTGGAAGACTCGGGTCGGTGGTGGGGAAGACTCGAATCGGTGGTGTGGAAGACTCGGGTTGGTTTTGTTAAGGCTTAAGTCAGCCGTGTAGAGGTCACAATGCTCAGCACCTGGCAGAACATAAAATGCTTTTTACTTGAGTCTACTAGTATGGACGTCATGACACACCCTACCCAGCATTGTGACGCGTAATAGAAAAAGTTTTATTTCATTTCAATTGCAACTTAGGATATTAGAGGCCACCCAAGGGGTTTCTTATTAAGTGCATGTACACGCATTATATCATGTTACAACCATAATTCATGACTTATATAATAATTAAGTTTATCAATTTTAGATCATCGCAGGAAACGCAACTTCCTTCGACAAAACAAAGTAATGCCAACCAGTTTCCAAATCATTGAGTGGACCATTTTCTCAAATAGATTTCTACTTATTTGTTTTTTAATTTAAGACTTACTTTTCAGCACATAGAGCATTAGCCAAGTTTATTTCCAATTGTTTTATAAATACGAATATTTTGAGAAATATTTTAGAAAGTGATGATTTTTAAAGCATGATTTTGATTTTTTTTGGATACATGAGGAAAATGTTGGACAATTATGACCCATAACGTCACTATTTGTAAAAGACATTGTGGTTTTTGTACAAATTAACTATGTGATAATGGAAATTACATTTTATCATTTTGTAATTAGATTACTTAAATATATAAATGATAAAAGTTCTTATGATTAGTTCTAGATTATAAGATATGAGACAATATCAATCCACAAAGGTTTAATCATTAAATATCCCTAGTCATAGTATTATCGAGACTGGACATCGATAATGCATAATAGACTAGTATCACACTTGTGAATGTTACGGAAGCATAACAGCATAGTTCTCATATATTTAAGTATTTGATACTTATGCAAGTGTGATAAGAGGTTGTGTTTACCGATGGTACAGAAACAGGTTCGCTCTGGATAGACCCATCAGAATCCCATTGGTAGTATGACTATGTGTCTATGGGAATCCGATTCAGGGTAGGTGTATTTGGTATTAACCTGAGACTTGCATCGCTAGTACTTGAGACAATCAATACGCTTTTGTTTTGGTTTTCCGGGACTTTAACAGGTTCTGTGTACGCCTCTTCTGGGTTTATTTGAGAATCATAGTGTATTGGGTGTGATGTCAAGACGGAAGTATCACTTCAGTCATATGGAGATGATGATCACATAGAGATAAAGAACTGGTACTCTAATGGGTTGCAACCATCAGGATAATATGACAAGGTCATGATTATCCGATTAAAGAGACTAGTTGCTAGTGATCCGATATATGCTTCGTACGTGGCAGACACTATTCCAGCCCCAGGCCTTGCATGTGACATCCGATACTAGATCGCAATACGCAATACTAAGTATACTATGCCTGACAAAGATTTTATATTCCTTAAAGAATATTTTTGGAGAATTGGGTAGGCATGGCACTTTGCTAGAAGCCAACAATATCTTGTAAATCGGTAAAAATATGGTACGAGGTACGCACGTGTTCGGATAGTCCGACGATCGGATTTACTGCCAACATATCCAGGGATATCATGGGTCGCTTCCCGAAGATTCACCGATGACGTATGACTCAAACATAATTAATCTAGGATTAATTAGAAGAGAGAAAAAATTAATCTAGGATTAATTACAGTGAGAATTTATCTGGGATAAAATTCAATTAAATGAGAGAGAACGATTAATTTGGAATTAATCGATAAAATAAAATATTCGACATATTAAATGAAATTATATTTCATTACAGAATTAAAATTTGATTTTAATTCGGGCGAACGAATTAATTTAGAAATAATTCAGGAGCGACTTTAATAGTAATTTTACTAGGCATAATTATTTAATTAAATTTGATTTAATTAAGTCGCAACGGAAAATTCATTAATTTAGAATTAACGAACCCGAGCCCGAAATATGTTTGCGGGCCCACTCAGATTTTGAATTCAAGTGGGGCCTACAAGTCACATCACTAGTCATATCACTTGTATTCTCATTGTTAGTTGTTCCTAGAAAATGCCATGGATCTAATAAGCATGAAAGCATGATAAAGATCATTATAAGATGCAGAAAATACTTACAATGATCGGATTTGACTTTGAAAAATTTTAACTTTGATCTCCAAGATCCAAGAGTTGTATGTTGAATCCAAGCTTTGAGATGTTTCCCTATTACCTTTTTTGATTCCTTGAAGTGCTAGCTAACTTGACTTTTCCACAAAATCAAAGAGAGGAGAACAAGGAAGCTCACACCCACTTTGTGTCTAGGGTTTGTGTTTTGTGTATTCACTACACAAATGAGAGAGAGAGAGGGGTTTTGGTAAAAGCCAATTTACCCTTTTCACATAAACAAGGTGGTTGGGTAAATGGTTTTGCCAAAACTATTCCAAGGTGGTTGGAAAGTGGATGGTATGGCATAAATGCCAACCACTCCCCTAACTACCACATTTAAAGTAGGCCCCACATTTGAATTCAAAATTTGAATGGATTCTATGAATAGTTACCGCGGATCGGATCCGTTTAATCTGATTAAACGAATTCTTATCGTTAAATAATTAAATCTAATTTAATTAAATGACGATGCCTCGTAAATTTATTATGAATGCCGTTTACGAATTAATTCTAAATTAATCTGTTCGCTAGTATTAAAGTCCGACTTTAATTTCGCAATGAAATCCAATTCATATTAATATATCTGATATATTAATTTTAGCCCGTACGAATAAATTAAAAAGAAAAATCAAATTTAACTATTAAACTTATTCTACCGATTAATTCCAAATTAATCGAATTCTCTCTCTTCCAAACACATTTAATCCCAGATTAAATAATACCTCAATTAATCCTAGATTAATTTTCTCCATCTTAATTAATCCCAGATTAATTATAATTTAAATCAACTGTCATCGGTGAATCTTTGGGAAGCGACCCAAGAGACCTCTGGATATATTGGCAGTAAATCCGGTTATCGGACTATCCGATAAAGTGAGTACCTCGTACCACGTGCTTACAGATTTACAAGACATGGTCGGCTTCTAGCAAAGCACTGTGTCTACCCAATTCTCCAGAAATATTCTTACTGGAATATACAATCAATGTCAGGCGTAGAATACATAGTATTACGTATTGCGATCCAGTATCGGATGTCACGTGCAAGGCCTGAGGCTGGAATAGTGTCTGCCCCGTACGAAGCACATATCGGATATCAAGCAACTAGTCTATTTGAATCGGATAATCATGACCTTGTCATATTATCCCGATGGTTGCAACACAATAGAGAACTAGTTCTGAATCCCTACGTGATCATCATCTCCATATGTCTGAAGTGATACTTCCGTCTTGACATCACATCCAATAGACTACGATTCTCAATAAACCCAGTAGAGGCGTACACAGAACCTGTTAAAGCCCTGGATGACCAAAACCAAAGTTTACCGATTGTCGCAAGTACTAGCGATGCAAGTCTCAGGTTAAGACCAAATACACCTACCCTGAAACGGACTCTCATAGACACATATACATACTACCAATGGGATTTCGCGGGGTCTATCCAGAGCGAAGCTGTTTTCCCTACCATCGGAAAAACACAACCTCCTATCGTACTTGCATAAGTATCCAATACTTAAATATATGAAAACTATGCTATTATTCCCTCACAACGCGCACAAGTGTAATACTAATTTATTCCGCATTATCGATGTCCAATCTCGATAATACTATGACTAGGGATATTTAATGATTAAACCTTTATGGATTGAAACTGTCTCATATCATCTCAATCCGGAACTAATCATAAGAAATTCTACCATTTCTATATCAAAGTAATTAAATTACGAAATGGTAAAAGGCAATTTCATTACTACATAGTTAATTTTTACAAAAACACAATGTATTTTACAAACAGTGACGCTATGGGTCATAATTGTCTAACAATCTCCCACTTGGCCTATAGCCAGTCACTCAAGCATCTAACACCTGAACTATGTATATGTTTCTCAAACTTTTGCTATGAAATAACTTTTGTCAGCGGATCTGCAATATTGTCATCTGATGTGAACTTCTCGATCTTCACATCGCCACGATGTATGATCTCACGAATCAGATGGAAACGTCAAAGAACATGCTTGGATTTTTGATGAGACTGCGATTCCTTAGCATGCGCTATAGCCTCGTTATTGTCACAATACAATGAAACAGGTTCAACTGCTAACGGAACTACTCCTAATCCAATTAGGAATTTACGGATCCAAACTGCCTCTTTTACTGCTTCAGCTGCAGTAATATACTCTGCTTCTGTTGCTGAATCGGCAACAGTCTCTTGGTTGGAAGATTTCCAGCTTATTGCTCCGTTGTTCAAACAAAATATGTACCCGGATTGTGACTTAGAGTCGTCTTTATCCGTTTGGAAACTTGCATCGGTATACCCAGTTACCTCAAGTTCTCCATCTCCATAAACTAAGAAAGCATCCTTAGTTCGTCTAAGATACTTAAGGATGTTCTTAACCGCCATCCAGTGACCATCACCTGGATCGGCCTGATAGAGACTACACATGCTCAAAGCATACGAGACATCGGGTCGCGTACATATCATGACTTACATGATCGATTCGACTACTGAGGCGAACGGTATCCGACTCATGCTGTTTCTCTCATCTTGAGTTTTAGGACACATGTCCTTAGATAGAGTGATGCCATGTGACACTGGTAACAGTCCCCTCATGGACTGATCCATGTTGAATCTTTTCAACACTTTGTCAATGTACGTGCTCTGGGAGAGTCCAAGCAGCTTTCTAGATCTATCCTGGTAGATCTTTATTCCTAGAATATAGGCTGCCTCTCCCAGATCTTTCATGGAGAATTTTAATAAAAGCCAAGCTTTCACCGATGTTAACATGGGAATGTCATTGCCCATAAACAATACATCATCAACATAAAGGACAATAAAAGTCAGTGCTCTCCCAGTAACCATCTTATATACACAAGGATCATCTTCGTTTTGAATGAAATCATATTCTTTTATGATCTTATCAAAACGTTGGTTCCATGATCGTGATGCTTGCTTCAGTCCATAAATTGACCGAATTAACTTACAAACCTTATTTGCAAGTCTAGGCACGATAAAACCATCAGGCTGTTACATATAAACATCCTCCAAAAGGTTTCCGTTAAGGAAAACGGTTTTAATGTCTATCTGCCATATCTCGTAATCGAAATATGCAACAATAGCAAGCATTATCTGAATGGATTTAATCATGGCAACGAGTGAGAAAGTTTCGTCATAATCGACACCATGTCTTGACGATACCCCTCGCTACAAGCCTAGCTTTGTACGTTTATACATTGCCATCCATGTCGGTCTTCTTCTTGAGGACCCATTTACATCCAATAGGCTTTACGCCTTCTGGTGCATCAACCAGTGTCCAAACTTGATTGGTGTACATGGAATCCATTTCGGACTTCATGGCCTCTTGCCATAAAACGGAATCGATATCTTGTATCGCTTCCTCATACGTAGCCGGTTCGTTATCCTCAATGAGATTAATATCTACATGAGGTGAGATCAGAAACCCATACCTCTCAAGTTGTTTCCTGATTCTCTCCGACCTACGCAGTCCTTGTGTAATAGAAGATTATGGTATAGTCTCTTCCCGGATGGACTGTTCTTGTTCCGTTGAGGATTCTATGCCAGGAATTGTATCACTCTGATTTTCATCGAGTTCTACTTTCCTCCCACTAACTACTGCATTTAGGAATTCCTTCTCAAGGAAAACCGCTTGTAGAGTAACAAATACTTTGTTCTCTCGTGGGTGATAGAAGTAATATCCTTTGGTTTCCCTAAAAATATCCTACGAATAGGTATTTATCCGATTTGGGCTCAAGTTTGGTACCTTCCAAACGTTTGACGTATGCCCAGCATCACCAAATCTTCAGGAATGAGAAACCCGGTTTCTTTCCTGTCCATATCTCATACGGAGTTTATTGTACAGACTTTGACGGAATCTTATTCAAAATAAGAATTGCACTGTTTAATGCATATCCCCAGAAGGAAATAAGTACCTCAGTGCGACTCATCATAGACCTTACCATGTCCAATAAAGTTCGATTTCTCCGTTCGGACACACCGTTTAATGGCGGTCTTCCAGGAGGAGTCCACTGTGAAAGAATACCACATTCTTTCAAGTAATCTAAAAACTCATTGCTCAAGTATTCACCACCACGGTCCGACCGTAATGTCTTTATACTATTGCCTGTCTATTTTTCAACTTCATGTCGAAACTTTTTGAATTTCTCAAAAGTTTCTGACTTATGTCTCATAAGATACACATAACCATAACGCGATACATCATCCGTAAAGGTAACGAAGTATTCATATCCACCTCTAGCCTGGGTAGACATGGGCCGACATACGTCACTATGAACGAGGGCTAACAGTTCGGGGGTGCATTCACCCTTACCGCTAAAAGGTGATTTAGGCATTTTGCCTAATAAGCAAGATTCACAGACGTCATATGAATTTGGATCAAATCCGTCCAAGTACCTACTCTTCGAAAGTGTGGATATGTGAGTCTTGTTTATGTGTCCCAGATGACAGTGCCAAATATAAGTTTCATCTTTGTTACTCGTTTTGAGCCTTTTGTTTGTTATATTATATGTTTGAGATTGATTTATATTCAAAATATAAAGACCATTAACTGCAACATCAGTACAAATTTCTACATCATTTTAATACACAAAACACCCAGTGTTCCTAAATACAAAAGTATACCCACATTGGGTTAACATAGATACAGAAATAATATTCCTAGTCAAACTAGGTACATAATAACTGGTTGTAAGTTCTAGTACATGCCTCGAGGGTAATTCCAAAACAAAAGTGCCAATGGCCAAAACGGCGACTGGTGCCCCATTTCCAACGCGTAGATCAATCTCCCCTAAGGTCAGTCTCCTACTAATCCGCAGATCCTGCATATCAGTACATATGTGAGTACCACAACCAGAATCAAAAATCCAATTTTTAAAACTAAAAGTAGTCATGTTTATTTCAATAACAAACATACCTGAAGCCGGTACCTTGCCCGCTTTAATCTCATTTTGAAGCGCTTTGTACTCGCAACAGTCACGCTTCCAGTGACCCCGCTTGCCGTACTGGAGGAAAACATCCTGAGATTTATCCTTAGGCTTCCCAGAAGCCTTTGACGATTTGGCCTTGCCCTTTCTATTATGCTTATTCTTGTTCACACCTCCAGTCACCTTGGGCCCAGCCCTCAGTGTCTGAGATGTCGAAACAAAGTGCACCTTGCGCTTATTGCCCTTAAACAGCTCATTCTCGGCTTCCTTGAGAACTGACAACAAGTCTCCAAGAGTATCATCAGTGTTCATCAAATTATAGTTTATGATGAACTGTCTCCAAGTGTCGGGTAGAGATTGCAAGATCATATCTATGGTAATCTCAGCCTCTGAGACTATCCCCATCTCAGCCAGCTCATCTATGTCAGCAATCATCTGTGCCACATGGGACTCAACAGACATGCCTTCTGATATACGTGAACGGAAGAGCTTCTTTACTAACTCATATCTCTGCGACCTTCGGTTAGATCGGTGAAGATCTTGCAACCTCGCCAACATGTTATAGGGATCCAAGTCCCTGTTCTGTCGACGGAAATGCTGAGTCATGGAAGCAAGCATAATAGACTGAGCATTATCGCAATCATCGCTGTGAGTCTTCCAAAGCTCCAGCTCAAGTAACTGATCAGGTTTGGGCTTAGGCCCAATAGGTGTATGTATGGTGTATAGCAGCCTCTCAGCTCCAAGGACTATCCTTAGATTCATTTCCCAATTGGCAAAGTTCGTGCCCTTAAAGACATTTTCGTCCATGATAATGTCTCGGACATTTCCCTTTCCAGTCATCTTAAAACGATAGTCCAACTATCTAGTTAATGATATTTGGGTACAGTCTAACTATTACAAGAAAAATAACATTGTATTAGTCCAACTAAAAAAATAATTTTGACGAAATATTTTGAAAGCGCGTAAAGCTAAGTATCTGAATGAAATTGCAAATTCAATACTAGCCTCCCACTATTTTTCGGTGAGTCTCTAACCCTCTGTCGAGTACTCGGGAAACCCAGTTTCCTAGTGGGCTAGGATCCCGTTAAATAACACAAAACTTTGACTTTGGCCAACAAGCTGTATGATATTTAACTTGGTAGATCTCGAAGATCAATTGGATCTCATCCAATTCCTAGATCCGGTAGGTGGACATCCAAGTCCGAAACATATATACAATATATATGCCAATATATCCAATATATTTTCCTAACCTTTTTCCTCTGAATCAACTAAGCTTGGCTTTGGCACAACAAGCTTAATGATTCCAGTTAAGCGGGACCCATTGACATGGAAAGCTTCGTAATCAATGTCGATGGACAAGAAGTGATCTTGACTTTGGCCAACAAATCATGACTTGGACAAGACACCGATATGGAACAAAACTCTCATGATTCAAACACATCCGCAATTGACAAAGGTCTTGACTTTGGCCAACAAACCAATGCCAACTTTGGATCTTGAGTAAGAATCACTCAACGGAAGGAAAAACGCTTAATATGTTTTGAGGGTTTTTCATGTAAATTGCCAACCAATTTATTATCTTTGATTAGGTCTCATCATACACCCTTAAGCATGCATTCTAAAAACATAATAAGGCGCGAGAAATAAATTAATAATGATATGAGGATGGATATGTCAAAAATTGATTCTATAACAAATCACTCCATTTCCTCTCCCCGGCTAGAACTATTCTAACTTCTACCCAATTACATAACACAATAAAAAACCTCATTTACATTGAGGGGAATCAGTGAGAAGAGAAATACAAAGAATAGGAGATAAAAGGCTGGACACGCAGGTCCAATTTAATAAATTCTAAATTTATTACAATTTCCAAAAGTACCCTCGCCCTTATAATATCCATTCGATATACATTATTTATACAACACATTCATGTATTCATACAAAGCATGTTATTCAATCAATGTAATCCAATTAATTAAACTTTGATTAATGACCATCTAATGTTCAAACAACGGTTTGATTTTCCCGAGTCCAACTCATTTAAGAAAAAATACTTAAAGTACGTATTCTTGAATTATATCGAACTACAACTTTAAATCCAATTTATTTGTATTCAATACTAATTCCAATTTAATTCCAAATTAAATATTTACACTTATTTATATGCCTTAAAGACTTGAATTCCAAATCCAATCTTGATGGGTCTCAAAGGCCCAATAACATCCAATGTCATTTTAATTAAAGTCCAATGGGCTCTTAATTGATTCTTAAGGCATGGGCTTTGGTCGTAATGGATCAAACCCAAAATGCCAAGGCCCAATGGAATCACCCTATTGCCAATAAATCAATTTAGGCCCATTGGGCCCAATCAAATTCTTTAAAGGGCCAAGTGATGTATTTGGACTTTATGGAATTGGTTTTGGGCCCAATTAGATCCAATCCAAAAGTCCAAAACCAAACTTGGTCAAACCAAGCCCATTAAGCCCAATTACACACTTTTGGCCAATTCATAATTAAAGGCTTATTAACATAATTATAATATTCCAAATATCACAATTATTTTAATTAAAGTGTATTAGCCATAATTAATTAATTAAACTCAATATTTCCAAAATACCAATTAACTTAATTAATCATGCATAATCCATCAATTTATGTTCAACATAAATTGAAGCAAAACATATAATTTTCATGCTCAACATGCTCTTTGAATTTAACATAAACATTATTGACTTTGATTCCAATCTAATCAAACCAACAATCAATATTTATATCATGCTTTAAACACATCTTATGTTGTAAAAAATCAAAAAACAAACTGTAGTGGACGGCAGTGCATTCGGTCATGGTAAGACTATATGGGATTTTTGATTCAATCATTATATCTCAAATCTAATCATGTATAACTCTAAGTTATCATATTCTAAGCATGCTCAAACCATCAATTTGAAAAAATCATGTATAAAAAACATAAAATCCCTAAATTTTAGTCTCAAGAACCCTAGAATTTTTCATGCTTAAAATTGGCTCATGATACCATTGTTAGTTGTTCCTAGAACATGCCAAGGATCTAATAAGCATGAAAGCATGATAAAGATCATTATAAGATGCGGAAAATACTTACAATGATCAGATTTGACTTTGAAAAATTTTAACTTTGATCTCCAAGATCCAAGAGTTGTATGTTGAATCCAAGCTTTGAGATGTTTCCCTATCACCTTTGTTGATTCCTTGAATTGCTAGCTAACTTGACTTTGCCACAAAATCAAAGAGAGGAGAACAAGGAAGCTCACGCCCACTTTGTGTCTAGGGTTTGTGTTTTGTGTATTCAACACAAATGTGAGAGAGAGAGGGGTTTTGGTAAAAGCCAATTTACCCTTTTCACCTAAACAAGGAGGTTGGGTAAATGGTTTTGCATAAACCATTCCAAGGTGGTTAGAAAGTAGATGGTATGGCATAATGTCAACCACTCCCCCAACTACCACATTTAAAGTGGGCCTCATATTCGAATTCAAAATTCTAATTGATTCTACGAATATTTATCGTGGCTCGGATCCGTTTAATCCGACTAAACAAATTCTTGTCGTTAAATAATTAAATCTAATTTAATTAAATGACGACGCCTCGTAAATTTATTACGAATTCCGTTTATGAATTAATTCTAAATTAATTCGTTCGCAAGTATTAAAGTCCGACTTTAATTTCGCAATGAAATCCAATTCATATTAATATATCCGATATATTAATTTAGCCCATACGAATAAATTAAATCGAAAAATCAAATTAACTATTAAATTTATTCTACCGATTAATTCCAAATTAATCGCGTTCTCTCTCTTCCGAACACATTTAATCCCAAATTAAATAATACCTCAATTAATCCTAGATTAATTTTCTCCATCTTAATTAATCTCAATTAATTCTAATTTAAATCAACTGTCATCAGTGAATCTTTGGGAAGCGACCCAAGAGACCTCTGGATATGTTGGCAGTAAATCTGGTTATCGAACTATCTGATAAATTGAGTACCTCGTACCAAGTGCTTACCGATTTACAAGACATGGTTGGCTTCTAGCAAAGCACCATGCCTACCTAATTCTCCAAAAATATTCTTACTGGAATATACAATCTATGTCAGGCGTAGAATACGTAGTGTTACGTATTGCGATCTAGTATCAGATGTCACGTGCAAGGCCTGGGGCTGGAATAGTGTCTGCCCCGTACGAAGCACATATTGGATATCAAGCAGCTAGTCTCTTTGAATCGGATAATCATGACCTTGTCATATTATCCTGATGGTTGCAACACAATAGAGAACTAGCTCTGAATCCCTGCTTGATCATCATCTCCATATGTCTGAAGTGAAACTTCCGTCTTGACATCACATCCAATAGACTACGATTCTCAATAAACCCAGTAGAGGCGTACACATAACTTGTTAAAGCCCTGGACGACCAAAACCAAAGTTTACCGATTGTCGCAAGTACTAGCGATGCAAGTCTCAAGTTAAGACCAAATACACCTACCCTGAAGCGGACTACCATAGACACATATACATACTACCAATGGGATTCCGCGGGGTCTATCCAGAGCGAAGCTGTATATCGCATTTGCATTAGTATCCACTACTTAAATTTAAGAAAACTATGTCGTTATGCCCTCACAATGTGCACAAGTGCAATACTAATCTATTCCGCATTATCGATGTCCAGTCTCGATAATACTACGACTAGGGATATTTAATGATTAAACCTTTATGGATTGATACTGTCTCATATCATCTCAATCCGGAACTAATCATAAGGACTTCTACCATTTCTATATCAAAGTAAATAAATTACGAAACGGTAAAAGGTAATTTCATTACTACATAGTTAATTTTGTACAAAAACACAATGTCTTTTACAAATAGTGGTGCTATGGGTCATAATTGTCTAACACTCATCACTTTTTGGTGATGAAATTTGGTGAGTTGGTGATGACTTAATTTACACTCCAACCTGATAAGATGAGAGACCTTTTACCAACTTTGATTTTGGTATATCATATTTTGTTTTTCGAAAATAAAATAACAAGTTAACAAAGTCACTCTTTTCTTCTCATCTCTCTCAGTCACGCCATTTTGCTCTCTCCCTTTCTTGGACTTGGCTTGGCCGAATACTACCAAGAGTAAAGGAAGAAATTCTTGTAATTTTTTCAGTGCTAGCACACTCAAGGAATCATACAAAGGTGTTAGGGAAACTTCCTATTGAGTTTGGAATCCTTCTCAAGTTTAGAGCTTCAACATACAACTTCAAAGAGAGGATCTTGGAGTACTTCTCAAAGAGGAAATTTTGAACTCTACACATCCATCCAATCGAGCATTGTGAGTATATTTGCGCTATACTTCTTTCCGTATTAACATGAATTTATGCTTGAAATGATCTTTGTTAGTTCATTAGAACCCAACAATGATATCATGAGCCAATTTAAGCATGAAATTGAATTTTGGGTTTATAATCTTGATTTAGGTAATTTTGATTTGAGCATGATTTGATAAAATTGTTTGTTTAAGTATGCTTAGATATTGATAACTTAGAGTTATGTATAATCAATTTTATGAAAAATTAATTGGATTAATTTTACCCAAATTGAGTAGCTTGGCCAAATATGTAGATCATGGTAATTTTTGTTTTTTAGACCATTGGATGTGTTTAAAGACATGATAAATATTGATTTGTGATTTAATTGGATTGAAATCAAAATCAGATATAAAAATATCATATTACCGTGACCTTGGGAGCATGTTTATGACTTGATTTTTTTTCAATAATGTTGGATATATATTGAATATAATAAAGCATTATTAATTATGTAAATTGGTATTTTTGAAATGTTAATTTGAATAATTAATTATGGCTATACACTTTAATTAATTAAATTATGATATTTGGAATTGGGCTAAAATTATTGTATTAGGGCCTAATAGGATTGGTTGGGCCAAGTTGGTTTAGGAAAATTGGATTGGATCCAAATTGGGCCTAAACCATTCCATTAAGTCTAAATATAATAAATAAGCCTTTTAAATTTAATTGGGCCTAATGGGCCAAAATTAATTTTATGGCAAATAAGGTGATTCCTTAATTGGGCATTGGCATTCAGGTTTGACCCATATTGGCCAAAGCCCATGCCTTATGAAATTAATTAAAAGCCCATTGGACTTTAATTGAAATTGACATTGGATGTTAATTGGGCTTTAGACCCATTAAGATTAGATTTATATTCTAAGTCGTAAAGGCACATAAAAGTGTAATTATTTAATTTGGAATTAAATAAAGAATTAGTATTGAATACAAATTAAATTGGATTTAAAATTATAGTTCGATATAATTCAAGAATACACACTTGGAGTACTTATTCTTAAACGAGTTGGACTCGCGCAAATCAAATCGTTGTTTGAACATTGGATGATCACTTAATTCAAAGATTAATTAATTGGATTAGATTGATTGAATAACATGCTTTTTGTGAATACATGGATGTGTTATATTAATAATGTATATCAGATGGATATTAGATGGGTGAGGGCAATTTTGGAAATTGTTGTAATAAATTTAGAATTTATTAAATTGGACCTGCGTGTCCAGCCTTTATCTCTCGATTCTTTGCAATTCTATTCTCATCAATTCCCCTCAATGTTAATGAGATTTCTTTGATGTATTATGTAATTGGGTAGAAGTTAGAATAGTGCTAGCCGGGGAGAGGAAATTGAGTGATTTTTTCTAAGAATAATTTGTAAGGTATCCATCCGTATATAAATATTAATTTATTTATCACGCATTATTATGCTTTTAGAATGCATGCTTAAGGGTGTATGATGAGACCTAATCAAAAATAATTAATTGGTTGCCAATTACGCGAAAAACCCTCAATAAATATTAAGCATTTTCCTTCCATTGAGTGATTCATTCTCAAGATACAAGATTGGCATTGGTTTGTCGGTGAAAGGCAAGACCTTTGTCTATCGCGGATGTGTTTGAATCATGAAGGCTTTGTTCCATATCGTATGTCTTGGCCAAGTTGTGATTTGTTGGCCAAAGTCAAGATCACTTTTTGTTCATCGACATCGATTACTAAGCTTTCCAAAGTCAATGGGTCCCGCCTAACTAGAATCATTACGCTTGTTGTGCCAAAGCCAAGGCTTAGTTGATTCAGAGGAAAAGGTTAGGAAAATATATTGGATATATTGGCATATATATTGTATATATGTTTCGGACTTCGAGGTCCACCTACCGGATCTAGGAATTGGATGAGATCCAATTGATCTTAGAGATATACGTAGTTAAATATCATACAGCTTGTTGGCCAAAATCAAGGTTGTGTGTTATTTAACGGGATCATAGCCCACTAGGAAACTAGGTTTCCCGAGTACTTAATAGAGGGTTAAAGACTCACCGAAAAATAGTAGGAAGACTAGTATTGAATTTGTAATTTTGTTCAAATACTTGGCATTACGCACTTTCAAATTATTTTGTCAATTATATTTATTAGTTGGACTAATATTTTATTATTTTTCTTGTAACAGTTAGACTGTACCCATACATCATTAATTGAATAGTTTGACTATTGTAATTAAGATGGCTGGAAAGTTGGATGTGTTGGATAATATGACCCATAGCGTCACTATTTGCACAGAACATTGTGTTGTTGTAGCAAATTAACTATGTAACAAGGAAATTGCACTCTCATCATTTGTGATTAGATCGCCGTAGATATATAAATGAAGAGAGGTCCCTATGATTAGTTCCTGGATTGAGATGATATGAGACAGTATCAGTCCACGAAGGATTAATCATTAAATATCCCTAGCCGTAGCATTATCGAGACTGGACATCGATAATGCGGAATAGGCTAGTATTGCACTTGTGCGCGTTGTGAGGGCACAACGGCATAGTTCTCATATAATAAGTGTTGGAGACTTATGCAAGTGCGATAGGAGGTCGTGTTTCACCGATGGTACGGGAAACAGCTTCGCTCTGGATAGACCCCTCGGAATCCCATTGGTATTATGACTATGTGTCTATGGGAGGCCAAAGTCAAGGTAGGTGTGTATAGTCTTAACCTGAGACTTGCATCGCTAATACTTACGATAATCGATAAACTTTGGTTTTGGTGGTTGGGGACCCTGACCAGGTTCTGTGTCTACCACTTCTGGGTTTATCAGAGAGTCGTAGAGTATTGGGTGTGATGTCGAGAACGGAAGTATCACTCCAGTCATAATGGAGATGATGTCACCCAGGATACGGTATAAGTGCTCTTAAGTGATGCGCATCCAATCGTGATATTATGACCAGGTCATGAATATCCGATTATAGAGACTAGTTACCAGACATCCGATATGTGTTTCGGACGGGGTAGACACTTATCCAGCCCCAGCCCTAACATGTGACTATCCGATACTGGGCCGATATGCACAATACGATTGTATACTACGCTTGATATAGATCTAAATATTCTTAATAGGATATGTCCGGAGAATTGGGTAGACTTGGTACTTTGCTAGGAGTCGACCTTGTCTCGTAAATCGGTAGAACGTAGTACTTGGTACGTACGTGATTCGGTTACACCACGACGACCGTATTTATAGCCAACTTATCCGAAGATCTCATGGGTCGCTTCCCGATAATGCACCGATGACGCATAACTCGCACTCATTAATAATCTGGGATTATATAGAAGAAAGAGAAAATTAATCTGGGATTAATTACGGAGATATTTTATCTATCCGGATAAAATATCGTCTAAAAAGAGAGAACGATTAATTCGGAATTAATCGATTAAATTAATATATTCGATATATTAAACGAAATTAGATTTCGACGCAAAATTAAAATTAGATTTTAATTCGGGCGAACGAATTAATTGGAATTAATTCGTTAACGACGTAAATAGTGAATTCGCTTGGCGGAATCATTTAATTACGACGCGACGAAAATTCGCTAATTAAGAATTAGCGAACCCGAGCCCGAGTGTGATTGCGAGCGCATTCGTATTTAGAATTCGAGTGCGGCGACGCAAGTCACATCAAGCGTCAAATCAATCATCACATCAAGCGTCAAATCAAGCGTCACTTTGAGTGATGTGACATTTGATTGATTGATGTGAGTGATTGATTGATTGAAAAGACTTGACACATGACATAAAGTGGATTTGACTTGAATGACATGTGAATAGTGATAGGTGTTGGTGGAATAGTGACAAGCTAATAATTTTACCATTTTAATTATTTTGATAAATGATTTGGTAAATGGTTTTAGCATATTTTTCTTGGAAAATATATAATGCATTTTTTGGTAATGCTTTACCAACACTCACTCACTTTTCTATCTCTCTCTCTCTCCATTTCTTTCTCTTCTTCCGCTCGCCAAATGAAGAAACTTCACTGTTTTGAACCAGTCCAGGCGTGACTTCAAGGGAAGCAAATGAGTGATTTCATTTGATGAAATCAAGTGCTAGCACACTTGTGAACATTGCGAAGGTGTTAGGGAGGTTCACCCATGAGGCGGGACTCATCCGACGAAGTTTGGAGCTCCGAAATGAGACCCGAAACTGCCAAGGCAGTGAGCATGGACTGCAGGAATGGCGCCCAAACAGTGAACATTCATGGCTTGAATCGCCTCCAAATCGACTCAACCGATCGATGTGAGTATTCCGCTACCTCCGTTGATGTATTCACTCATGTTTTCATGCTTTGATTTGATCTTGGGACCTAATAGAAACTCAACAATGGCATCATGAGCTATAGTTGCAAGCATGAAATTTTAGGGATTTAAAATTTGGGTAAATGTGATTTGAGCATGATTTGAATGAATTGTTTGTTTGAGTATGTTTATAACATGTTTAATTTCATTTTGGTTGGACTAATTTGACGAAAAATGATTTGGAATTATTTTCCCCAAATTTAATGCCTTGGCCGAATGTTAATTGATTTTTGGGATCTTGGATTTTTTGATTTTTGATTCATTTGATGAGTTAGAATCGATTAGGTTGATGTTAATTTGAATCGAATTGGATTGGATTTCGAATTGGACAAAAATCCCCAAATCTCTATGTTGGCCGAATGCATGTAATGCCCTAATGTCTTGGTGTTTTTGATTTTGTGACATTGGATGTGTGTGAAATCATTTAGGATGGTGATTTGATGTCGATTGTAGGTTCGATTGGATTGAAACCGAATCGGACACAAAATCCCTCAATCCTCTGCCGAGACTTAAAAGCATGTAAATGGGTTTGATTTTTCATATTGTGTGTTTGACATGTGATAATGAATTTAGCATGATTAATTGGAGTAATTTGTGTTTTAGAAATATTGTTTTAGTCGATTGATCATGTAACGCACTTTAGGTAATTAAGTTGCGGAATTGGATTCATGTAATTTAGTTATTTAGGCTTTAAATTGGATTTGGGCTTCTATTGTTGTAATTGGGCCTATTGGGCTTGATTTATGAAGTTTGGTTTAGGCCAAATGGATTGGATCCAATTGGGCCCAAAACCTTAACCATAAAGCCCAATTGCGAACTAATGAACCTTTAAAGTTCAATTGGGCCTAATGGGCCAAGATTGATTTATGGGCTTATGGGGTAAATCCCGGATTGGACTTTGGTTATCGGTTTGACCCGAGTTGACCAAAAGTCCACGCCTTAAGAAATCAATCAAAAGCCCATTGGACTTTAATGGAATTGACGTTGGACGTTAATCGGTCTTTGAGACGCTTTACGATTAGATTTGGAATTTAAATCGTAAAAGGTTTATTAAATAAAAGTGTAATATTTAATTTGGAATTGAATAGTGAATTAGTTTTAAATACATGTTAAATTAGATTTAATAATGTAGTTTAATTTAATTCATGAATTCGTACTTTAAGTACTTATTCGCAAAAACGAGTTTGACTCGATCAAAATCAAATCGTTGTTTGAACATTGGATGATCACCTAATTATCAGATTAATTAATTGATTAGATTGATTGATAGCATGCTTATATGTGTGAATACTTGGTTGTGTTGAATGAATAATGTATATCGGATGGATATTAGATGGGTGGGCAATTTTAGAAATTGTTGTAATAAATTCGATTTATTAAATTGGACCTGCGTGTCCAGCCTTATCACCTTCTTTCTCTTTGTATTCTCTTCTCACCTATTCCCCTCTATATGTATATGAGGTTTCTTTAGAAGTGTAGTGTAACGGGTAGAAGTAGTACAAGTGCTAGCTTGAGTGAGAAAGGGAGAGATTTGATCTAGGATCAATGTGTAAAGTATCCATCCGCATATCATTATTATTTTATTTCATACTCGCTTTACTATGTGTTTAGAATGCATGTTTAAGGGTGTATGATGATGAGACCTAACAAAGATAATTAAATTGGTAGCCAATTTGCACGCGAAAAACCCTCGTTTTATATTAAGCGATTATCCTTCCATTGAATGATTCTTGTTCAAGATCTGATTGGCATTGGTTTGTTGGCCAAAGTCAAGACCATGTCAATTAGATGTATTTGAATCATGAGAGTTTTGTTCCACATCGGTGTCTAGTCCAAGTTGTGATTTGTTGGCCAAAGTCAAGATCACTTCTTGTCCAAAGACATTGATTACGAAACTTTCCTTGTCAATGGGTCCCGCTTAACTGGAGTCATTAGGTTTGTTGTGCCAAAGCCAAGGCCTAGATGATTCGGAGGATAAGGTTAGAAAATGTATTAGATACATTGGCATAATTAATATGTTTAGGACTTGGATGTCCGCCTAACCGGATCTGGGAATTGGATTGGATCCAATTGATCTGAGAGATCTACCTGGTTAAGTAGCATACAGCTTGTTGGCCAAAGTCAAGGTTGTATGTTATTTGACAGGATCCCAGCCCACTAGGAAACGCGGTTTCCCGAGTACTCCACAGAGGGTTAGAGGCTCGACGAAAAATAGTGGGAGGCAAGTATTGAATTTGCAACATTCGTTCAATTACTCGCCATATACGCTCAAACAAATATCATTCGTCAATATTTTACGTTGTTTTAAAAATATATATATAGTTGGACTATATACAAACTTATTCAATATATGTTTGAATTTTATAATTGGATTATAGAAATCAATATAATTGAATAAATGATAGTTGATTTTATAATTGGATCATAGTAATCAATATTAAAATTATAGTTGATTAAATAATTGGATTATTGTAATCATTATAATAAATAGTACCTTATTAAAATTGATTAAATAGTTGGACTATTGAAATCAAGAAAGAATTGAAAAGTTGAATATTAAAATATATAATCCTTGGATTAAATGTTTTAAATGATTTATTTTCAATTGGGAATTTATAATAGGTTATTTATTTGATAATAATAACTTATTATAACTAAGCCCATAATTAAGCAATAGTAGAGCATAAAATCTTTGAAAGATTTATGTGATGATGACTTTAGTGCTTAATTAAATACTTATATAAATCTATCTTTAGATTTAAAAGTATTAAAGTTGCAATTAAAATTCTTAGACAATTAATTGACTATTCTAGTGAAGAAAAGTCAAAGTTCGCTTTAAGCTGGATACTGACTTCAAGCCGAGATTTCTCTGCGAATTGGAAACGGGACGAAAGTCGCTGTTTCGACCGCATATACCTAAGTTTAGGAACTATCATTTGGGTATGTACTTAAATTAGGAACTGTTATAATGTAACTAGTTTGACTAGAGACATTATCTCTATATCAGTGTTTAATCCGTTGCGGATAAAACCTTTATATTCTAGAACACTAAAGTGTTTCATTATATAAAGATGATACTGAGATAAATACATTAGATGTAAATAACAGAATTTATATTTTGAATATAAATAAAATCTCAAACATAGAAAATGACAAATAAATAGCTCAAATTGATTTGATCAATGAGACTTATTTGTGGCATTGTTGTCTAGGACACAATTAAACGAGAATCGTATATCCACACTTTTGAAGAGTGGGTACTAGGACTGATTTGACTATTCAAATAAGGTCTGCGAATCTAGTTTATTAGGTGAAATACCTAAAATACTATTTACTTGGTAATAGTAAAAGGGCCACCGATCTGTTAGCCCTATTCATGGTGAAGTTAGTGGGCCCATATCTAGCTAGGCTAGATGTGAACATGAATATTTCTTGACCTTAACGGATGTGGCATCACGTTGTGGTTATGTGTTTCTTTTGAAGAACATAGATCGGAAACTTTTGAAGTTTTCGACACGAAGTATATAAACAGATCGGCTATAGTATTATTCCGCCACGGTCAGACCGTAATGGAAATTGCTTAAGCAGTAAGTTTCATATATACATGAAAGAGTACGGCATTCTTTCATATGAGGACTCCTCCCGTGACACGTCAGTTAGACGATGTGTCCGAACCAAAATCGAATTTTGTTGGACATGATGAGGTTTATCACGAGTCGCTCTGAGCTACTATTTCCTTCTATAGGATATGCATTAACAGTGCAAAACTTATTTAGAATAAGGTTCCATATAAATCTGTTTGACAGATATCATATAGGATATGAACAGGAAAGAAACGGGGTTTCTCATTCCTGATAATTTGGGTATGCCAGGCATAACGTTTGGTTATACCAAACTAAGGACCCAAATTGGATAAGTGCCTATAGGTTATCCTAAGGGAAACCTTAAGTATAGAACTTATAAATCCCACATGAGAACAATGTAATTGTTTCTCACCATGCGGTTTTCCTGAGAGGAATACCGATATGCAGTGGTCAGTGGGAGGATAGTGATACTCGATGAAAATCGGAGTAACACTATTCAAGGCACGAAGTCCTTAATGGAACACAAGTAGTTCATCTATGATGAATCTAAACCATTAATCTTCAATACACAAGAAACTAGTAGATCGGATAGAGTCAGAAAGCAACCTAGGGTATGAGTTTCTGATCTCGCCCCATGAAGATGTCAATCTTATGGAGGTGTACCATCCGACCGACTACGTTAGAGGAAGTGATACGAGGTATCGACTCCCGTTATGGCAAAGTGCCATTAATCCGAAATGGATTTCATGTATAACAACTATTTTGGATACTAGTTGTTGTACCACAAGGCATTGTGCCTATTGGTACATTAAACGTCTTCAAGGAAGACACACATGGAAGGCAACATACCAACGTACAAAGCTGGGCTTTTGACGGAAAGGTATCGTTATCAACATTGTGTCAACCTTTTACTTGTTGCCATGGTAAATCCATTTTGAAAATGCTTGTTGATAACTGTATATTTCATTTATGAAATGTGTCAGTTACAAATCAAAATCGCTTTCCTGAAAAGGAAACCTTTTGGAGAATGTTTATAACATTCTGACGATTTTGTATAACCGACAAACAAGGTTTGCAGGTTATTCGATCCATGTTTGGATCATTGCAAGCATAAGGTTCTTGAAACTGACGTTTTGAAATAATCATAATGGTTTATGATTTGACTCAAAACGAAATATTTCTTGTGTATATAAGGAGGTTAGTGGGAGAGCGCACTAACAGTGAAATTCCCATAATACAATGGTGAAAGCTTGGCTTTCATAGATATTCTTTCAATAGAAAATTCTCCGTAGAATTCTGGGGAGTAACAACCTTTATTCAAGGAATAAAGATCTACTGGGATAGATTTGGAGTTTGTTAACACTCTCTGGGAAATCGTACATTTAAAATGTACTTGTATTGGTGTCTCATACGCTTCGAGCATATGGAGTCACAATCAGGTCAATCCTAGTGATAGTCACTAAATTGAAATTGAGAACATCTGTTAGTATCTTAGAGAACTAAAGATGTTGTCTCAAACTATGGAGAAGGATAACTTGAAGTGACTGGGATCACCGCTGCAAGTTTCCAAACTATTAAATACTATGGTACTATAAAGTTTGAATTACGGGACAGTGAGCTGGAAATATTCCAAGCAAGATAACTGTTGCCGAATAAACAACAAATACGGATACAGATTATTGCTGCAGCTGAGGCAGCAAAAGAAGCCATTTGGATCGAACATAAATCTAATTAGATTAGATATAGTTCTGTTAGCAGCTGAACTAGGCGTCAGCACATGCTAAGGAATTAAAGGTCTCATCGACGATCCAGATATATACTTCTAAATCATCTGATTCGTTCGGATCATACATCGTGGCGATGTGATGATCGTGTAAATCGCGTTAGACGATAATCGGAACAAATCCGCTGATGAAAGCCTTTCCTCAGCAAATTGAGCGAACCTTACATAGTTCAAGTGTTGGAACACTTGAGTGACTCGCTACGTGCCAAGTGGGAGTTTGTTGGATAATATGACCCATAGCGTCACTATTTGCACAGAACATTGTGTTGTTGTAGCAAATTAACTATGTAACAAGGAAATTGCACTCTCATCATTTGTGATTAGATCGCCGTAGATATATAAATAAAGAGAGGTCCCTATGATTAGTTCCTGGATTGAGATGATATGAGATAGTATCAGTCCACGAAGGATTAATCATTAAATATCCCTAGCCGTAGCATTATCGAGACTGGACATCGATAATGCGGAATAGGCTAGTATTGCACTTGTGCGCGTTGTGAGGGCACAACGGCATAGTTCTCATATATATAAGTGTTGGAGACTTATGCAAGTGCGATAGGAGGTCGTGTTTCACCGATGGTACGGGAAACAGCTTCGCTCTGGATAGACCCCTCGGAATCCCATTGGTATTATGACTATGTGTCTATGGGAGGCCGAAGTCAAGGTAGGTGTGTATAGTCTTAACCTGAGACTTGCATCGCTAATACTTACGATAATCGATAAACTTTGGTTTTGGTGGTTGGGGACCCTGACCAGGTTCTGTGTCTACCACTTCTGGGTTTGTCAGAGAGTCGTAGAGTATTGGGTGTGATGTCGAGAACGGAAGTATCACTCTAGTCATAATGGAGATGATGTCACGCAGGATACGGTATTAGTGCTCTTAAGTGATGCGCATCCAATCGTGATATTATGACCAGGTCATGAATATCCGATTATAGAGACTAGTTACCAGACATCCGATATGTGTTTCGGACGGGGTAGACACTTATCCAGCCCCAGCCCTAACATGTGACTATCCGATACTGGGCCGATATGCACAATACGATTGTATACTACGCTTGATATAGATCTAAATATTCTTAATAGGATATGTCCGGAGAATTGGGTAGACTTGGTACTTTGCTAGGAGTCGACCTTGTCTCGTAAATCGGTAGAACGTAGTACTTGGTACGTACGTGATTCGGTTACACCGACGACCGTATTTATAGCCAACTTATCCGGAGATCTCATGGGTCGCTTCCCGATAATGCACCGATGACGCATAACTCGCACTCATTAATAATCTGGGATTATATAGAAGAAAGAGAAAATTAATCTGGGATTAATTACGGAGATATTTTATCCGGGATAAAATATCGTCTAAAAAGAGAGAACGATTAATTCGGAATTAATCGATTAAATTAATATATTCGATATATTAAACGAAATTAGATTTCGACACAAAATTAAAATTAGATTTTAATTCGGGCGAACGAATTAATTTGGAATTAATTCGTTAGCGACGTAAATAGTGAATTCGCTTGGCGGAATCATTTAATTACGACGCGACGAAAATTCGCCAATTAAGAATTAGCGAACCCGAGCCCGAGTGTGATTGCGAGCGTATTCGTATTTAGAATTCGAGTGCAGCGACGCAAGTCACATCAAGCGTCAAATCAATCGTCACATCAAGCGTCGAATCAAGCGTCACTTTGAGTGATGTGACATTTGATTGATTGATGTGAGTGATTGATTGATTGAAAAGACTTGACACATGACATAAAGTGGATTTGACTTGAATGACATGTGAATAGTGATGGGTGTTGGTGGAATAGTGACAAGCTAATAACTTTTACCATTTTATTATTTTTGATAAATGATTTGGTAAATGGTTTTAGCATATTTTTCTTGGAAAATATATAATGCATTTTTTGGTAAATGCTTTACCAACACTCACTCACTTTTCTATCTCTCTCTCTCACCATTTATTTCTTCTTCCTCTCGCCCAAATGAAGAAAACTTCACTGGTTTTGAACCAGTCCAGGCGTGACTTCAAGGGAAGCAAATGAGTGATTTCATTTGATGAAATCAAGTGCTAGCACACTTGTGAACATTGCGAAGGTGTTAGGGAGGTTCACCAATGAGGCGGGACTCATCCGACGAAGTTTGGAGCTCCGAAATGAGACCCGAAACTGCCAAGGCAGTGAGCATGGACTGCAGTGAATGGCGCCCAAAACAGTGAACATTCATGGCTTGAATCGCCTCCAAATCGACTCAACCGATCGATGTGAGTATTCCGCTACCTCCGTTGATGTATTCACTCATGTTTTCATGCTTTGATTTGATCTTGGGACCTAATAGAAACTCAACAGGATGATATGGACATCGTCATGGAAGAAAATGTCTTCAATGGTTTGAACTTTCCAGACTAGGATATGAACCTCAGGATTGTCCTGGGGGCCGAGAAGTTACTCTACACTATAGAGAGACCTCATGGGCCTAAGCTCGGAAATGAGCAGCTGCTTGAGCTTGAGCGTTGAAAACTCAACTGCTCAATCCGTCATGCTCGCTCCGATGACCCTTCAATTTTAGCATCAGAAAAGGGAATGGGTCCTTAAAGTATGATGTTGAAATTGAAAGACCTTCACCGATCTAACCTTAGGTCGCAGAAGTATGAATTGCAGAAGAAGCTCTTTTGCGCTCGCATGTCAGAGGGTACATCTGTGGAGCACCATGTATCATAGATGATTGCTGACATCGAATAGCTGGGACAGCTAGGCATAGTCTTCGAGGCTGAGACTTCTAAGAATTTGGTCTTACAGTCTCTTCTTGACAGCTGGAGCGGGTTCATCATGAACTACAACATGTTGAACCAAGAAGACACTCTTGGAGAGTTGATGGCTATGCTTAAAGAAGCAGAGAAAGAGCTAATGAAGGGCAAAAAGCGCGAGGCACACTTCGCTTCAACATCTCAGTCTCTGAGGGCTTGGCCCAAGGCGACTGGAGATGTTAAGAAGAAGAAGAAGAAGAAGGGCAAGGCCAAATCGTCAAAGTCTTCTAGGAAGGAAAAGGAAAAATCCCAAGATGTATGCCTACAGTGTGGCAAACGGGGTTACTAGAAGCGTGATTGCAGTGAGTACAAGGCACACATAAAGAAAATCAAAGCGGGCAATGCACCAGCATCAGATATGTTTGTTATAGAAATAACATGTCTACTTCTAGTTTTAAAAATTGGATTTTTGGTTCTAGTTATGGTACTCATATATGTACTGATGTGCAGGATCTGTAGATTAGTAAGAGACTGGCCTCAGGGGAGATTGATCTACGTGTTGGAAATGGGACTCGAGTCGCCGTTTTGGCCGTTGGGACTTATGTTTTGAACTCCCTCAGGGCATGTACTTAGACTTTCAGACTGTTTTTTTGTACCTAGTTTGACTAGGAATATAATATCTGTATCTTTATTAGCCCAATGTAGGTATACGTTTATATTTAGAAACACTGGGTGTTTTATGTATAAAAACGATATGGAGATATACAGTGCTGATGTAAATAATAGTCTTTATATATTGAATATAAATCAATCTCAAACATATAATGTAACCAACAAAAGGCTTAAACTAAGTAACAAAGATGAAACTTATATGTGGCATTTTCATCTAGGACACATTAACAAGACTCGTATATCCACACTTTCGAAGAGTGGGTACTTGGACGGATTTGATCCAAATTCATATGACGTCTGTGAATCTTTTTTATTAGGCAAAATGCCTAAAACACCTTTTAGTGGAAAATGTGCACGTGCCACCGAACTGTTAACCCTTGTTCATAGTAATATTTATGGGCCCATGTCTAGTCAGGCTAGAGGTGGATATGAATACTTTATAACATTTGCATCGCGTTATGGTTATGTGTATCTTTTGAGACACAAGTCGAAAACCTTTGAGAAATTTAAAGAGTTTCAACACCAAGTAGAAAAATAGACTGGCAAAAGTATTAAGACATTACGGTCGGACCGTGGTGGCGAACACTTAAGCAATAAGTTTCTTGATTACTTGAAAGAACATGGTATTCTTTCACAGTAGACTCCTCCCGGAACACCTCAATTAAATGGTGTGTCCGAACGGAGAAACCGAACTTTGTTAGACATAGTAAGGTCTATGATGAATCACACTGAGCTACCTATTTCCTTCTGGGGATATGCATTGAATAGTGCAATACTTATTTTGAATAAGGTTCCGTCAAAGTCTGTTTAACAGACTCCGTATGAAATATGGATGGGAAAGAAACCTGGTTTCTCATTCATGAAGATTTGGGGTTGCTGGACATACTCAAACATTCGGAAGGTACCAAATTAGAATCCAAATCGGATAAATGCCTATTTTTAGGATATTCTAGGGAAACCAAAGGATATTACTTCTATCACCCACTAGAGAACAAGGTATTTGTTACTCTACATGCGGTTTTCCTAGAAAGGGACTTCATAAATGCAGTGATAAGTGGGAGGAAAGTAGAACTCGATGAAAATCAGAGTGATACCGTTCCTGGCACAGAATCTTTAACGGAACATGAACAGTTCATCAGGGATGTAACTGTACCATAATCTTCGAATACCCAAAAATCACGTAGATCGGAGAGAGACAGAAAATAACCTGAGAGGTATGGATTTCTGATCTCACCTCATGTGGATATCAATCTTATTAAGGATAATGAGCCGACTACATATGAGGAAGCGATTATCAACTCCGCTTTATGGCAAGAGGCCATGAAGTCCGAAATGGATTCCATGTACACCAACCAAGTTTGGACACTGGTTGATGCACTAGAAGGCGTAAAGCCTATTGGTTGCAAATGGGTCTTCAAGAAGAAGACTGACATGGATGACAACATACAAACATACAAGCTAGGCTTGTAGCGAATGGGTATCGTCAACGATATGGTGTCGATTACGATGAAACCTTTTCACCTCCATTCGGATTGTGCTTGCTATTGTTGTATATTTCGATTATGAAATATGACAGATGGACGTCAAAAAAACTTTCATTAACGGAAACCTTTTGGAGGATGTTTACATGTAACAGCCTGACGGGTTTTTCGTATCAAGACTTGCAAACAAGGTTTGTAAGTTAAATCGATCCATTTATGGATTGAAGCAAACATCGTGTTCTGGAAACCAATGTTTTAATGAGATCATAAAAGAATATGATTTCGTTCAAAATGAGGATGATCCTTGTGTATATAAGAAGGTTAGTGGAAGTGCAATGACATTCATTATCCTTTACGTTGATGATGTATTGCTTATTGGCAATGACATTCCCATGCTACAATCGGTAAAAGCTTGACTTTCATTAAAATTCTCCATGAAGGATCTGGGAGAAGCAGCCTTTATTCTAGGAGTAAAGATCTATCGGGATAGATCTAGAAAGCTGCTTGGACTCTCCCAGAGCACATATATTAACAAAGTGTTGAAGAGATTCAACATGGAACAGTCTAAGAGGGGACTGTTTCCAGTATCACATGGCATCACTCTATCTAAGGACATGTGTCCTAAAACTCAAGATGAGAGAGACAACATGAGTTTGATCCCGTTCGCCTCAGAAGCCAGATCGATCATGTATGCCATGATATGTACGTGACCTGATGTCTCGTATGCTTTGAGCATGTGTAGTCACTATCAAGCCGATCCAGGTGAAGGTCACTGGATGACGGTTAAGAATATCCTTAAGTATCTTAGACGAACTAAGGATGCTTTCTTAATCTATGGAGATGGAGAACTCGAGGTAACAGGGTATACCAATGCGAGTTTCCAAACCGATAAAGACGATTGTAAGTCACAGTCTGGGTACATATTTTGTTTGAACAACAGAGCAGTAAGTTAGAAATCTTCCAAGCAAGAGACTGTTGCTGATTTAACAGAAAAAGAGAGTATATTGCTGCAGCTGAAGCAGTAAAAGAGGAAGTTTGGATTCGTAAATTCCTAATTAGATTAGGAGTAGTTATGTTAGTAGCTGAGTCATTTCTATTGTATTGTTACAATAACGGGGCTATAGCGCAGGCTAAGGAGCCGCGGTCTCATCAATGATCTAAGTATGTTCTTCGAAATTTCCATCTGATTCGTGAGACCATACATCATGGTGATGTGAAGAACAAGAAGGGCGCATCAGAGGACAACATTGTAGATCCGTTGATGAAAGCTATTCCTTAGCAAAAGTTTGAGCGATATGTACATAGTTCAGGTGTTAGATGCTTGAGTAACTGGCTATAGGCCAAGTGGGAGATTGTTGGATAATTATGACCCATAATGTCACTATTTTTAAAAGACATTGTGATTTTTGTACAAATTAATTATGTGACAATGGAAATTGTATTTTATCATTTTGTAATTAGATTACTTAAATATATAAATGATAAAAGTCCTTATGATTAGTTCCGGATATAAGATATGAGACAATATCAATCCATAAAGGTTTAATCATTAAATATCCATAGTCATAGTATTATTGGGTGTGATGTCAAGACATAAGTATCACTTCAGTCATATGGAGATGATGATCATACATGGATACAAAACTGGTACTCTAATGGGTTGCAACCATCGGGATAATATGCAAAGGTCATGATTATCTGATTAAAGAGACTAGTTGCTAGTGATCCAATATATGCTTCGTACGGGGCAGACACTATTCTAGCCCCAGGCCTTGCATGTGACATTCGATACTGGATCACAATACGCAATACTAAGTATACTACGCCTGATAAAGATTTTATATTCCTTAAAGAATATTTCTAGAGAATTGGGTAGGCATGACAGTTTGCTAGAAGCTAACCATGTCTTGTAAATCGCTAAAAATATGGTACGAGGTACGGACGTGTTCGGATAGTCTGATGACCGGATTTACTGCCAACATATCCAGGGATCTCATGGGTCACTTCCCGAAGATTCACCGATGATGTATGACTCGAACATAATTAATCTAGGATTAATTAGAAGATAGAAAATTAATTTAGGATTAATTACAGTGAGAATTTATCTGGGATAAAATTCAATTAAATGAGAGAGAACGATTAATTTGGCATTAATCGATAAAATAATATATTCGATATATTAAATGAAATTAGATTTCATAACAGAATTAAAATTGGATTTTAATTCGAGCGAACGAATTAATTTAGAATTAATTCACGAGCGACTTTAATAGTAATTTTACTAGGCATAATTATTTAATTAAATTTGATTTAATTAAGTCGCAACGAAAAATTTGTGAATTTCGAATTAAGGAACCTGAGCCCGGAATTTGTTTGCTGGCCCACTCGGATTTTGAATTCAAGTGGGGCCCACAAGTCACATCACTAGTCATATCACTTGTCATTCTCATCACTTTTTGGTGACGAAATTTGGTGAGTTGTTGATGACTTAATTTACACTCCAACTTGATAAGATGAGAGACCTTTTACCAACTTTGATTTTGGTATATCATATGTTATTTTTGGAAAATAAAATAACAAGTTAACAAAGTCACTATTTTCTTCTCACCTATCTCATTCACGCCATTTTGCTCTCTCCCTCCCTTGGACTTGGCTTGGTAGAATACTACCAAGAGTAAATGAAGAAATTCTTGCAATTCTTTTAAGTGCTAGCACACTCAAAGAATCATACAAAGCTGTTAGGGAAACTTTCCCATTGAGTTTGGAATCCTTCACACGCTTAGAGCTTCAACATACAACTTCAAAGAGAGGATCTTGGAGTACTTCTCAAAGAGGAATTTTTGAACTCTGCACATCCATCCAACCGAGCATTGGGAGTATATTTCCGCTATACTTCTTTCCGTAATCACATGATTTTATGCTTGAAATGATCTTGGTTAGTTCATTAGAACCCAACAGAAAAACCCACCTCAGATGTGACTTGGTACAGATATTGGAATTGGCGGTTACTAGAAATGACGGATTCAGAATATGTGCACATGTAGAGCAGGACTAGGGGGACAACGATATATAACGCCCTTAGATCCTAGATTTTAGGACTATGGGGATGGTAAGACGTAACGCCCATACTCCCTATATTTAGTGTCGAGATGATAACATTGATCAGCACATCTGGCTGTAGTAAAGTGTTTTGGGGGATGATGAGACATAATACCCCAAGACCACTAGTTCAGGCGTATGTGGGGACGGCAAGACGTAACATCTTCATACGTCAGGTTTTTCAGAGACATATTTTTAGAGATACGGTTTTCAGAAAAGATGGTTTTGTAAAAGAGATTTTGAATGAGCAATTTTACAAAACAAATTTAGAAAGAATTCAGTTTTATAGAAAGACTCGGAGTTTTACAGACAGAAAATATTTCCAGAATGGTTTTATAGAAGACTTGTATTTTCAGATAAGAATGAGATTTTAGAAAAGATTATTTTCTTGAAGATGATTTTTATTTTAGAAACAAATGAACTTTTTGTAAAGTATTTCATTTTTAATTTTTTAAAATTTTCCACTCACTAGGTCGTGTAAACGATCTAACCCCTAATTCCCAGTTTCTCTGTTTTACAGGTTTACCCAGAGGACGAGCTCGGAAGGATGGATACTGATGGCAGTCACTAGGGTGTTTAGCCCACCAGGTCAAGTCAGAGAGAGAATTCAGTTAGAGTCATAGTAAACTCATGTATCAGATATTAGTATGGTAGTAGTCATAGTATTGAGTAAAAGTGTCAATAAACATAGTTGTAAATTGTATTGTTATTAAGTAAACAGTTATGAGCATTGAATTATATATTATATATATATATATATATATATATATATATATATATATCTATATTATAAAGCACAATAGTGTTGGAAGAAAGAGAGTGCATCAAACGGTTCTCTTTATGTGGCTTAATTAACGGCTCAGCTCATTTCATTGGTAATTGTAGGAAATAGAGTGAATTGATTGATGGAAAGGGTCAAAATTTTCAAATTAAAAATAGAAAGTTAAAATAAAATCATTTAATTATGTAACACCGTGCCGTAGGCACTGGCCAAATACTGTAACACCGTGCCGTAGGCACGGGCATCATTTAATTAAAAAATAAAATCATTTAATTCTGTAACACCGTGCCGTGCCGTAGGCACGAGCATCATTAATTAAAAATAAATTCATTTAATTCTGTAACACCGTGCCGTAGGCACGGGCCAAATACTGTAACACCGTGCCGTAGGCACGGGCAAAAACTAGTATATATATATATATATATATATATTGTTGAGATTGGACAATGGACTCTATGTATATGTTTAGATTTGAGATGAGTTAATAGTATTGATCATAGTGAGAAAGTCAGAGTCTCAAGGGAATAAGTCAGCCTATTCCATGCCGATAGCATCTCCCGGAGAGTGACGTTATAAAAATGGTATCGGAGCATGGTTTAGGGAGTCAGTGACTGCAGTGGGTAGAGTGTTGGGGTCTTATATACGTAGTATGCCCTTGGTACTAGTATGTGAGGCCATACCTCTCCAATATCTGATCCTCCAGTACGTCATCAAGTCCTATAGACAAGTTAGTAAGAATTCCCAAGTATTCGAATATTATTCCTTATGAAAGCAACGTAAATAGATAGTAACGTAAATAGAGACCTCAGAATGGTTGATAAAAGTTATGGAGCCTTAAAATAAGAAGTAGTTGATGTAGGTCCCAATAAAACGAATGATAAATCTTCTTTCCAATAGCCCTACTCTAGTAAGTATATAGACACCTAACTAGACCATCAATGAGCCTAGAAAATTCATAGTGATTTACCCCCCAATTTAGAGCCTAGAAAGTGTTGGGAAGCGGCCGCAAGTGCGCAGCGGGAAAATTAAAATTATTATACCCTTTTCCATTTGCCCAAGACCCGTTTGTTTTAATTATTCTACAAGCCTAGGCATGTCACTATATATTCTAAGCATAAAACTCATAAAACATGCAAAGAACATAAACCTAAACATGCTAACTATCATAAGAACTCTAATTAATATAAAGAAAGTAAAAGACTTACTTGAACCGAAGACTCCTCCAGTCCTCCCTCCAATCTACAAGCTTTTCTCGAACTCAGCAAGCTCTTCCACGTTCCAAAGAGCCACCCAAGTGTGTGGCCTCCAAAGATACACACACCAAAGGCAAAACTCAATGGCAAGACTACGCCTCGAGTGCACAGGTATTTTGCCCTTGGTGCTAGCCTAGGTAAATACCTCAAAACTCTTAACTCGAGGTTCCTCTAGTCAATTAGACTTAAGGATCCTAAAAATCAGTGGCTCACTCTTAAACTTTATAGTTGCTCACTTATATAAACCCAAGATATGAAAGGTTTTGCTGTAAAAATGTGTGAAGAATTCTTTGGGTTTATATAGTGCTCCAAAGACAACAAAATTAATTAAGAATCTGATGTGGTATAAAAGCTAATTTAATCTTAGCCATTGGATATTAATTTAGTGGTTTAATGAGATTATAAAACCCTAATAAGAGTTTGGGCCGAATTGGAATTCAAAATAAATGACAAAAAAAAAAAATTTACTATTAATGTGAATAATAATTTTTTTAAATTTTTTTATTCCAATTCCCAAAGTGCCTCTATCGTCATTCACCAATCCCTAAGCCACTATGGAACCTCATAAATGATATTTTCAATAATTAAACACATTGAACAATCTATGAACAATTCCTACAGCAATCATATATGCTGTTATATTTATACTATGCACTGTTAACCATTGATTTCGACTTTGTTGTGTGTGACCTTTTGGGTTCCGCTCAATTTGGACATGAAATGAATCGTGATAATTTAATCGAACATAAATTATCGTCCGATCAGATGGTCATTCAATTTCAATGACCAATGTTGACATCTAGCAACATGCCATAGCCCAAATGAGAAGGAAAGATATATATACCCATTCTGTATGCGATTTATGTACGATACGATCCATCGCCTCACTGTATCCCCACCTATTGACCTAGGGTATGGAAAGTGTCTACCCATATGGTCAAAGGTATGATGTTGATAGTGTCATGAATCATGCATGATTCTTCCGCTGTGGCCACAGTCTCAATCACTAATCACTCATATCAACCCGTGAACTGGAATATTACTCTTATAAGAAAATATTATCCGAGAGAGTGGAATTCTCTGTTGTATCTTTAAAAACTTCATGTGTTTCAACAAATGACCCAATCATACCCTCATGACCGAATCCTTTGAACCGGGGAAGGAGAATGTCAAAGTTATTTGATCCACACATATGATTGTAAAGACCTCAAGTCTAAGAACTAGTCATATGATCGATATATGAAAGTTCTCACAGACACATGAGATAAACACTCCATATGAAAACTTTCAGCGGTCAGCTTGATAGACACGAGCAACTCATGCATCCATGTGATACACCAAGCTGACATATCTCCGCTAGTAGCCTATGAGATCGGCTACCCCACAGATCATATCATCATGCTAGTCTCTCCGCTCTGTGAACGCCCAGATTATTCACAAAACTATGACTAGGAATATTTAAGAGTAACGATTCTCATAAGGCGTGGAAGCCATCATCTTATTACTCCAATGGCTTTATTACAGTGTTGATGATTCATATAAGTTATGTAAGACATATTTAATAAAGATTGCCATTTTATTAATTAATGAAAATGTTACAAATACATGTACATATAGCCCATCCACAAGTTGGGTATAGGGCATATCTCTAACAATCTCCCACTTGAACTATAGCCAACTAGTATGAATCTGGACACCATTCTCTCGGGTGTACCTATCATGCTTTTATTGAGTTAGCCCTTTAATCAGAGAATCTGCAAGATTATCTTCTGTGGGTATTTTCTCTATAATAACTTCTTTTCTCTCAACAATCTCCCTAAGGAGATGAAATCGCCTGAGTACATGCTTGGATTTCTGGTGGGACCTTGGTTCCTTTGATTGAGAAATGGCGTCCGTGTTGTCACAATACATCGTGACACCATTCTTTATCATGGGAAGCACTTCCAGCTCCGTGATGAACTTCTTTATCCAGACTACTTCTTTAGCTGCCTCAGATGCTGCAATATACTCTGCTTCAGTGGTGGAGTCAGCTGTAGTTGATTGCTTTAAGCTTTTCCAACTTACAGCACCGTCATTTAAAGTACACAGATATCCTGTTTGCGATTTGCTGTCATCCCTATTGGTCTAAAAGCTCACATCACAGTAACCAATGACTTTCAGCTCAGAACAATCTCCGTATGTCAAAAACACATCCTCAGTTCTTCTCAGATACTTGAGGATTGTTTTCACAGCTGCCCAGTATTGCTCACTAGAATTTGTCTGATACCTACTCGTTATGTTAAGAGCATAAGAGATATCAGGTCTTGTACATAGCATGGCGTACATGATCGATCCTATTGCTGAAGCATAAGAGATCCTACTCATACGCTCTCTATCTGAAGGAGTATGTGGACATTGTTCCTTAGATAATTTGATTCCATAACAAGTAGGTAAATTACCTCCTTTGGAATATTCCATTTTGAATCTTTTCAAAACTTTATCTATGTAGGTAGATTGAAAAAGTCCTAATAACATTTTAGATCTATTACGGTAGTTCTTAATGCCGAGGATGTAGGCTGCTTCTCCCAAATATTTCATGGAGAAATTCTGAGATAACCATTGCTTGGTGGCTTGCATCATGAGAATATCATTCCCGATGATTAATAAGTCATTAACATATAATACAAGAAATACAAAAGCACTCCCACTACTTTTCCTGTAAACACAAGGCTCGTCTACATTTTTATGAAGTCAAATTCTTTTATTGTCTCATCAAATCGTATATTCCAACTTCTAGAGGCTTGCTTGAGTCCATAAATGGATCGTTTAAGCTTGCATACTTTATTATGATCATCATTAAATGCAAAACCCTAAGGTTGTGTCATATAGACTTCCTCTATGAGGTTCCCATTATAGAAAGCTGTTTTGACATCCATCTGCTAAATCTCATAATCAAAGTGTACAGCTAGTGGCAGTAAAATTCGAATAGACTTTATCATTGCATCAGACGAGAAGGTTTCGTCATAATCAATTCCTTGGATTTGTCTATAACCTTTCGCCACCAACCTAGCCTTATAGGTTTGGATGTTGCCTTCTACATCAGTTTTACGCTTGTAAATCCACTTACAGCCTATGGGTTTTATCCCTTCTGGTGCATCTACCAAGTCTCAGACTTGATTCTGATATATAGAGTCTATTTCGGATTTCATGTCCTCAAGCCACTTGGTTAAATCAATGTCACGTATTGCTTCGTCATAACTGGTGGGATCGTCATTATCAATGACTTGATCATATTCCACATCAATATGGAAACCATATCTTTCAGGCTCCTGTCTTTCCCTACCAGACCTTCTGAGTTCATAACCTTTTTGTTGTTCCATCGCTGCCCTTTTGAGGGGCCTGAGGTTTAGTTCTATATTACTTTGTTCTTCTCGTACCTCATCGAGGTCAACTCTACTCCCACTATATTTCTTGAGAAAGAATTCATTCTCTAGAAATTTAGCATTTCGTGAGACAAATATTCTTTGTTCATTTGGGACGTAGAATGCGTATGCTCTTGAGTTCAAGACATATCCTACAAACTTACAATTAACTGCCCTATCATCCAATTTATTAGTCTGTGTGAGCTTGGCATATGTGTCACATCCCCAAACTCTTAGCTAACTAAGACTATGACATTTCCCAGACCATAACTCATATGATGTTTGACTAACAGTCTTAGAAGAAACTTGGTTTAGTAGTAGTGTTGCAGTTTCTAAAGCAAGACCCTAAAATGAAAGAGGTAGATCCGTGCCTGTCATCATTGATCGAACCATATCTAATAATGTCCGATTTCTCCTTTCAGAGACCCCATTATGCTGTGGAGTTCCCGGAGGAGTCCACAGGGAAACAATGCCATTTTCTCTCAAGTAATCTTGAAATTTGTTGCTTAAGTATTCCCCACCTCGGTCAAACCTTAGTGACATAACACTTTTATTAAGTTGGTTTTCTACTTCAGCCTTGAAGTCTTTGAATTTCTCAAAGGTTCAGATTTGTACAACATAAGGTACACATACCTATATCGTGAATGATCATCGATAAAGGTAATGAAGTAGGAGAATCCACCTCTAGCGGTGGCTGAAATTGGACCGCATACATCAGAGTGTATGAGTTCTAATGTCTCCGCTGCACGCTGTTCTTTACCTTAGAAGGGTAATTTGGTCATTTTACTAAGTAAACAAGACTCACAAGTTCCATAAGGTTTATATTTAAAGGGTTTGAAATACCCATCCTTATGTAGCTTAGTTAATCTTGTTTCATTGATATGACCTAAGCGACTGTGCCATAGAAGTGATTCATTAAGATTAATCGAGTTAACGTTATATATATTAGGGTTGAACATTCTTTGTTAGTTTGTAAGATATAGATACCATTATTCAAAATACCATCTTCATATTTTATTTCATTGAAATAAATAGAACATTCATTACAACTTATTAGGCATGAAAAGCCTTTATTACATAAAGAAGAAATTGAAATGAATGAGAGAGAGAAGTGTTATGTTGACTTGTTTTGATTTTCAAAAAAATAAAAACATATACCAAATATCCAAAGTTAATAAAAGGTCTCTTAAAAATAAAGGTAATGTGTTAAACAAGTTAACATCAAATCTACACTAAATTCCATCACCATAAAGGAAATTATTTGACTAGTGACGTGACTTGAGGTGGGCCCCACTTGATTCAAAATCCGAGTGGGCCCGCAAACACATTTCGGGCTCGGGTTCGTTAATTCCGAATTAACGAATTTTCTTTTGCGACTTAATTAAATAAAATTTAATTAAATAATTATGCATAGCAAAATAACTAATAAAGTCGCTCGCTAATTAATTCTAAATTAATTCGTTCGCCCGAATTAAAATCCAATTCTAATTCTGTTATGAAATCTAATTTCATTTAGTATATCGAATATATTATTTAATCGATTAATTCCAAATTAATCGTTCTCTCGCTATTAATTGAATTTTATCCCAGATAAATTCTCACCGTAATTAATCCCAGATTAATTCTGTTCGAGTCATACGTCATTGGTGAATCTTCAGGAAGCGACCCATTAGATCCTTGGATATGTTGGTAGTAAATCCGATCATCGGACTTCCAAACACGTGGTACCCGGTACCATATTTTTACCGATGTACAAGACATGGTTGGTTTCTAGTAAAGCACCATGCCTACCCAATTCTCCAAAAATATTCTTTAAGGAATATATAATTTTTGTCAGGCGTAGTATATATAGTATTGCGTATTACGATCTATATCAGATGTCACAAGTATGGCCTAGTGCTGGAATAGTGTCTGCCCCGTATGAAGCAAATATCAGATCGCAAGCAACTAGTCTCTTTAATCGGATAATCATGACCTTGTTATATTATCCCCATAGTTGCAACATATCAGAGTACTAGTTCTGTGTCCCTGTGTGATCATCATCTCCATATGACTGGAGTGATACTTCCATTTATACAACACTCCCAATACACTACGATTCTCAATAAACCCAGAAGAGGCGTACACAGAACCTATTAAAGTCCCGGATGACCAAAACCAAAGCGTATTGATTGTCACAAGTATTAGCGATGCAAGTCTCAGGTTAAGACCAAATACACCTACCCTGATTCGGATTCCCATAGACACATAGTCATACTACCAATGGGATTCCGATGGGTCTATCCAGAGCAAATCTGTTTCCATACCATCGGTAAACAGAACCTCCTATTACACTTGTATGAGTATCTAATACTCAAATATATGAGAACTATGCCATTACGCTTCCAGAACACGCACAAGTGCAATACTAGTTTATTCTGTATTATCGATGTCCAGTCTCGATAATATTGGTGATTATCTAGGTCCCAAGATCATTAAACAAACATGATAAAGTGTTAAATACATATCAAAGGAGTTGCGGAATACTCACATCGATCGGTTGAGACGATTGAAGACGAACAAAATAATTTATTCCCTTCATATTCGGCCAAGGCAGTGAGCAGTCCACTGCTTGCATTTTTCAGTTTTGAGCTGAGATTTTGAGCTCCGAATCTTCGTCGAACGATTCCCGGCTCAAGGGTAAGTGTCCCAAACACCTTCATATGTCTCTCGGGAGTGCTAGCTCGCTTGGATTTTGCCACAAAACCCATGATTTTACCTTAAAAATTGGGCCAACCCATGGCAGTTCACTGCCATGGGCGTGAGGGTGAGAGAGTGAAAATGGAGAAGAAGAATTGTGTATTAGGTTAGTAAAAGCATTTTTCAAATGCTTTATATATTTACCATAAATATATATTAAATATTTACCAAACAATTAATTAAAAATTCAATTGGTAAATACTTTCCACCAACTTACACTATTCCACCCACTTACATCAACTATTCATTTCACTTTATTAAAGTGACATGTCTTTCAATCAATCAATCACTCACATCAATCAAATGTCACATCACTCAAAGTGACGTTTGATTTGACGCTTTGATGTGACGAATGACTTGATGCTTTGATGTGACGAATGACTTGATGCTTGATGTGACTTGCATACCGCACTCGAATTCGAAATACGAATGCGCTCGCAATCACACTCGGGCTCGGGTTCGTTAATTCCAAATTAACGATTTATCCGTTACGTCGTAATTAAATGATTACGCCTAGCGAATTCACTATTCACGTCGCTAACGAATTAATTCTAAATTAATTCGTTTGCCCGAATTAAAATCTAATTTCAATTCCGCGTCGAAATCCAATTTCTTTTAATATATCAAATATATCAATTTACCGATTAATTCCAAATTAATGGTTATCTCTCTTTTATTAATATTTTATCCTAGATAAAATATCTCCGAAATTAAACCCAGATTAATTTTCTCTCTCATCGAATTAATCCCAGATTAATTAAAGTGCGAGTCATACTTCATCGGTGTATCATTGGGACGCGACCCAAGAGATCCCCGGATATGTTGGCAGTAAATCGGGTCGTCGAACTATCCGAACACGTACGTACCAAGTACTACGTTTTACCGATTCACAAGACAAGGTTGGCTTCTAGCAAAGCGCCATGCCTACCCAATTCTCCGGAAATATTCTTACAGGAATATGTGATCTATATCAAGCGTAGTATACCGTAGTATTGCGTATTTCGATCCAGTATCGGACTGTCACGTGCTTGACCTGGGGCTGGAGTTGTGTCTGCCCCGTACGAAGCACATGTCGGATGTCTGGTAACTAGTCTCTATAATCGGATATACATGACCTAGTCATAATATCCCGATGGCCGCGCAGCACTTAAGAGTACTAATACCGTATCCTACGTGACATCATCTCCACTATGACTGGAGTGATACTTCCGTCTTGACATCACACCCAATACTCTACGATTCTCAATTACCTAGTATCGGCGTACACAGAACCGGTTAAAGCCCTAGACGACCTCAACCAAAGTACATTGATTGTCGTAAGCATTAGCGGTGCAAGTCTCAGGTTAAGACCAAATACACCTACCCTGATGTCGGACTCCCATAGACACATAGTCAAACTACCAATGGGATTCCGAGGGGGTCTATCCAGAGCGAAGCTGTTTCCCCCGTACCGTCGGTGAAACACAACCTCCTACCGCACTTGCATAAGTATCCAATACTTAAGTATATGAGAACTACGCTACGTTGTGCCCTCACAACGCGCACAAGTACGATACTAGTCTTTTACGTATTTATCGATGTCCAATCTCGATAATACTCTGACTAGGGATATTTAATGATTTATCCTTCGTTGATTGATACTGTCTCATATCATTCTCAATCAAGGAACAAATCATAAGGACCTCTCATCATTTATACATCTTGGTGATCTAATCACAAATGATAAGAGTGCAATTTCCTTTGTCACATAGTTAATTTGTACAACAACACAATGATCTGTACAAATAGTGACGCTATGGGTCATAATTGTCCAACAATCTCCAACTTAGCCTATAGCCAGTCACTCAAGTGTTTAAAACCCGAACTATGTACGGTTTGCTCAAATTGCTGAGAAAAGGTTTCGTCAGCGGATTTGTATGATTATCGTCTGATGCGATTTATACGATCATCACATCGCCACGATGTATGATCCGAACGAATCAGATGAATAGTCGAAGTATATATCTGGATCGTTGATGAGACCATTAATTCTTTAGCCTGCGCTGACGCCTAGCTCAGCTGCTAACAGAAATATATCTAATCTAATTAGATTTATTATTGACCCAGATGGCTTCAATTGCTGCCTCAGCTGCTGCAATTATCCGCATTGTTGTTTTTTTCGGTAACAGTATCTTGCTTGGAAGATTTCCAGCTCACTGTACCGTTATTCAAACTGTATAGTACCGTTTGCGACTTTCAGTCGTTTTATCGGTTTGGAAACTTGCAGTAGTGATCCCAGTCACTTCAAGTTCTCCTTCTCCACAGATTAAAGACAAGATCTCTAAGATTCTAATGGATGTTCTTAACATCAATCCAGTGACCATCATCCGGATTGGCCTGATTGTGAATCCATATGCTCAAAGCGTATGAGACACCAGGTCATGTACATTTTTCAATGTACAAGTTCTCGCAGAGTTTTAACAACTTAATCTATCTCAGTAGATCTTTATTCCTAGAATAAAGGTTGTTGCTCCCAAGAATTCTACGGAGAATTTTCTCAAAAGCCAAGCTTTTGCCGATTATATGGGAATTTCATTTCCAAGAAATGAATATGTTATCATTATTTTATTAAAGGACATTCTTGTCAGTGCGCTCCCACTAACCTTCTTATATACACAAGAATCATTTTCGTTTTGAATTAAATCATAAACCATTATGATTACATCAAAACGATGATTCCAAGAACCTAATGCTTGCATCAATCCAAACATGGATCGAATAACCTGCAAACCTTGTTTGCTGGTTTTAGTATGACAAAATCGTCAGGATGTTATAAACATCCTCCAAAGGGTTTACACATTTCATAAATGAAACGTGCACTGAGCAAGCATTATCCAAATGGATTTGCCGTGGCAACAGGTAAAAGGTTGAACCGTAATCAACACAATGTTGATAACGATACCTTTCCGCTACAAGCCTAGCTTTGTACGTTGGTATGTTGCCATCCATGTATGTCTTCCTTGAAGACTTATGCAGTACCTATGGGCACAATGCCTTATGGTACATCAACTAGTGTCCAAACATAGTTGTTATACATGGAATCCATTTTGGACTCATGGCACTTTGCCATAACGGAAGTCGATACCTTGTATCACTTCCTCATACGTAGTCGGTTGGTATACCTCAACAAGATTGACATCTTTATGAGGTGAGATCAGAAACCCATACCCCAGGTTGTTTTCTGATTCTCTCCGATCTACGCAATTTCTTGTGTATACGAAGATTAACGGTATAGTTTCATCCTTGATGAACTATTTGTGTTCCATTAAGGACTTCGTGCCTGAAACAGTATTACTCCGATTTTCATCGAGTTATACCGTCCTCCCACTGACCACTGCATATCGGTAATCCTCTAAGGAAGACCGCATGGCGAGCAACAATTACAATTGTTCTCTAGTGAGATGTATAAGTACTATACTTATGGTTTTCCCTAGGATAACCTATATTTGGCACTTATCCGATTTGGGTTCTAGTTTGGTATCATCCAAACGTAAGCCTAGCATACCCAAATCTACAGGAGTGTGAAACCCAGTTTCTTTCCCGTTCATATCTAATATGAAGTCTGTCAAACAGAATTTACATGGAACCTTATTCAAAATAAGTTTTGCACTGTTTATGCTTATCTTTGAAGGAAAAGGTAGCTCAGAGCGACTCATGATTAACCTTATCATGTCCAACAAAATTCGGTTTCTCCGTACGGACACACCGTCAAACTGACGTGTCTCGGGAGGAGTCCTCATTTGAAAGAATACTATACTCTTTCAAGTATATTTGAAACTTATTGCTTAAGTATTTTCCATTACGGTCTTACCGTGACGGTTTAATACTTTAGCCGATCTGTTTGTCTATTTCGTGTCGAAACTCTAAAAGTTTCCAATTTGTGTTCTTTAAAAGAAACACATAACCATAACGTGATGCCACATACGTTAAGGTCACGAAACATTTATATCCACATCTAGCCTAGCTAGATATGGGCCCACTTATTTCACTATGAATAGGGCTATCAGATCGGTGGCACTTGCACTTTTACTTTTACCAAGTAAATAGTGTTTTAGGTACCTTACCTAATAAACTAGATTCGTAGACTTTATTTGATTAGTCAAATCAGTCCTAGTACCCACTCTTCAAAAGTGTGGATATACGACTCTTGTTTAATTGTGTCCCAGACAACAATGCCACAATTAGTTTCATCTGATCAGATCAGTATGAGCTATTAGTTTGTCATATTATATGTTCGAGATTTAATTTATATTCAAAATATAAATACTGTTATTCACATCTAATGTGTTTATCTCAATATCATCTTTATATAATAAAACACTTTAGTGTTCTAGAATATAAAGGTTTATCCACAATGGATTAAACACTGATATAGATAATGTTTCTAGTCAAACTAGTTACATTATAACAGTTTCCTAATTTAGGTACACCCGAAGGTAGTTCCTAAACTTAGGTATCTATGGTCGAAACAGCGACTTTCGTCCCGTTTCCGATTCGCAGATTAACCTCAGCTTGAAGTCAGTATCCTGCTCACAGCAGATTCTGAACATCAATACATATATTTTATGTACCATACTAAGTATTTTAAAATCCAATTTTAATACTAGTAATGGACATAATATTGACAAACATTCTTAAAGTCAGAGCCTTGCCCTTTCTTTAATTCCTTCGTGTCTGCCATATCCAAACGACAGCCACTTCGGGATATGTCCTTTATCTTCCCAGAAGATAATAACGATATTGCCTTTACCCCTTTTCAATATTTCAGAAGTCTTTGGCCAAGCCTTGGATTTCTAGAATATTGACGTAAAGTGCGCCTTGCGCTACTTAACTAATTGCAAAGTTTGACTTCGTCTCCTTGAGATTAGTCATTAATTCTAAGATTAGATTTATTACTAAATAGATTGAATTAAGCAAATATAAGTCATCATCACATAATACTTCCAAAGATTATGTTCCACTAACTTGCTCAATTCGGGTTTAGGCATAATAGGTTATTTTATCAAATAAAGTAACTTATTATTTATTTCCAGGACCATCCTGAAATTTCATTCCCAATTAGAAAATTTAAACCATTTAAATATTGTAATCCAAGATTATATTTAAATGTCCAACTTTCAATGTTTCTTGATTTTAATAGTCCAACTATTTAATCAATTATTTAGGTTACTATTTATCATAATGATTACAATAATCCAATTATTCAATCAACTATAATATTAATTCAATTATATTGATTACTATAATCCAATTATAAAATCAACTATTTATTGAATTTATTTGAATATAGTCAAACTATATTAATTAAAACAACATTAAATATTAGTCCAACTAATACTTTTAATTATTTGACGAGTGATATTTGTTTGAGCGCGTATGGCGAGTAATTGAACGAATATTGCAAATTCAATTCTTGCCTCCCACTATTTTTCGGCGAGCCTCTAACCCTCTGTCGAGTACTCGGGAAACCGTGTTTCCTAGTGGGCTAGGATCCCGTTAAATGTCACACAATCTTGACTTTGGCCAACAAATTGTATGATAATTAACTAGGTAGATCTCTAAGATCAATTGGATCCAATCCAATTCCTAGGTCCGGTAGGTGGACATCCAAGTCCGAAACATATATCGTATATATGCCTATATATCCAATATGTACCCTAACCGTTTTCCTCTGAATCAACTAGGCCTTGGCTTTGGCACAACAAACCTAATGATCCCAGTCAAGCGCGACCCATTGACCATGGAAAGCTTCGTAATCAATGTCGAGTGACAAGAAGCGGTCTTGACTTTGGCCAACAAACCACAACTTGGACAAGACACCGATATGGAACAAAACTCTCGTGATTCAAACACATCTTCGACGGACAAAGGGCTTGACTTTGGCCAACAACCCAATGCCAATCTCGGATCTTGAGTAAGAAACACTCAATGGAAGGAAAAACGCATGATATTTGATGAGGGTTTTTCGCGTGCAAATTGGCTACCAATTTATTATCTTTGTTAAGGTCTCATCATCATACACCCTTAAACATGCATTCTAAATACATAATAAAGCGCATATGAAAATAAATAATAATGATATGCGGATGGATACTTAACACATTGATCCTAGATCAAATCTCTCCCTTTCTCTCTCAAGCTAGCACTTGTATTACTTCTACCCGTTACACTACACTTCTAAAGAAACCTCATTTACATTGAGGGGAATAGGTGAGAAGAGAATACAAAGAGAATAGAGGTGAAAAGGCTGGACACGCAGGTCCAATTTAATAAATCAAATTTATTACAACAATTTCCAAAATTGCCCCCACCCGACTAATATCCATCCGATATACATTATTCATTCATCACAACCATGTATTCACACAAAGCATGTTATCAATCAATCTAATCAAATTAATTAATCTGATAATTAGTGATCATCCAATGTTCAAACAACGATTTGATTTTGTCGAGTCAAACTCGTTTTGCGAATAAGTACTCAAAGTACGAATTCTCGAATTAAATTAAACTACGTCATTAAATCCAATTTAATATGCATTCAATTCTAATTCGTTATTTAATTCCAAATTAAATATTACACTTTAATAATAAACCTTTTACGACTTAAATTCCAAATTTAATCGTAACGCGTCTCAAAGACCGATTAACGTCCAACGTCAATTCAATTAAAGTCTAATGGGCTTTTAATTGATTTCTTAAGGCGTGGACTTTTGGTCAACTCGGGTCAAACCGAATAACCAAAATCCAATCCGGGATTTACCCCATAAGCCCATAAATCAATCTTGGCCCATTAGGCCCAATTAAACTTTAAAGGTTCATTAAGTCGCAATTGGGCTTAACGGAAGTGGTTTTGGGCCCAATTGGATCCAATCCATTTGGCCTAAACCAACTTTGTACAACAAAGCCCAATAAGCCCATTTACAACTTTAAAAGCCCAAATCCAATTTAAAGCCCAATTAATTAAATTCATAAAATCCAATTTCATAATATAATTAACCTAAAGTGCAAATCATGATTAATCACCTAGATCGATATTTCCGAAACATCAAATTAGTCCAATTAATCATGCTTAACATCATCATCACATGTCCAACATGTTTGAAAAATCAAACCCATTTACATGCTTCTATGTCTCGGCCAAGGAAGGTAATTTTGTCCGATTTGAATTCAATCCGATTAATTACACAATCGACAACGAATTAACTTCCGAATGATTTCATACACATCTAATGTTCATAAAATCAAAATTCCAAGACATTAAAGGGCTATATCCATTCGGCCAAGTGAAGGAATTTGGGGATTTTTGTTCAATTCAAAATCCAATCCAATTAATTTCAAATTAACATCATCCTCAATGATTCTAATTCATCCAATGAACCAAAATCAAAAATTCCAAGAATTCCATACAATCATCACATTCGGCCAACACATAAAATATTGGGGAAAATTATTCCAAATGAATTTTCAACAAATTGATCCAACCAATATGCAATTAAACATGTTATAAGCATACTCAAACAATCAATTCGTTCAAATCATGCTCAAAACAAATTTACCCAAATTTTTAAGCCCTAAAATTTCATGCTTGCACATAGGCTCTGATACCATTATTGGTGATTATCTAGGTCACAAGATCATTAAACAAGCATGATAAAGTGTGAAATACATCTCAAAGGAGTTGCGGAATACTCACATCGATCGGTTGAGACGATTGAAGACGAACAAAACAATTTATTCCCTTCAAATTCGGCGCCAACAGTGAGCAGTCCACTGCTCATTTTTCAGTTTTGAGCTGAGATTTTGAGCTTCGAATCTTCGTCGAACGATTCCCGGCTCAAGGGTAAGTGTCCCTAACACCTTCATATGTCTCTCGGGAGTGCTAGCTCGCTTGGATTTTGCCACAAAACCTTGATTTTACTTGTAAAATTCGGCCAACCCATGGCAGTTCACTGCCATGGGCGTGAGGTGAGAGAGAGGAAGAAGAATTGTGTATTAGTTAGTAAAAGCATTTTTCAAATGCTTTATATATTTACCATAATATATATTAAACATTTACCAACAATTAATTAAAAAATCAATTGGTAAATGCTTTCCACCAACTTACACTATTCCACCCACTTACATCAACTATTCATTTCACTTTATTAAGTGACATGTCTTCAATCAATCAATCACTCACATCAATCAAATGTCACATCACTCAAAGTGACGTTTGATTTGACGCTTGATGATGTGACGAATGACTTGACGCTTTGATGTGACGAATGACTTGATGCTTGATGTGACTTGCGTGCCGCACTCGAATTCGAAATACGAATGCGCTCGCAATCACACTCGGGCTCGGGTTCGTTAATTCCAAATTAACGATTTATCCGTTGCGTCGTAATTAAATGATTACGCCTAGCGAATTCACTATTCACGTCGCTAACGAATTAATTCTAAATTAATTCGTTCGCCCGAATTAAAATCCAATTTCAATTCCGCGTCGAAATCCAATTTCGTTTAATATATCAAATATATTAATTTACCGATTAATTCCAAATTAATCGTTATCTCTCTTTTATTAATATTTTATCCTAGATAAAATATCTCCGAAATTAATCCAGATTAATTTTCTCTCTCATCGAATTAATCCCAGATTAATTAAAGTGCGAGTCATACTTCATCGGTGTATCATTGGGACGCGACCCAAGAGATCCCCGGATATGTTGGCAGTAAATCGGGTCGTCGGACTATCCGAACACGTACGTACCAAGTACTACGTTTTACCGATTCACAAGACAAGGTTGGCTTCTAGCAAAGCGCCATGCCTACCCAATTCTCCGGAAATATTCTTACAGGAATATGTGATCTATATCAAGCGTAGTATACCGTAGTATTGCGTATTTCGATCCAGTATCGGACTGTCACGTGCTTGACCTGGGGCTGGAGTTGTGTCTGCCCCGTACGAAGCACATGTCGGATGTCTGGTAACTAGTCTCTATAATCGGATATACATGACCTAGTCATAATATCCCGATGGCCGCGCAGCACTTAAGAGTACTAATACCGTATCCTACGTGACATCATCTCCACTATGACTGGAGTGATACTTCCGTCTTGACATCACACCCAATACTCTACGATTCTCAATTTACCTAGTATCGGCGTACACAGAATCGGTTAAAGGCCTAGACGACCTCAACCAAAGTACATTGATTGTCGTAAGCATTAGCGGTGTAAGTCTCAGGTTAAGACCAAATACACCTACCCTGATGTCGGATTCCCATAGACACATAGTCAAACTACCAATGGGATTCCGAGGGGGTCTATCCAGAGCGAAGCCGTTTCCCGTACCGTCGGTGAAACACAACCTCCTGCCGCACTTGCATAAGTATCCAATACTTAAGTATATGAGAACTACGCCGTTGTGCCCTCACAACGCGCACAAGTACGATACTAGTCTTTTACGTATTTATCGATGTCCAATCTGGATAATACTCTGACTAGGGATATTTAATGATTTATCCTTCGTTGATTGATACTGTCTCATATCATTCTCAATCAAGGAATAAATCATAAGGACCTCTCACCATTTATACATCTTGGTGATCTAATCACAAATGATAAGAGTGCAATTTCCTTTGTCACATAGTTAATTTGTACAACAACACAATGATCTGTACAAATAGTGACGCTATGGGTCATAATTGTCCAACAGATAATACTAGGACTAGGGATATTTAATGATTAAATCTTAATGGATTGATATTGTCTCATATCTTATAATTCAGAACTAATTATAAGGACTTTTATCAGGTATATATATTTAAGTAATCTATTACAAAATGATAAAATAGCAATTTCCATTGTCACATAGTTAATTTGTACTAAAACCAAAATATCTTTTACAAATAGTGACGCTATGAGTCATAATTGTCCAACAATCTCCCACTTGGCCTATAGCTAGTCACTCAAGTATTTAACATCTGAACTATGTACATGTCGCTCAAACATTATCTGAGGAATAACTTTCGTCAGGGGATCAACAATGTTGTTATCTGATGCCCTTCTCGATCTTCACATTACCACGATGTATGATCTCACGAATCAGATGAAAACGTCAAAGAACATGCTTGGATCTTTGATGAGACCTCTATTCCTTAGCCTGCCCTATAGCCCCGTTATTATCATAATTTAATGGAACAGGCTCAGTTGCTAATGGAACTACTCCTAATCCAATTAGGAATTTACGAATCCAAACTACCACTTTTGCTGCTTCAGCTGCAGCAATGTATTCCACTTCTATTGTTGAATCAGCAACAGTCTCTTGCTTAGAAGATTTCCAGCTTACTGCTCCATTATTCAAACAAAATTTGTACCCGGATTGTGACTTCCAATCGTCTTTATCGGTTTAGAAACTGGCATCTGTATACCCTGTTACCTCAAGTTCTCCATCTCCATAGATCAAGAAAGTATCCTTAGTTCGCCTAAGATACTTAAGGATGTTCTTGACCGCCATCCAGTGACCATCACCTGGATCGGCCTGATAGCGACTACACATGCTTAAAACATACGAGACATCAGGTCGCGTACATATCATGGCATATATGATCGATCCGACTACCGAAGCAAATGGGATCCGACTCATGTTATCTCTCTCATCTTTAGTTTTAGGACATATTTCCTTAGATAGAGTGATGCCATGTGACACTGGAAACAGTCCCCTCTTAGACTGATCCATGTTAAATCTCTTCAACACTTTATCAATGTACGTGCTTTGGGAGAGTCCAAGCAGCTTTCTAGATCTATCCCGGTAGATCTTTATTCCTAGAATAAAGGCTGCTTCTCCCAGATATTTCATGGAGAATTTTAATGAAAGCCAAGCTTTCACCGATTGTAGCATGGGAATGTCATTTCCAATAAGAAATACATCATCAACGTAAAGGATAATGAATGTCAATGCGCTCCCACTAACCTTCTTATATACACAAGGATTATCTTTGTTTTGAATGAAATCATATTCTTTTATGATCTCATCAAAATGTTGGTTTCAAGAACGCGATGCTTGCTTCAATCCATAAATGGATCGATTTAACTTACAAACCTTGTTTGCAAGTCTTGGTACTGTTGGTTTGCTCTAAGCTTCCCAAGGTCATAAATCAAGCATGAAAAAAATGTAAATACTATCATATGAGGTGCGGAAAAAACTCACAATGATCTATAGAGATGCACCAAAGAAAATCTTTTTCTTCCAAGTTGAAAAAGCATTCGGCCAATGCACCCTAGAAGCTCGGTTTTGGTCTCATTTGTCCCCCAAAAATCGGCCATTGATGACCTCCATTGAAGCTCCACGCTTCAAGCTTCAAAAGGGATTCCATGCTCAAGTGTTCACTACCCTATCACCTTTGTATTAACCCTTAAGTGTGCTAGTACTATATTTTCTTCCTTAAATTTGGTCAAACCAAAAATTTTTGGAGAAGAAAAGGCTCCAAACCGTGAGATGAAGAAGAAGAAATAGAGGGAAAAAAGTTTTCCAAGAAAAGCGTGAACCACCTTAGGAGAGAGAGAGAAGAAAAAACCTTTAACATATATCTTTATTTTATTTACCAAGTAAATTAAATAAATAATATACATTACTTTAATTCAAAAGTCAAAAAGCAAAAAGCAAAAAGCTTTCCATCATTTCACATCACATCTATTCACTTTAATAAAGTGATAACATGTCATGTCACATCACTCAAAGTGACAAGTGATTTGAAGCTTGATGCGATTAATGATGTGACGCTTGATGTGACTTACGTGTCGTACTCGAATTCAAAATGCGAATGCGCTCGCAATCACTCTCGGGCTCAGGTTCGCAAATTCCAAATTAATGAATTTTCTGTCGTGTCGTAATTAAATGATTACGCCTAGTGAAATCACTATTCACGTCGATAACGATTTAATTCTGAATTAATTCGTTCGCCCGAATTAAAATCCAATTTCAATTCCGAGTTGAAATCTAATTTCGTTCAATATATCGAATATATTAATTTACCCGATTAATTCCAAATTAATCGTTCTCTCTCTTTAAACGATATTTTATCCCAGATAAAATATCTCCGTAATCAATCCCAGATTAATTCTCTCTCTCTTCGAATTAATCCCAGATTAATTTTCTCTCTCATTGAATTAATCCCAGATTAATAATAGTGCAAGCCATACGTCATCGTTGAATCTTGGGGGAGCGACCCAAGAGATCCCTGGATATGTTGGTAGTAAATACGATTATCGGACTATCCGAATACGTACGTACCAAGTACTACGTTTAACCGATTCACAAGACAAGGTTAGCTTCTAGCAAAACGCCATGCCTACCAAATTCTCCGGAAATATCCTTATAGGAATATAAAGATCTATATCAGGCGTAGTATACATAGTATCATGTATGTCAATCCAGTATCGGATAGTCACGTGTTAGGCCTGAGGCTGGAGTTGTGTCTGCCCCGTACGAAACACATGTCGGATATCTGGTAACTAGTCTCTATAATCGGATATACATGACCAAGTCATAATATCCTGATGGTCGTGCAACACTTAAGAGCACTAATACCGTATCCTGTGTGACATCATCTCCACTATGACTGGAGTGATACTTCTGTCTTGACATCTCACCCAATACTCTACGATTCTCAATATACCCAGTATTGGCGTACACAGAACCGGTTAAAGCCCTGGACGACTGCAACCTTAGTATATTGATTGTCGTAAGTATTAGCGGTGCAAGTCTCAAGTTAAGACCAAATACACCTACCCTGATTTCGGACTCCCACATAGTAATACTACCAATGGGATTCCGAGGGGGTCTATCCAGTGCGAAGCTGTTTCCCGTACCATCGGTGAAACACAACCTCATACCGCACTGGCATAAGTATCCAATACTTAAATATAAGAGAACTATGTCTGTTATGCCCTCACAATGTGCACAAGTGCAATACTAGTCTTTTACGCATTATCGATGTCCAATCTCGATAATACTCTGACTAGGGATATTTAATGATTAATCCTTCGTGGAATGATACTATCTCATATCATTCTCAATCCAGGAACTAATCATATGGACCTCCTATCATTTATATATCTAAGGTGATCTAATCACAAATGATAAGAGAGCAATCTCTTTGTCACATAGTTAATTTGTACAACAACACCATGATCTGTACAAATAGTGATGCTATGGGTCATAATTGTCCAAAATCTCCCACTTGGCCTATAGCCAGTCACTCGGGTGCCTAACATCCGAACTATGTACGGTTCGCTCAAATTACTGAGAAATAGTTTTCGTCATCGGATTTACATGATTATTATGTGACGCGATTTATACGATTGTTATATCGCCACGATGTATGATCCGAACGAATCAGATGAATATCGAATTACATATCTGGATCATTGATGAGACCATTAATTCTTTAGCCTATGCTGACGCCTAGCTCAGCCGCTAACAGAACTATATATAATCTAATTAGATTTATTATCGACCCAAATAGCTTCTATTGCTGCCTCAGCTGCAGCAATAATCCGCATTTATTGTTTATTCGGTAACAGTATCTTGCTTGGAAGATTTCCACCTCACTGTTCCGTTATTCAAACTTTATAGTACCGTTATTTTTATCGGTTCGGAAACTTGCAGCAGTGATCCTGGTCACTTCAAGTTCTCCATCTCCATAGTTTAAGACAACATCCTTAGTTCTCTAAGATACTAAGTATGTTCTTAATATCAATCCAGTGACCATCACTTGGATTGACCTGATTGTGACTCCATATGCTCAAAACACATGAGGCACCAGGTCTCGTACATTTTTCAATGTACAATTTCACAGAGAGTGTTTACCACTTAAATCTATCCCAGTAGATCTTTATTCCTAGAATAAAGGTTGTTACTCCCGAGAATTCTACTGAGAATTTTCTCGAAAGCCAAGCTTTCACCGATTATTTAATGGGAATATCATTTCCAAGAAATGACATACATTATCATTACTTTAGGACATTCATTGTCAGTGCGCTCCCACTAACCTCCTTATACACACAAGAATTTATTTCGTTTTGAATTTAATCATACATCATTATGATTACATCAAAACGATGATTCCAAGAACCTAATGCTTACTTCAATCCAAACATGGATCGAATAACCCGCAAACCTTGTTTGCTGGTTTTAGTATGACAAAATCGTCAGGATGTTATAAGCATCCTCCAAAATATTCCGTTTAAGGAAAGTGATTTTGATCTTTAACTGACACATTTCATAAATGTACAGTTTCAGAAAGCATTATCCAAATGGATTTACCGTGGCAACAGGTAAAAGGTTGAACCGTAATCAACACAATGTTGATAACGATACCTTTTCGCTAAAAGCCTAGCTTTGTACATTGGTATGTTGCCATCCATGTATGTCTTCCTTGAAGACTTATACAGTACCAGTAGGCGTAATGCCTTGCGGTACATCAACTAGTGTCCAAACATAGTTGGTATACATGGAATCCATTTTGGACTCATGGCACTTTGCCATAAAAGGGATTCGATACCTTGTATCACTTCCTTAAACGTAGTCGGTTGGTCTACCTCAACAAGATTGACATCTTTATGAGGTGAGATCAGAAACCCATACCCCAGGTTGTTTTCTGATTCTCTCTGATCTACGCGGTTCTTTGTGTATTCAAAGATTAATGGTACAGATTCATCCTTGATGAACTGTTTGTGTTCCATTAAGGACTTCATGCCTAGAATAGTATTACTCTGATTTTCATCGAGTTTTACTGTCCTCCCACTTACCACTGCATATAGGTATTCCTTTTAGGAAAATAGCATGGTGAGCAACAATAACATTGTTCTCTCATGAGATGTATAAGTACTATACTTATTGTTTTCCCTATGATAACCTATATTAAGCACTTATCAAATTTGAGTTCTAGTTTGGTATCGGCCAAACGTATGCCCAGCATTCCTAAATCTTTAGGAGTGTGAAACCCTGTTTTTTTCCCCGTTCATATCCAATATGAAGTCTATCAAACAGATTATTATGGAACCTTATTCTAAATAAGTTTTTCACTGTTAATGCTTATCCTTTTGAAGGAAATGGTAGCTCAGAGCGACTCATGATTAACCTTATCATATCCAACAAAATTCGGTTTTTCCGTTCGGACACACCGTCAAACTGACGTGTCTCAGGAGGAGTCCTCATTTGAAAGAATACTATACTCTTTCAAGTATTTATGAAACTTATTGCTTAAGTATTTTCCATTACGGTCTTACAGTGATGGTTTAATACTTTAGCCGATCTATTTGTCTATTTCATGTTGAAACTCTAAAAGTTTCCGATTTGTGTTCTTCAAAAGAAACACATAACCATAACATGATGCCACATCCGTTAAGGTCACAAAATATTCATATCCAGATCAGTGGCACTTTCACTATTACCAAGTAAATAGTATTTTAGGTACTTTACCTAATAAACTAGATTCGTAGACTTTATTTGAATAATCAAATCAGTCCTAGTAACCACTCTTCAAAAGTGTGGATATTCGAGTCTCATTTAAATGTGTCCTAGACAACAATGCCACAATAAGTCTCTTCTGATCAAATCAGTTAGAGCTATTTTGTTTGTAATGTTATATGTTTGAGATTTATTTATATTCAAAATATAAATACTGTTATTCACATCTAATGTGTTTATCTCAATATCATCTTTATATAATGAAACACTTTAGTGTTCTAGAATATAAAGGTTTATCCGCAACGGATTAAAAAATATATAAAGATAATGTTTCTAGTCAAACTAGTTACATTATAACGGTTTCTAATTTAAGTACACACCCGAAGGGTAGTTCCTAAACTTATGTATCTACGGTCGAAACAGCGCATTTCGTCTCGTTTCCGATTTGCAGATTAATCTCAGCTTGAAGTCAGTATCCTGCTCATAGCAGATTCTGAACATCAATATATATATTTTATGTACCATACTAAATATTTAAAATCCAATTTTAATATTAGTAATGAACATAGTATGACAAATATATTCAAAGTCAGAGCCTTGCCTTTTCTTTAATTCCTTCGTGTCTGCCATATCCTGACGGTAGTCACTTTGGGATATGTCCTTTTATCTTTCCAAAAGATTGTAATGATTTTTCCTTTGCCCTTTCCAATATTTCAGAAGCCTTTGGCCAAGCCTTGGGTTTCTAGAATATTGAAGTAAGGTGCGTCTTGCGCTACTTACATAATTGTAAAATTTGACTTTATCTCCTTGAGAATAGTCATTAACCCTCCAAGAGTTATTTATTGCAATTTTAATACTTCTTAAATCTAAACATAGATTTATGACAAGTATATCGAATTAAGCACTTTAAGTTATCATCACATAAATCTTCCAAAGATTATGCTGGCTTAGGCATAATATGTTATTTTATCAAATAAAGTAACTTATTATTTATTTCCAGGACCATCCTGAAATTATTCTCAATTTGAAAAATATAATCATTTAAATACATTTTCTCCCAGGATTATGTTTTAAACACTAATCTTTCATTTATCTTCATTCTAATAGTCCAACTATTTAATCAACGATTTGTGGTACTATTTATTATAATGATTATTATAGTCAAACTATACAATCAAATATAATTTAAATTAATTAACCTAATTACATTGATTACTATAATTCAATTATAAAATCAACTATAAATAGAAATTAATTAATTCAAATATATTGATTACTATAATCCAATTATATATAATCAAATATAATACAGTCCAACTGCTTATTAAAACAATAATTTAAATATTAGTCCAACTAACATTTAATCTATCGACGAAATAATTTGAATAAGCGCATATGACAAGTAATTAAATGAATATTACAAGTCTAATACTTGCCTCCCACTATTTTTCGGTGAGCCCCTAACCCTCTGTCGAGTACTCGGGAAACCGTGTTTCCTAGTGGGCTAGGATCCCGTTAAATAACACACAATCATGACTTTGGCCAACAAATTATATGATATTTAACTAGGTAGATCTCGAAGATCAATTGGATCCAATCCAATTCCTAGATCCAGTAGGCGGATATCCAAATCCTAAACATATATTTAATATATGCCAATACATCCAATGTATTACCTAACCTTTTTCCTCTGAATCAACTAAGCTTTGGCTTTGGCACAATAAACTTAGTGATCCCAGTCAAGTACGACCCATTGACCATGGAAAGCTTCGTAATCAATGTCGATGGACAAGAAGTGGTCTTGACTTTGGCTAACAAACCACAACTTGGACAAGACACCAATATAGAACAAAACTCTCGTGATTCAAACACATATTCGACGGACAAAGGGCTTGACTTTGGCCAACAACCCAATACCAGTCTTGGAACTTGAGTAAGAATCACTCAAAGGAAGGAAAAACGCATGATATTATTTGAGGGTTTTTTGCGTGCAAATTGGCTACCAATTTATTATCTTTGTTAAGGTCTCATCATCATACACCCTTAAACATGCATTCTAAACACATAATAAAGCGCATATGAAAATAAATAATAATGATATGCGGATGGATACTTAACACATTGATCCTATATCAATTCTCTCACTTTCTTCTCTCAAGCTAGCACTTGTATTACTTCTACCCGTTACACTACACTTCTAAAGAAACCTCATTTACATTAATGGGAATAAGTGAGAAGAGAATATAAAGAGAATAGAGGTGATATGGCTGGACACACAGGTCCAATTTAATAAATCAAATTTATTACAATAATTTCCAAAATTGCCCCCACTCGACTAATATCCATCCAATATACATTATTCATGTATCACAACCATGTATTCACACAAGCATGTTATCAATCAATCTAATCATATTAATTAATCTGATAATTAGTGATCATCCAATGTTCAAACAACGATTTGATTTTGCGCGAGTCAAACTCGTTTTGCGAACAAGTACTCAAAGTACGAATTCTTGAATTAAATTAAACTACAACATTAAATCCAATTTAACATGTATTTAATACTAATTTACTATTCAATTCCAAATTGAATATTACACTTTATTAACGAACCTTTACGACTTAAATTCCAAATTCAATCGTAATGGGTCTCAAAGCCAGATTAACATCCAATGTCTATTTAATTAAAGTCCAATGGGCTTTTAATTAAATTCTGAGGGCGTGGACTTTTGGTCAACTCGAGTCAAACCGATAACCAAAGTCCAATCCGTGAGTTACCCCATAAGCCTTTTAAATTAATTTTGGCAGATTAGGCCCAATTAAATAATTAAGGTCTATTAAGTCATAATTGGACTTTATGGATGCGGTTTTGGGCCCAATTGGATCCAACCAAATTGGCCTAAACCTAACTTGGTACAACTAAGCCCAAAAGCCCAATTACAACCTATAAGGCCCAAATCCAATTTCAAGCCCAATTAATTAACTTATAAATTCCAAATTCCATAATTAATTAACCTAAGTGTAATACACAATTAATTACCCAATTAACATTTCTAAAACTTCAATTAGCCTAATTAATCATGCACTTTTACATCAAATAGTGTCCAACACAATTCAATTAAAATCAAACCCAATCACATGCTCTAATGCTCTCGGCAATTTGGGGATTTTACGTCCGATTCGAATTCAATCCAATTAATTCCACAATCGACATTAAATCATATTCCCGAATTATTTCCAACACATCCAATATTCAAAAATCAAAAAAATTCCAAGACAATATGGGCTATATGTATTCGGCCAACATAAGCAATTTGGGGAAAATTGTTCCAAACTAATTTTCATCAAATTGATCCAATCAATCCTCAATTAAGCATACTTTAAGCATTCTAAATCATCCAATTTCATTAAACATGCTCAAAATCAAGTTTACCCAAATTTGTCATTTTTGGCCAACACAAAAAATTGGGGAAATTTGTTCCAAACAAAATTTCTTCAAATTGATCCAATCAATCATTAATTCAAAAACATTTAAGCATACTAATTCATCCAATTTCATCAAATCAAGCCCAAATTTGTTTTGCCCAATTTTAACCCTAAAATCAATTTCATGCTTTCAAAGGCTCTGATACGATTGTTGGTTTGCTCTAAGCTTCCCAAGATCATAAATCAAGCATGGAACAAGTGTAAATAGAATCATAGGAGGTGCGGAAAAAACTCACAATGATCGATAGAGATGCACCAAAGAAAATCTTTCTCTTCCAAGTTGAAGAAGCATTCGGCCAAGGCACCCTAGAAGCTCGGTTTTGGTCTCCTTTGTCCCCCAAAAATCGACCATTGATGACCTCCATTAAAGCTCCAAGCTTCAAGCTTCAAAAGGGATTCCATGCTCAAGTATTCACTACCCTATCACCTTTGTATTAACCCTTAAGTGTGCTAGCACTATATTTTCTTCCATAAATTCGGTCAAACCAAAAATTTTTGGAGAAGAAAAGGCTCCAAACTGTGAGATGAAGAAGAAGAAATGGAGGGAAAAAGGTTTTCCAAGAAAAATGTGAACCACCTTAGGAGAGAGAGAAGAAAAAAACCTTTTAACATATATCTTTATTTTATTTACCAAGTAAATTAAATAAAAAATATACATTACTTCAATTCAAAAGTCAAAAAGCAAAAAGCAAAAATCTTTCCATCATTTCACATCACATCTATTCACTTTAATAAAGTGATAACATGTCATGTCACATCACTCAAAGTGACAAGTGATTTGACGCTTGATGCGATTAATGATGTGACGCTTGATGTGACTTGCGTGTCGCACACGAATTCGAAATACGAATGCGCTCGCAATCACTCTCGGGCTCGGGTTCGCTAATTCCAAATTAACGAATTTTCCATCGCGTCGTAATTAAATGATTACGCCTAACGAAATCACTATTTACTTCGCTAATGATTTAACTCTGAATTAATTCGTTCGCCCGAATTAAAATCCAATTTCAATTCCGCGTTGAAATCTAATTTCGTTCAATATATCGAATATATTAATTTACCTGATTAATTTCAAATTAATCGTTCTCTCTCTTTAAACGATATTTTATCCCAGATAAAATATCTCCGTAATTAATCCCAGATTAATTCTCTCTCTCTTCGAATTAATCACAGATTAATTTTCTCTCTCATCGAATTAATCCCAGATTAATAATAGTGCGAGTTATACGTCATCGGTGAATCTTTGGGGAGCGACCCATGAGATCCCCGGATTTGTTGGCAGTAAATACGGTTATCAGACTATCTGAATACGTACGTACCAAGTACTACGTTTAATCGATTCACAAGACAAGGTTGGCTTCTAGCAAAGCGCCATGCCTACCCAATTCACCGGAAATATCCTTATAGGAATATAAACATCTATATCAGGCATAGTATATATAGTATCATGTATGTCGATCCAGTATCGGATAGTCACGTGCTAGGCCTGGGGCTGGAGTTGTGTCTGCCCCGTACGAATCACATGTCGGATGTCTAGTAACTAGTCTCTATAATCGGATATACATGACCTAGTCATAATATCCCGATGGCCGCGCAGCACTTAAGAGCACTAATACCGTATCCTCCGTGACATCATCTCCACTATGACTGGAGTGATACTTCCGTCTTGACATCACACCTAATAGTCTACGATTCTCAATATACCCAGTATTAGCGTACACAGAATCGGTTAAAGCCCTGGATGACCGCAACCTAAGTATATTGATTGTCGTAAGTATTAGAGGTGCAAGTCTCAGGTTAAAACCAAATACACCTACCCTGATTTCGGACTCCCATAGACACATAGTCATACTACCAATGGGATTCTGAGGGGGTCTATCCAGAGCGAAGCTGTTTCTCGTACCATCGGTGAAACATAACCTCCTACCGCACTTGCATAAGTATCCAATACTTAAATATAGGAGAACTATGCCTGTTATGCCCTCACAACGTGCACAAGTGCAATACTAGTCTTTTACGCATTATCGATGTCCATTCTCGATAATACTCTGACTAGGGATATTTAATGATTAATCCTTCGTGGACTGATACTATCTCATATCATTCTCAATCCAGGAACTAATCATAGGGACCTCATATCATTTATATATCTAAGGTGATCTAATCACAAATGATAAGAGAGCAATCTCATTGTCACATAGTTAATTTGTACAACAACACCATGATCTGTATAAATAGTGACACTATGGGTCATAATTGTCCAACAGGTACGACAAAATCGTCAGGCTGTTGCATATAAACATCCTCCAAAAGGTTTCCGTTAATGAAAGTGGTTTTGACGTCTATCTGCCATATCTTGTAATCGAAATATGCAACAATAGCAAGCATTATCCGAATGGATTTAATCATGGCAACAGTTGAACAAGTTTTGTCGTAATTGAAATTATATCGTTGACAATACCCTTTCGCTATAACCCTAGCTTAGTACGTTTGTATGTTGCCATCCATGTCAGTCTTCTTCTTGAAGATCCATTTGCAACCAATAGGCTTTATGCCTTCTGGTGCATCAATCAGTGTCCAAACTTGGTTGGTGTACATGGAATCCTTTTCGGACTTCATGGCTTCTTTCCATAAAGAGGAGTCGATACCTTATATCGTTTCCTCATATGTAGCTGATTTGTCTTCCTCAATAAGATTAATATCCATATGAGGTGAGATTAGAAACCCATACCTCTCAGGTTATTTTCTGACTCTCTCCGATCTACGCGGTTCTTATGTATTCGAAGATTATGGTACAGTCTCATCCCTGATGAACTGTTTATGTTCCGTTAAGGAATCGGTGCTAGGAACAATATCACTCCGATTTTCATCGAGTTCTACTTTCCTTCCACTTACCACGACATTTAGGAATTCCCTTTCGAGGAAAACCGCATATAGAGCAACAAATACTTTGTTCTCTTATAGGTTGTAGAAGTAATATCTTTTAGTTTCCCTAGGATAACCTACAAATAGACACTAATCCGATTTTGGTTCAAGTTTGGTACCATCCAAATGTTTAACATATACCCAGCAACCCCAAATCTTCAGGAATGAAAAACATGGTTTCTTTCCTGTCCATATCTCATATGGAGTCTGTTGAATAGACTGTGACGCAACCTTATTCAAAACAAGTATTGCACTATTCAATGCATATCCCCAGAAGGAAATAGGTAGCTCAGTGCGACTCATCATCGACCTTACCATGTCAAACAAAGTTCGGTTTCTTAATTGAGGTATTCTGGGAGGAGTCCACTGTGAAAGAATACCATATTCTTTCAAGTAATCGAGAAACTCATTTGCTCAACTATTCTCCACCACGCTCCGACCGTAATGTTTTAATACTTTTGCTGGTCTGTTTTTCTACTTCGTGTCGAAACTCTTTGAATTTCTCAAAGGTTTCCCACTTGTGTATTATCCATAAAGGTTACGAAGTATTCATATCCACCTCTAGCCTGGCTAGACATGGGCCCACATACATCACTATGAACGAGGGCTAACAGTTCAATGGCATGTGCACCTTTACCGCTAAAAGGTGTTTTAGGCATTTTGCCTAATGAACAAGATTCCCAGACATCATATGAATTTGGATGAAATCCATCTAAGTGCCCACTCTACGAAAGTGTGGATATACGAGTCTTGTTATATATCCTAGATAATAATGCCACATATAAGTTTCATCTTTGTTACATAGTTTAAGTCTTTTGTTTGTTACATTATATGTTTGAGATTGATTTATATTCAAAATATAAAGACCGTTATGCACATCAGCACTGCATATCTCAATATCATTTTTATACCTAAAACACTTAGTGTTTCTAAATACAAAAGTATACCCACATTGGGCTAAACAAGATACAGAAATAATATTCCTAGTCAAACTAGGTACATAATAAAAGTCTGATAGATTTAGTACATGCCCCGATGGTAGTTCCAAAATATAAGTCCCAACGGCCAAAACGGCGACTCTAGGCCCATTTCCAACTCGTAGATCAATCTCCCATGAGGCCAGTCTCCTGCTAATATGCAGCACATCAGTACATATATGAGTACCACAACCAGAATCAAAAATCCCATTTTTAAAACTAGTAGTAGGCATGTTTATTTCTATAACAACCATACCTGAAGCCGGTGCCTTGCCCGCTTTGATTTCCTTCATGTGCGCCTTGTACTCATGGCAGTCACGCTTCCAGTGGCCCCGTTTGCCACATTGTAGGCAGACATCTTGGGATTTGTCATTTTCCTTCCCAGAAGACTTTGATGATTTGGCCTTGACCTTCTTCTTCTTCTTTTTTACACCTCCAGTAGCCTTCAGCCAAGCCTTGGCAGACTGAGATGTTGAAGTGAAGTGCACCTCACGCTTTTTGCCCTTTGAAAGCTCTTTTTCTGCCTCTTTCAACATAGACATTAACTCTCTAAGAGTGTCTTCTTGGTTCAACATGTTGTAGTTCATGATGAACCCGCTCCAGCTGTCAATAAGAGACTGTAAGATCAAATTTATAGAAGTCTCAGCCTCAAAGACTATGCCCAGCTTTCCCAGCTGTTCGATGTCAGCAATCATCTGGACACATGGTGCTCAACAGATGTACCCTCTGACATGCGAGAGCGAAAGAGCTTCTTCTACAACTCATACTTCTGCGACCTAAGATTAGATCAGTGAAGGTCCTTCAATTTCATCATCATCTCATAGGGATCCAATCCCTTGTTCTGACGACGTAACTACGAGGTTATTACAGTAAGTATGATGGATTGAGCAGTTGAGTTGTCATCGCTGTGAGTCTTCCAAAGCTCAAGCTCAAGCGGTTGCTCATTTCCGGGCTTAGGCCCAAGAGGTCTCTCTATTGTATAGAGCATTCTCTCTGCCTCTAGGTAAATCCTGATGGTCATTCCCAGTCAGGAAAGTTCACACCATTAAAGACATTCTCTCCCATGATAATGTCCCTAACTCTGATCTTTCCAGCCATCTTAATTGCAATAGTCTAAATATTCAATTAATGATATTTGGGTACAGTTCAACTGTTACAAGAAAATAATAAAATATTAGTCCGACTAATAAATACATAAAATGAAGAAATAATTTGAAAGTGTGTAATGCCAAGTATTTGAATGAAATTGCAAATTCAATACTGGCCTCCCACTATTTTTCGGCGAGCCTCTACCCCTCTATTGATTACTCGGGAAACCTAGTTTCCTATTGGGCTAGGATCCCGTTAAATAACATTCAACCTTGACTTTGGCTAACAAACTGTATGATATTTATCTAGGTAGATCTCTAAGATCAATTGGATCTCATCCAATTCCTAGATCCGCTAGGTGGACATCCAAGTCCGAAAGATATATACAATATATATGCCAATATATCCAATATATTTTCCTAACATTTTCCTCTGAATCAACTAAGCATTGGCTTTGACTAAACAAGCTTAATGATTCCAGTTAAGCGGGACCCATTGACTTTGGAAAGCTTCGTAATCCATGTCTATGAACAAGAAGTGATCTTGACTTTGGCCAACAAATCACAACTTGCCCAATACATGCGATATGGAACAAAGCCTTCATGATTCAAACACATCCGTGATGGACAAAGGTCTTGACTTTGGCCAACAAACCAATGCCAATCTTGGATCTTGAGAATAAATCACTCAATGGAAGGAAATCGCTTGATATTTTATTGAGGGTTTTTCGTCTAATTTGGCAACCAATTTATTATCTTTGACTAGGTCTCAATATACACCCTTAAGCATGCATTCTAAGAGCATAATAAGGCGCGATAAATAAAATAATAATGATATGCGGATGGATATCTCACAAATTGTTCCTAGAACAAATCTCTCCCTTTCCTCTCCCTGGCTAGCACTATTCTAACTTCTACCCAATTACATAATACAATAAAGAAACCTCATTACATTGAAGGGAATTGGTGAGAAGAGAATTATAAAAAGTCAAGAGATAAAGGCTGGACACGCAGATCCAATTTAATAAATTCTACATTTATTACAACAATTTCTAAAACTGTCCCCACCCTTCTAATATGCATCTGATATACAGTATTCATACAATACATCCATGTATTCACACAAAGCATGTTATTCAATCAACTAATCCAATTAATTAATCTTTGAATTAAGTGATCATCCAATGTTCAAACAACGATTTGATTTGCGCGAGTCCAACCCGTTTAAGAATAAGTACTCAAAGTGTGTATTCTTGAATTATATCGAACTACAATTTTAAATCCAATTTAATTTGTATTCAATACTAATTCTTATTTAATTCTAAATTAAATAATTACACTTTATTAATGTGCCTTTGTGACTTAGATTCTAAATCTAATCTAAATGGGTCTCAAAGGCCCAATTAACATCCAATGTCCATTTAATTAAAGTCCAATAAGCTTTTAATTAATTTCATAAGGCATGGGCTTTGGCCAATATGGTTCAAACCTAAATGACAAGGCCCAATAAAGGAATCACCCTATTTGCCATAAAATTAATTTCGGTCCAATTAAATTTAAAAGGTCGATTAATTATATTTGGACTTAACGAAATGGTTTTAGGCCCAATTTGGATCCAATCCAATTGTCCTAAACCAACTTGGCCCAACCAATCCCATAAGGTCCAAATATAACAATTTTAGCCCAATTCCAAATTAAAGCCTAATTAATTAAATTCCAATATTCTAATATCACAATTTATTTAATTAAAGTGTATAGCCATAATTAATTAGTTAAATTAACATTTCCAAAATACCAATTTAATTAATTAATCATGCTTAATCATTTTCAATACATGTCCAACATTATTGAAACAAAATCAACCTTATTCCATGCTCTTTCATTCACGGCAATAGAGGCATTTTATATCCGATTTTTTTTATTTCAATCCAATTAAATCATAAATCAATATACTAATGCATTTTAAACACATCCAATGGTCTAAAATTCAAAAACAATCCCATGAGTTTCTAAGGTCAATATTCTTGGCCAAGCTAGGGTAATTAGGAAAAAATTTTCTAATCAATATTTCTCCAAAGTAATCATGCATAACTCTAAGCTATCATAATCTAAGCATATCCAAACACTCAATTTGATTAAATCATGCTCCAAGCAAAATACCCAAATTCAAGATTATGAACCCTAATCTATTTCATGCTTAAATTGGCTCTGATACCATTGTTAGGTTCTTCTAAGAACAATTCCAAGATCAATTAAGCATAAAACGATGTGTGAATACGCAAAGTAATATAGCGGAAAATACTTACAATGCTTGGTTTCTTGGATGTAAGAGAGTTTAAAACTTTGGATCCTTTGAAGTGCTCCAAGCTCTTCTTTGATTTGTATGGTTGAGCTCCAAGCTTGGTGAATGAACTCCAAACTCAAGGGAATGTTTCCCTATCACCTTTGTAGACCCCCTTGATGTGCTAGCAATAAAGATTTTTGAGTCAAAAATCAAGGAAAAAGAACCCTAGGTTCACGCCCAAGTTGAGAGAAAATGGAAGGAGGTTCACGCCCAAGTGAAGGAATGAGAGAGAGAAGTGTTATGTTGACTTGTTTTGATTTTTGAAAAAATAAAAACATAGACCAAATATCCAAAGTTGCTAAAATGTCTCTCACAAATAAAGGTAATGTGTTTAACAAGTTAACATCAAATCTACACTAACTTCTATCACTATAAAGGTAAATGTTTGACTAGTAATGTGACTTGAGGTGGGCCCCACTCTAGTCAAAATCCGATTGGGCCCACAAACACATTCCGGGCTCGGGTTCGTTAATTCCGATTTAACGAATTTTCCGTTACGACTTAATTAAATAATTATGCCTAGTAAAATTATTATTAAAGTCGCTCGCGAATTAATTCTAAATTAATTCGCTCGCCCGAATTAAAATTCAATTCTAATTCTGTTATGAAATCTAATTTCATTTAATATATCGAATATATTATTTAGTCGATTAATTCCAAATTAATCATTCTCTCTCTATTAATTGAATTTTATCCCAGATAAATTCTCACCGTAATTAATCCCATATTAATTTTCTCTCTCTTATAATTAATCCCAGATTAATTTTGTTCGATTCATACGTCATCGGAGAATCTTCGGAAAGTGACCCATGAGATCCCTGGATATCTTGGCAGTAAATTCGGTCATCGGACTATCCGAACACTTGCGTACCCAGTACCACATTTTTACCGATTTACAAGACATGGTTGGCTTCAAGCAAAGCACCGTACCTACCCAATTGTCCAGAAATATTCTTTAAGGAATATATAATCTTTGTCAGGCGTAGTATACTATTACGTATTACGATCCAGTATCAGATGTCACATATAAGGCCTGAGGCTGGAATAATGTCTGCCCCGTACGAAGCATATATCGGATCACAAGCAATTAGTCTCTTTAATTGGATAATCATGACCTTGTCATATTATCCCGAGAGTTGCAACATATCAGAGTACTAGTTCTGTGTCCCTGCGTGATCATCATCTCCATATGACTGAAGTGATACTTCCATCTTGACATCACACCCAATACACTACGATTCTCAATAAACCCAGAAGAGGCGTACACAAAATCTGTTAAAGTCCCAGACGACCAAAACCAAAGCATATTGATTGTCGCAAGTATTTGCGATGCAAGTCTCATGTTAAAACCAAATACACCTACCCTGATTTAGATTCCCATAGACACATAGTCATACTACCAATGGGATTCCGAGGGGTCTATCCAGAGCGAATCTGCTTCCATACCATTGGTAAATAGAACCTCCTATTACACTTGCACGAGTATCCAATACCCAAATAGATGAGAACTATGGCGTTACGCTTCCATAACACGCGCAAGTGCAATACTAGTCTATTCCGTATTATCGCTGTCTAGTCTCGATAATACTACGACTGGGGATATTTAATGATTAAACCTTTAGTGGATTGATATTGTCTCATATCTTATAATCCGGAACTAATCAGAAGGACTTTTATCATTTATATATATTTAAGTAATCTAATTACAAAATGATAAAATAGCAATTTACATTGTCACATAGTTAATTTATATTAAAACTATAATGTCTTTTACAAATAATGACGTTACAGGTCATAATTGTCCAACAAGTAACTCATATAACGACCCATAAAAGTAAGGTATATGATTTATATAGAGCTACCTACTGTACTAGAGAGGGAAAAACTAATAAGAGAGTTTCACCCGAGCCAAAGTATTAGTAAGGGTACCCTAACCTGTCAACAATGATGTAGAGTTTCTAGGGAAGTACTGACATAAGAGGTTCGAGAAACTGAAATAAGTAGTAAATCTAAAAAACAGAGCAGACTTTGAAAGGAAGAATGATAAAAGGATATGTAGAATTTTGAGAAAGTATAACACTTAAAGAGATTTTTAGTAAATGATAGTATGACCAATAGTCATAAACAATCGAGAGTAAGGTTGAATGAGCTAATTCAAATAGTTCCTAGCCATAGTACCTTCTTATGGGAGCCTAATATCAGATATGTGAATAAGGGAATCCTAAGATTTGTAAATGAGTAACATATGCACATACAGCACGTATAGCTAGGGAGACCACCACAATCGAAAAAAGACTTCAGGTCCAACTCCCACCTTCCCAACCCTCGTTAGAAAACATCAGTAAAGATGGACTTCAATGATCGTCCCTATGATATGCCTTGAAACAAGTAAATTTGTGGTGTATTAAAGTATCCTATAAAGTATGGCAAAGAATCTTTGAAAGAGAATACCCCTCAGAGGAGAAGACAGAGATATAGATCATAGAAGTTGCATGTATATAATAGAGTAGAAAAGAAGACGAAAGGAACTTTAAGTAAAAGGTTTGGAGGTAAAACTTTTAAAGTAAGACGACAATAGGAAAAAATATTAGATAATCAATTATAGAAATGCATAACGATAAACTTTCATAGTGTTGGAATGAGATTGGAATTATATTTTTAGAAATTGAAGAAGAGAAGTATCCACAAAACATATATATTATGGAAAGCATAACAGCGAACCTTTAGGTGTTAGTATAAGACATAAGTCTTAGATTGGAAGACAGATAACAAGTAAAGCTTGTACGTCTCCCTTTCGCAACGCACCGTTAGGAAAAATGTTTAGGATAACTCGAGGTAGACTTATTGAGGTATAACGTAAAGAGGGCCAAGGAAACTAAGTACACTGATATTGTCGAGACTATGACAATACCTGATAGAATAAAACCATGAGAATAACGAAAAGTATGATATCTCAGAGTGTAATTAGGCAAGAAAAATAAGTCAGTATAGAATACAGTTGACCAGATTTGTGATAGCAACGAATCTAAGGTACCGAAAAAGTACAAACATTAACTAAAATCGAATCACCAGCATTGCTGAATATAAGAGGCATCGGTAAATAAAGGTAGTAAGAAGAAAGCACATGAAGAAATTGAACGTGAGCTATAAAGTCCTAAGCCCTACAAATAGTCAAGGATATGAGAATTTGAAGCATGGAGCCGATAAGTAGTTGGACCTTAACGAAGAAAAAATGGGGGTTAAATAGTTAAAATTATGAAAATGAATGCAAAAAACGAAATTGAACATATACGATCATTTTTAATAGCGACAAGGAATATTGAGCATAACTAGAGGTCTAGAAAGATGGTTTCTTTGGTATATGTCAATAGTTGTAGTCTGACGGTAGTGAAGAGTAATTAGCAGAAGTTTCATAGAATGAAAACAAGGAATTAATCTAGGTCAAGAATGTTAGTGTCCTAGACATGCCACGGGATCTCTAAGCGTGATTAGTGTGTGAATAAAAATCAAAAATAAGTTGCGGAAGACTTACATTGATCGGTTGAGTTCAAAACTTTTCATGGATGTTGAAGCTTCTAGGCTCATGGGTGAGTATCCCTATCACCTTCATTTGACTCTCATATGTGCTAGTAAGAAAAAATGGAACAAATTTTATCTCCCAAGGAGAAACAAATTTTGCAAAGATATAGGGAACAATCGGTCAGTTCAGAAAGAGAGAAAATTCATTTCTTTCTTTCGGCAGAATTCTTCCAAAGTCACAAGGCAAATACATTTTGCTTAAGAGGCCATTTCGGCCATATTGAATTGAGAAAGACAGTGATGTTTTGAAATGGCCTTCTCAAATCAATAAAGCAAAATTCTTTTCTTTTGGCCTTAACAAAAAAAATAAACAAATGGCCACATCAGAGATAAAGAGAGATTGTTTTTCTTTTTGCTCCCATTTCATTTAAGTCATTGGCCATTTTCTTTATTTCTAAAATAAAGCAAAATTTGCTTCGGCCAATTCCAAATAGGGAGAAAGCAGTGGCCACCACGCAAAATTGGAAAAGGAAAATATATTAATGAATAATCCAAAATTCATTAGTTATATATATTTTATTGGTAGGTGTGGTGTATATCAAATCCAATTTATTACATTGCCAACCACTTACATCAATTGTTGATAATTGATGTAAGTCATGGGTCCCACCAATTTAATTCAAAATTTGGTTGGCTTACACAACAGACTTTGGGCTCGGGTTCGTTTAACCCTATTAAACGAATTTTCCGTCGCAGTATAAGTAATCCAATTTAATTAAATAATAATATCCAGTAAAATTATTAAGGAAGTCGTTCGTGAATTAATTGCAAATTAATTCGTTCGCTAGAATTAAAATCCAATTTAATTCCGCGTTGAAATCTAATTTCATTTAATATATCAAATATATTTTTTTAGCCCAATTAAATAAATTAAATAGTAAAATCTAATTTAACTATTAAATTTATTTTACCGATTAATTTCAAATTAATTGCGTTCTCTTTTCTCGATGAATTTAATCCCAGATAAATTCTTGACGCAATTAATCCCATATTAATTCTTCTTGACGCAATTAATCCCATATTAATTCTTTCTCTGATAATTAATCTCAGATTAATTCTTATCGTAATTATTCTCAGATTAATTTTCTCTCTCACTTAATCCCATATTAATATTCTCTCTCTTAATTAATCTCAGATTAATATTATTCAAGTCAAATATCATCGGTGAATCTTTGGGATGCGACCCAAGAGATACCTAGATATGTTGGCAGTAAATACGGTCATCGGACTATCCGAATACGTGCGTACCCGGTACCATATTTTTACCGATTTACAAGACATGGTTGGCTTTTAGCGAAGCACCGTGCCTACCCAATTCTCAAGAAATGTTCTTCTACGGAAGAAACATGATCTTTGTCAGGCATAATATACGTTGTATTACGTATTACGATCCAATATGGGATGTCACATGCTAGACCTGGGGCTGGAGTTGTGTCTGCCCCGTACAAAGCATATATCGGATCACAGGCAACTAGTCTCTTTATGATTGGAAAGTCATGACCTAGTCATACTTCCCGATGGCTATAGCATTTAGAGTACCAGTTCTGTATCCCTGAGTGATCATCATCTCCATATGACTGAAGTGATACTTCATTCTTGACATCACACCCAATACACTACGATTCTCAATATACCCAGAAGAGGCGTACACAGAACCTGTTAAAGCCCAAGATGACGAAAACCAAAGTATATTGATTGTCCCAAGTATTAGCGATGTAAGTCTCAAGTTAAGACCAAGTACACATACCCTAATTCGGATTCCCAAAGACACATAGTCATACTACCAATGGGATTCCGAGGATACTATCTAGAGCGAAGCTGTTTCCATACTATCGGTAAACAGAACCTCCTATTACACTTGTATGAGTATCCAATACCCAAATATATGAGAACTATTCCGTTACATTTCCATAAAACGCACAAGTGCAATACTAGCCTATTCCGTATTATCGATGTCTAGTCTCGATAATAGTACGACTAGGGAAATTTAATGATGAAACCTTTGTGGATTAATACTATCTCATAAAATATTATTAATCTAGAACTAATCATAAGGACTTTTGTCATTTATATATCCATGTAATCAAATTACAAATTATAAAAGAGCAATTTCATTTGTCACATAGTTAATTTGTACAACAACACCATGTTATGTACAAATAGTGATGCTATGGGACATAATTATCCAATAATCTCCCACTTGGCCTATAGCCAATCACTCAAGTGTCTAACACCTGAACTATGTACTGATCGCTCAAATTTCTGCTGAGAAAAGCTTTCGTCAGTGGATTTGAAAGATTATCATCTGATACGATTTATTCGATCATCACATCGCTACGATGTATGATCTTAAGAACTAGATGAAATAGTTGAAGTATATACTTGGATCATTGATGATATCGTGATTCTTTAGCCTATGCTGAAGCCCAGCTCAGCTGCTAACAGAATTACTCCTAATCCGATTAGGATTATTTAGATCCAAAATGCTTCAATTGATGCATCAGCTACAACAATGTTCCCCTCTTGTTGTTTATTCGGCAACAGTATCTTGCTTGGAAGTTTCCAGTTCACTATTCTGTTATTCAAACTATATATGTACCCTTATTGCGACTTATAGTCGTTTTCATTTTTTTGGAAACTTGCAATGGTGAACCCAATTATCTCAAGTTCTCTTTTCCCCATATTTTAAGAATGCATCATTAGTTCGTCTAAGATACTTAAGGATGTTCTTAACATCAATCCAGTGACCATCAGCTGGATTGGCCTGATTGTGACTCCATATACTCAAAGCATATGAGACACAAGGTCATGTATATATCAAAACGTACGAACATTGAGAGAGTGTCAGCAGCTTTCTAGATCTGTATTCCTAGAATAAAGCCTGCTTCTCCCAGGTATTCCATGGAGAATTTTTCATGAAAGCCAAGCTTTCACCGATTTTAATATGGTAATGTTATTGCTTAGAAGCAATACATGATCAACTTATAGGACATTCATTGTTAGTGCGCTCCCACTAACCTTCTTATATACACAAGAATCATCTTCGTTTTGAATTAAATCATATAACATTATGATTACATCAAAATATTGATTCCTAGAACGTAATGCTTTCTTCAATCTATGAATGGATCGGTTTAACTTGCAAACCTTGTTTGTATGTTTTGGCACGACAAAACCGTCAGGATGTTGCATACAAATATCCTCCAAAAGGTTTCCGTTAAGGAAAATGATTTTGACGTGCAACTGTCATATTTCATAAATGAAATATACAGTTATTGCAAGCATTATCCGAATAGATTTAATCATGGTAACAGGTGAAAAAGTTTCGTCGTAGTCGACACTATGTCGTTGACAATACCCTCTCTGTACAAGCCTAGCTATGTACATTTCATGTTGTCATCCATGTATGTCTTCCTTGAAGACACATATAGTATCAAAAGGCACAATGCCTTATGATACATTAACTAGTATCCAAACTTGGTTAATATACATGGAATCGATTTCGGACTTCATAGCATTTTGCCATGAAAGGAGTCGATACCTTGTATCACTTCCTCATACGTAGCTGTTTCGTCTTCCTTAATAAGATTGATATCTACATGAGGTGAGATCAGAATCTCATACCTCCCAGGTTATTTTCTGACTCTCTCTGACCAACACGGTTCTTGTGTATTCGAAGATTGTGGTACAATTTCATCCCTGATAAACTGATTGTGTTCCGTAAAAGAGTCGGTGCCTGGAACCGTATTACTCTGATTTTCATCGATTTTTACTTTCTTCCCACTTACCACTGCATATAGGAATTCCTCTTAGGAAAATGCATGGAGAGCAACAATCACATTGTTCTCTTATGAGTTGTATAAGTACTATACTTTGGTTTCCTATGACAACCTACAAATAGGCACTTATCCAATTTGGGTTCTAGTTTGGTTCAATCCAAACATATCCCCAGCATTCCCAAATCTTCAGGAATGAGAAACCCGATTTCTTTCCTGTTCATATCAAATATGAAGTCTGTCTAACATATTTTCGTGGAACATTATTCAAAATAAGTATTGCATTATTTAATGCGTATCCCTAGAAGGAAATTGGTAGCTCAGAGCGACTTATCTGTTTAAGTATTTTCCATCATGGTCTGACCGCAATGTTCTAATACTTTTACCGGTCTGTTTTCTTACTTCGTGTCGAAACTCTTTGAATTTATCAAAAGTTTCTGACTTGTGTTTCATAATATACACATAACCGTAACGCAGTGCCACATCCATAAAGGTTACGAAGCATTCATATCCACCTCTAGCCTAGCTAGATATGGGCCCACTTATGTCACTATGAATGAGGGAAAATAGATCGGTGGCACTTGCACTTTTACCAAGTAAAAGGTGTTTTAGGCACTTTGTCTGATAAACTAGATTCATATACATCATTTGAATTAGAATCAAATCCGTCCTAATATCCACTCTTCGAAAGTATGGATATACAAGTCTTGTTAATGCATCCTAGATGAAAATGCCACAAATAAGTCTATTTGATTTACTCAATTTGAGCTATTTATTTGTCATATTATATGTTTGAGATTCATTTATATCCAAAATATAAAGACAATTATTTATATCTAATATAGATATCTCGATATCATCTTTATAAATAAAAACACCCGGTGTATCAGAATATAGAGGTATACCCGCAATGGGTTAAATTAGATACATAGATAATGTTCATAGTCAAACTAGATACATTATAACAGTCTCATAATTTAAGTACATACCCAAAGGGCATTTCCAAAACTTAGGTTTCTATGGTTAAAATAGCGACTCTCGTCCGTTTCTGACTCACAGGAAGAATGATAAAAGGATATGTAGAATTTTGAGAAAGTATAACACTTAAAGAGATTTTTAGTAAAGGATAGTATGACCAATAGTCGGAAACAATCGAGAGTAAGGTTGAATGAGCTAATTCAAATAGTTCCTAGCCAAAGTACCTTCTTATGGGAGCCTAACATCAGATATGTGAATAAGGGAATCCTAAGATTTGTAAATGAGTAACATATGCACATACAGCAGGTATAGCTAAGGAGACCACCAAAATCAGAAAAAGACTTCAGGTCCAACTCCCACCCTCCCAACCCTCGTTAGAAAACATCAGTAAAGATGGACTTCAATGATCGTCCCGATGATATTCCTTGAAACAAGTAATTTGTGGTGTATTAAAGTATCCTATAAAGTATGGCAAAAAATCTTTGAAATAGATTACCCATAAGAGGAGAAGACAGAGACATAGATCATAGAAGTTGCAGGTATATAATAAAGCAGAAAAGAAGACGAAAGGAACTTTAAGTAAAAAGTTTGGAGGTAAAACTGTTAAAGTAAGACGACAATATGAAAAAAATATTAGATAATCAAGGATAAAAATGTATAACGGTAATCTTTCATAGTGTTGGAATGAGATTGGAATTATATTATTAGAAATTGAAGAAGAAAAGTATCCACAAAATATATATATTATGGAAAGCATAGCAGCAAACCTTTAGGTGCTAGTATAAGACATAAGTCTTAGATTGGAAGACAGATAACAAGTAAAGCTTGTACGTCTCCCTTTCGCAGTGCACCGTTAGGAATAATGCTTAGGATAACTTGAGGTAGACTTATTGAGGTATAACGTAAAGAGGGCCAAGGAAACTAAGTACACTGATATTGTCGAGACTAGGACAATACCTGATAGAATAAAACCAGGAGAATAACGAAAAGTAGGATATCTCAGAGTGTAATTAGGCAAGAAAATAAGTCAGTATAGAAGACGGTTGACCAGATTTGTGATAACAACGAATCCAAGGTACCGAAAAAGTACGAACATTAACTAAAATTGAATCACCAGCATTGCTGAATATAAGATCCATCGGTAAATAAAGGTAGTAAGATGAAAACACATGAAGAAATTGAATGTGAGCTATAAAGTCCTAAGCCCTACAAATAGTCAAGGATATGAGAATTTGAAGGATGGAGCCGATAAGTATTGGACCTTAACGAAGAAAAAATGGGGGTTAAATAGTTAAAATTATTAAAATGAATGCAAAAAACCAAATTGAACATATACGATCATTTTTAATAGCGACAAGGAATATTGAGCATAACTAGAGGTCTAGAAAGAAGGTTTCTTTGGTATATGTCAATAGTTGTAGTCTAACGGTAGTGAAGAGTAATTAGCAGAAGTTTCATAGAATAAAAACAATGAATTAATCTAGGTCAAGAATGTTAGTGTCCTAGACATGCCACGGGATCTCTAAGCGTGATTAGTGTGTGAATAAAAATCAAAATAAGTTGCGGATGACTTATATTGATCGGTTGAGTTCAAAAATTTTCATGGATGTTGAAGCTTCCAAGCTCATGGGTGAGTATCCCTATCACCTTCATTTGACTCCTATATGTGCTAGTAAGAAAAAATGGAACAAATTTTATCTTCCAAGGAGAAATAAATTTTCCAAAGAGAGAGGGAACAATCGGTCAGTTCAGAAAGAGAGAAAATTCATTTCTTTCTTTCGGCAGAATTCTTCCAAAGTCACATGGCAAATACATTTTGCTTCAGAGGCCATTTCAGCCATATTGAAATGAGAAAGACAGTGACATTTTGAAATGGCCTTCACAAATCAATAAAGCAAAATTCTTTTCTTTTGGCCTTAACTAAAAAAAATAAACAAATGGCCACATCAGAGATAGAGAGAGATTGTTTTTCTTTTTGCTCCCATTTCATTTAAGTCATTGGCCATTTTCTTTATTTCTAAAATAAAGCAAAATTTGCTTCGGCCAATTCCTAGTCAAACTAGAGATAATGTTCCTAGTCAAACTAGAGATAATAAGTCTATCTGATTTACTCAATTTGAGCTATTTATTTTTCATATTATATGTTTGAGATTCATTTATATTCAAAATATAAAGACAATTATTTATATCTAATGTAGATATCTCGATATCATCTTTATAAACAAAAACACCCGGTGTTTCAGAATATAAACGTATACCCGCAATGGGTTAAATTAGATACAGTGATAATGTTCCTAGTCAAACTAGATACATTATAACAGTCTTCTAATTTAATTACATGCCCAAAGGGCATTTCCAAAACATAGGTTTCTATGGTTAAAACAGCCACTCTCGTCCCATTTCTGCACATCAGTACATATATTTATGCACCACTTCTAGTATCAAAAATCTAATTTTAAAACTAGTAGTGAGCATGTTTATAACAAACATCCTCGAAGCCAGAACCTTATCCCGCCTTCACTTTCTTCATGTCTGCCTTGTCCATAAGGCAGTCACACTTCTAGTGACCCCGTTTTCCAAAGTTTAGGTAGACACCTTGGGATATGTCCTTTTAAGAAGCTGTGCATAACGGATTGAGCACTAAAGTTATCATCACATTGAGTCTTCCGAAGCTCATGCTCTACTATTTTCTCAACTCCGGGATCATGCTCGAGAGGTTCTACTCCCAATCTAAAAATTAAAGCCGTTAAAGACATTTTCCCCAGGATTATGTCATTTGACGCTAATCTGTCAGTCATCTTGATTGCTATAGTCTAACTATCCAATCAACGATTTCAGGTAGAATAAATATAATGATTACCATAGTCTAACTATATAATCAACTATAATTGATTTGTTAAATTCTAATGTATTGATTACTATAATCTAATTATATAACCAACTACAAATGAAGTAGTTTGAATATAGTCTAACTGTTCAATTAAAACAATAATTAAATATTAGTTCAACTAATATATCTATAAATAATTAACGATGAAAAATGAAATGAGCACGTATTGGCAAGTATTTAAACGAAATTGCAAATTTAATACTTGCCTTCCACTATTTTTCGATGTGCCTCTAACCCTCTGTGGAGTACTCGGGAAATCTAGTTTCCTAGTGGACTAAGATCCCGTTAAATAACACACAACTTTGACTTTGGCCAACAAGTTGTATGAAACTTAACTAGGTAGATCTCTAAGATCAATTGGATCCCATCCAATTCCTAGATCCAGTAGGTGGACCTCAAAGTCCAAAATATATATCCAATATATGCCAAGATATCCAATATATTACCTAAACTTTTCCTCTGAATCAACTATGCCTAGGCTTTGGCTCAACATGCTTAATGAAACCAGTTAAGCGTGACCCATTGACTGTGGGAATGCTTCGTAATCGAGATCGATGAACAAGAAGTGACCTTGACTTTGGCCACCAAATCACAACTTGCCCAAGACGTACGATATGGAACAAAGCTTTCGTGATTCAAACACATCCGCGATTGACATAGGTCTTGACTTTGGCCAACAAACCAATGCCAATCTTGGATCTTGAGAGAGAATCACTCAATGGAAGGAAAAACGCTTAATATAAAATGAGGGTTTTTGTCGCATGTTGTCAACCAATTTATTATATTTAATTAGGTCTCATCATACTCCCTTAAGCATGCATTCTAAAAGCATAATAAGGCGCTAATAAAATAATAATGATATACGAATGGATATACAGTTCATTTTGTTCCTAGAATAAATCTCTCCATTTCCTCTCTCCCGCTAGCACTATTCTTACTTCTACCCAATTACATAATACTTCTAAAAAAACCTCATTTACATTGAGGGGAATTGGTGAGAAGAGAAATACAATGAGAAAAGAGGTAATAGACTGTACATGCAGGTCCAATTTAATAAATTCTAAATTTATTACAATAATTTCCCAAATTTCCCTCACCCTTCTAATATCCATCCGATATACATTATTCATATAATACATCCAAGAATTCACACAAAGCATGATATTCAATCAATCTAATCCAATTAATTAATCTTTGATTAATAACCATCCAATGTTCGTATAATAATTTGATTTGCTCGAGTCAAACTCTTTTAAGAATAAATACTCAAAGTAAGTATTCTTGAATTATATCGAACTAAAATTTTAAATCCAATTTAAATTGTATCCAATACTTATTCATATTTAATTCCAAATTAAATAATTACACTTATTTATATGCCTTAAAGATTTGGATTCCAAATCCAATCTTGATGGGTCTCAAAGGCCCAATTAGTATCCAATACTATTCAACTAAAGTCCAATGGGCTTTCATTTGATTCTTAGGAGTGGGCTTTGGCCATTATGGATCAAACCCAAAAGCTTTGGCCCATTTAGGAATCATCCCATGCCATAGAATCAATTTTGGCCCGTTAGGCCCAATTAAATTATTAAAGGTCCAATTCCATATTTTGGACTTTATGGAAATGGTTTAGGCCCAAATATAATCCAAGACTAAAATTTGACCCAACCAAACCCATTAGCCCAAATACAACAAATTAAATTAATACATTGTTCCAAATTACATATTAATTCAATTCAAGTGTAATTAACACAATTAATTAATTAATCTAGTATTTCCAAAACACTAATTAATCTAATTAATCATGCTTAACATTTTAATTTATGTCCAACACAAATTAAAGCACAATCAATCTATTCCAACATGCTTTATACTCACAGCAATACATGAAATTAATATCCAATTGAGATTTCAATCTATTTAAATCAACAATTAACATTCAATTTCATGTGAATCAACATATCCAATTGTCAATTCAAAAAATTAACCATGAGCTTCCTAGGGTAATTTTTGGCCAAGCATGGATTTTGGGGATTTTTGATCTATTCAATTTATCACAAATCCAATGATATACAAATCCAATTCAACATCATATAAACTCAATCAAACAATCAATTTAGGAAACAACAAGCTCTAAGCATAAAATCCCAAATTAAAATTTACAAACCCTAAAATCCAAATCATGCTTAGATCTCACACTGACACCATTGTTAGTGTCCTAGACATGCCACGGGATCTCTAAGCGTGATTCATATGTGAATAAAAATAAAAACTAAGTTGCGGAGGACTTACATTGATCGATGGAGTTCAAAACTTTTCATGGATGTTGAAGATTCTAAGCTCATTGGTGAGTATCCCTATCACCTTCATTTGACTCTCATATGTGCTAGCAAGAACAAATGTAACAAATTTTATCTCCCAAGGAGAAACAAATTTTCCAAAGAGAGAGGGAATAATCAGCCAGTTCAGAAAGAGAGCAAAATCTTTTCTTTCTTTCGATAGAATTCTTCCAAAGTCACAGGGAAAATATATTTTGCTTCAGAGGCCATTTCGGCCATATTGAAATGAGAAAGACAGTGACGCTTTAAAATGGCCTTCACAAATCAATAAAGCAAAATTCTTTTATTTTGGCCTTAACTAAAAAAATAAACAAATGACCACATAAGAGAGAGAGAGAGAGATGGCTTTTCTTTTGTAAGTTAGTGGCCAATTGCTTTATTTCTCAAATAAAGCAAAATTTGCTTCGGCCAATTCCAAAAATGGAGAAAATAGTGGCCACCACGCAAAATGGGAAAAGGAAAATATATTAATGAATAATCCAAAATTCATTAGTTATATATATTTTGTTGGTAGGTGTGATGTATATCAAATCCAATTTATTACATTGCCAACCACTTTCATTAATTATTGACAATTAATGTAAGTCATGGGTCTCACCCATTTAATTCACAAGTTAGTTGGCTTACACAACACACTTTGGGCTCGGGTTCGTTTAACCCGATTAAATGAATTTTCACTCGCGGTATAATTAAATCCAATTTAATTAAATAATAATACCCAATAAAATTATTACGGAAGTCGCTCGCAAATTAATTCCAAATTAATTCGTTCGCTAGAATTAAAATCCAATTTAATTCCGGGTTGAAATCCGATTTCATTTAATATATCAACTATATTATTTTAGCTCAATTAAATAAATCAATTAGTAAAATCTAATTTAACTATTAAATTAATTTTACCGATTAATTCCAAATTAATCGCGTTCTCTTCTCTCGACGAATTTAATAACAAATAAATTCTCAATGCAATTAATCCCAGATTAATATTTCTCTGATAATTAATCCCATGTTCATTTTCTCTCTCTTCATTAATCCCAGATTAATATTGTTCTAGTCAAATATCATTGGTGAATCTTTGGGATGCTACCCACGAGATCCATGGATATGTTGGCAGTAAATAAGGTCATCGGACTATCCGAATACGTGCATACCTGGTACCATATTTTTACTAATTTACAAGACATGGTTGGCTTCTAGCAAAGCATCGTGCCTACCCAATTCTCCAGAAATATTCTTCTACGGAATACATGATCTTTGTCAGGCGTAGTATACATTATGTTGCGTATTACGATCCAGTATCGGATGTCACATGCTAGGCTTGGGGCTGGAGTTGTGTCTGCCTCATACGAAGCATATATCGGATCACTAGCAACTAGTCTCTTTACGATCGGAAAGTCATGACCTAGTCCTACTTCCCCGATGGCTATAACACTTAGAGTACCAGTTCTGTATCCCTGCGTAATCATCATCTCCATATGACTGAAGAGATACCTCCTTATTGACATCACACCCAATACACTACGATTCTCATTTTACCCAGAAGAGGCGTACACATAACCTGTTAAAGCCCTGGATGACCAAAACCAAAGTATATTGATTGTCGCAAGTATTAACGTTGCAAGTCTCAGGTTAAGACCAAATACACCTACCCTGATTCGGATTCCCATATACACATAGTCATACTACCAATGGGATTCTGAGGGGTCTATCCAGAGCGAAGTTATTTCTGTACCATCGGTAAACATAACATCCTATTACACTTGCATGAGTATCCAATACCTAAATATATGAGAACTATGCTGTTACGCTTCCATAACACGCACAAGTGTAATACTAGCCTATTCCGCATTATCGATGTCCAATCTCGATAATACTACGACTAGGGATATTTAATGATGAAACCTTTTTGGATTAATATTGTCTCATATATTATTAATCCGGAACTAATCATAAGGACTTTTATCATTTAAATATCCAGGTAATCCAATTACAAATGATAAAAGTGCAATTTCCTTTGTTACATAGTTAATTTGTACAACAACACCATGTTCTGTACAAATAGTTATGCTATAAGTCAGAATTATCCAACAAAGAATTCAAGGGATTATTCACTAAAGCTCACAGACTTGGTCCAATATGAGCATAGTAAGATGTGTTATAAAAGCAGATGTTAAGGTAAGATTAAAAAAAAAACATGTTTTCTAACTAAATGGTAAATGATCAGCTTGGTAGAGATTGTAGTTATTAAGTGTGAAATATCATCGAGATGTAGTGTGCGATAATTGATGAAGTTGGGTTGGCCATGAGGATACAAGCTGTTGAAAGTTGGTGGCTTAGAGATTAGTGTGTGGATCATTTGACTTGTGATAGGATATTCAGTGTCAAAGAACTCCATGCCTAGACCGATTTCAGAATTCTAATTTTAAAGAGGATTCGAGGATGAACCCTTTTTAATGGGGGGATAAAATGTAACACCCTAGTAATCCCGACGAATACTACCCAGAAGTTCTGATGCCTACTATGTTACAGGTGGCTTGAATTATGATATAAATCATGCTCAAGTGTAAGTGTGCTCATGAATTACTTTTCGGACATTTGATAAATTCTTAGCGGTTCTGATAGGGAATTTATTCAAAGATTCAATATGTATAGCCCTTAGTATTTGAGCTCTAACTTTTGCCTATGATCACCGCGTTTTATGAACTTTATATCGACGGAAAACTAAGAAAATGATCTACAACTTTTTCGTTGAACATATTTCCAAATTTTGATCCGAACTAGGTAGAATGTGGCCATTTCTCCAGACCATCTGCACTGTGACGAGAATGAAGAGTAAAAAAGGAATTACCTTTTTGACCCAAAAGCCCATTACCATTCCCAATTTGGTCCAATAGCCATAAATGGCCCAATAGCCCTAAATATCTCTCAAACTCCCTAGACGTCTTTAGAAAAAGCTAAACAAATTAAAGAATAAATAAAAGCCATTTAACCCCTAAATTCTAGTAATGGCCGAGAATGAGGAAGAATGGAGAGAGAGAGAAAGACTTGCAATCTTACAAAAAGTCTTGAAGAAGAATTGAGGGAATCCATCACAAACCAAGTTTAAAAAAGAGAAAGGAAGGCTTGTGGACTTTAATGTAGAAGAAAAAGCATGATTCAAGGTAAGGAATCTTGATCAAAAATTTGGATTGTAGAGTTTTGATAAAGTAATATTATATTACAATTGATGTCATACTAGTGATTGCATTAAGGTGGATAATAAACTAGGAAATTGATTTTATTATGAAATGCCCAAAATTATAAAATTCTAGATATTGAGTTGAATTAAAATAGAGAGTTGTTTTGATGATGGAATAGTAGTATAATGTGTATGGATGTTAAAGTTCAAAGAAGTGCTTGTGTGAAGGTCATAATATGGGGTATTGGTATTGCATTTTGTAATTTTACAGTGGAGAGTTGAATATTGGCCTGGAATCAAGCCAACATCGCGATGCGTATGAGATAACGTCACGATACCAAGTTTGGAGATGCACTCTGTTTCAGGTCTAGGCGTGTAAAAGTCGCGACGCTCAATACTTAATATCGTGACGCGGATCATGAAAATACCATCTACCTCGAGTTGGTGCGTGTGAGAGTTATGCCAAACATGTGAACACCCTCTATCTCGGGTCGGTATGTGAGGAAGTCATGCTAAAAAATCCCTATGCTCAGCACCTGGCATCGCGACGTAGAATATGAAATGCTCTCTACTTGAGTCTGTTGGTTTGGACATCGCGACGCTCCCGACCCGACGTCGCGACACATAAAAGAAATAGTTTCATTTCATTTCAATTGCAACTTATGATGTTAGAGCCACCATAGAGGTTTCATATCAAGCGCATATACACGCATTATATCATGTTACAAGTATAATATATAACTTGTATACTAATTAAGTTTATCAATTATAGATCATTGCAGGAATCGCTACTGCCTTCAGCGAAATAAAGTAATACCAGCCAGTTTCCAAATCAATGATTGGACCATTTTCTCAATTTGATTTCTACTTTTTTTTTGATTTAAGACTTATTTTCAGCATATAGGACCTAAGTAAAGTTTATTTCCATTTTTTTTTTTATAAATAACAATGTTTTGAGAACTATTTTAGAAAATAATGATTTTTAAAGCATGATTTCGATGTTTTTTGAAGGCATAAGGGAAAAACTCACCTCAGATGTAACTTGGTACAAATATTGGAATTGATGATTATTGAAATTGATGGATTCAGAACATATGCACATATAGACCAAGACTAGAGAGATGGTGATATGTAATGCCCCTAAATACTAGATTTCATGTCTATGGGGACGGCGAGACATAACTGTTGGACAGTTATGACCCATAGCGCCACTATTTGCACATATCATTGTGTTGTTGTACAAATTAAATATGTGACAAAGGAGATTGCTCTCTTATCATTTGTGATTAGATCACCAAGATGTATAAATCATAGGAGGTCCTTATGATTTATTCTTGGAATGAGAATGATATGAGACAGTATCAGTCCACGAAGGATAAATCAATAAATATCCCTAGTCAGAGTATTATCGAGATTGGACATCGATAAATGCGTAAAAGACTATTATTACACTTGTGCGCGTTGTAAGGGCATAGCAGCATAGTTCTCATATATTTCGGTATAGGATACTCATGCAAGTGTAATAGGAGGTTGTGTTTTACCGATGGTACGGAAAATAGCTTCGCTCTGGATAGACCCCCTCAGAATTCCATTGGTAGTATGACTATGTGTCTATGGAAGTCCGAAATCAGGGTAGGTGTATTTGGTCTTAACCTGAGACTTGCACCGCTAATACTTGCGACAATCAATATGCTTTGGTTTTGGTCGTCCAGGGCTTTAACAAGTTCTGTGTACGTGTGGTGACACAGGAGCTGGGTGACGCATGCTGTTCCGGGCTCGCGGCCCGATTGGGAGTACGGAGTAGCCCACGGGGGACTAGACCGGAGAATAAAGGAGTTGCCACCCGGTGTGAACCGGGAAAATGATTTAAGGCCGCACTCACCCCTCGCAAGGGAAGATCTCAAACCGTTGGGTTCGGAATGGTCCCTTACTTATGCCACTTGTAATAAAATGATTTGTGCAATAGTTTAATCGAATCTAGCAATATTTTCCTAAGGGTATTCCATTTCTAAGTTCGCATGCATAAATCAAAAGTTCATCTAAGTTCACATGTAACACATTTTCATATTTGCATACAACCTATTTGCATGTAATCTATGTCTAAATTTGCATGCATAAAGATGAATTGACAAAAACATAAACAAATGAGCATACATAATGATAGAGACAGCAATTAAGTGCATAATGTAAAGAGACAATCAAAGAGACAATTGGATATCAAAATAAATGTGCCATGATGCGATTTGGAAGATAAATAATGGAGATGAAAGAAAAGAGATGCGACATATGCCCACATCTATTTAGGACCTCAAGTGTTCGATTGAACGTATCTCACATTCAATTGAATACACTTTGTCCGGCGCGTGAAGTATCGTGGTAAAGGATTTTAACCCCTCAAAATAGAGGACCTTTAGTCCCACTTACTAAGCCCATACGCTAATAACATAATACATATAAAGAAATGAGGACAACAATATCGGACTTCGTATACCCGATTGAACACATCTTACATTCAACCGAATATACATCATCCGGCGCGGCAAAGCATCGTGGTAAAGGATTTTAACCCCTCAAAATAGAGGACATTTAATCCGACTTACTAAGCCCATGTGCTAATAACATAATGCATATAAATAAATAAAGACAACAATATCAGACTTCGTATACCCGATTGAACACATCTTACATTCAACCGAATATACATCGACCGACACGACAAAGCATCGTGGTAAAGGATTTTAACCCCTCAAAATAGGGGACCTTTAATCCAACTTACTAAGCCCATGCGCTCGATCACATTATTACACAAACAAATAGCATGCATAAATCAAATAGCGAATGATAAACAAATCAAAACAACAAAAAACAAAATATGCGTAGTTTACTCAAGTGGTACATGGAGTTGTATCCCGAGTACAGATCATACTACCGTCCATTAGGAATCGGCTATGAAATTTACGTCCGGGTTTCCATCCTATATACCCCAAGAGCCGACATATTTTCCGTTTTATTCAAAGGCCACAACATACACAATTTCACAATACATGCATTATCTATTTATTCAAGGGCCACAACATGCATCACTCCACAATAATCACGCAAATAAGATTCAATAAACAGTAAAAATATGAATAAAAATGGATGTGAAATGTACCCTCAGGTCTAACCTTTTCCGTCGAATCTCAGACTCGCGTTTCATGGTGATCGGAAGGGTTACAACTCTGTAACTTTTCTGGTTCATTGGTTTGCGTCTTTCCTCGTTGCTTTGCCGCGCTGGTCGATGTATATTCAGTTGAATGTAAGATGTGTTCAATCGGGTATACGAAGTCCGATATTGTTGTCTTTATTTCCTTATATGCATTATGTTATTAGCGCATGGGCTTAGTAAGTCGGATTAAAGGTCATCTATTTTGAGGGGTTAAAATCCTTTACCACGATGCTTTACCGCGTCAGATGATGTATATTCGGTTGAATGTAAGATGTGTTCAATCGGGTATACGAAGTCTGATACTTTTGTCCTTATTTCTTTATATGCATTATGTTATTAGCGCATGGGCTTAGTAAGTGGGACTTAAGGCCCTTTATTTTGAGGGGTTAAAATACTTTACCACGACACTTCACCGAGTCGGACAAAGTGCATTCAATTGAATGTGAGATACGTTCAATCGGACACTTGAGGTCCTATATAGATGTGGGCATATGTCGCATCTCTTTTCTTTCATCTCCATTATTTATATTCCAAATCGCATCATGGCACGTTTATTTTGATATCCAATTGCCTCTTTGATTGTCTATTTACATTATGCATTTAATTGATGTCTCTCTCATTATGTATGCTTCTTTGTTTATGTTTCTGTTGCATTGGTTAATATGATATGTTTATGAGATTACATGCTCGCCGTTATTCCGATTCATTTTTATGCATGCTTGTATAATTATGGCTTATTTGCGTTTCTGTATTCGTGAATGTTACATGTTTATGAGATTACAAGCTCGCCGTTATTCCGATTCATTTTTATGCATGTTTGTATAATTATGGCGTATTTGCATTTTTGTATTCGTGAATGTTACATGTTTATGAAGTTATATGCTTGTCGTATGTTAATTCATCTTTATGCATGCAAATTTGGACATAGATTACATGGAAATAGGTTGTATGCAAATATGAAAATATGTTACATGTGAACTTAGATGAACTTTTGATTTATGCATGGGAACTTAGAAATGGAATACCCTTTGGAAAATATATTGCTAGATTTGATTAAACTATTGCACAAATCATTTTATTACAAATGGCATAAGTAAGGGACCATTCCGAACCCAACGGTTTGAGGTCTTCCCTTGCGAGAGGTGAGTGCGGCCTTAAATAATTTTCCCGGTTCACACCGAGTGGCGACTCCTTTATTCTCCGATTTAGTCCCCCACGAGCTACTCCATACTCCCAACCGGGCCGCGAGCCCGAAACAGCATGCGTCGCCCAGCTCCTGTTTCACCACAGTCTGGCGACTCCACTGAGGATAGAGAATCGGCCCCGAAATAATGTCTTGTAATTTTAGGATTTGTGCTTTAAGTTAATCGTTCCTGTAGTGGGTTGAAAAAGGTGTAATCAAAGGCATTGTTAAGGCTAGGTGATGGTTCGATGTCTTCCTTCATTCACTACCTTTTCATGAGGAAAAGATGTGAAGGCACCAAGATAATCATTACTTGTAGCTCGTTGTGACAAACTAGTTTGGAGGACTCGCTGTTTATTACTGACACCAAGCGATAAGAGCCTAAGAGGTTTGGGTACTTAAGAGAGCCTCGCTCCACCCTCCCTCTGGGGAATCTACAATGGGAAATCCATTTGACAGTTAGTCACACACCATAACTCGTTGACACGTACTGTAAGGTATAAAAAAGGTGCGCTCACTTGGTCACCCGAACCCTTGAGTGGGGAGTCCTAGTTATGGGTAATCCTTCATCGGCGAGAGTCTTTATCTACACTCTCATAAATCCACACATGAACCATAGTTATGTGACCATAGTAATTGTGTCTTTGTTCCGGTGTTTGGGAACATTATCGTTCGGATCCATTCAGGCCTTTTGTCATAAGGTATGGGCTTGTTGGGCCATTTAAACTGGGACAAGACAGTATATTATGATGATTGGGACAAAAGCTTCTAAAACGCCAATGGGCCATTATATGTTTGTGTTTAGGAACATTGTCATTTGGATACAGTTGGACTTATTGCCATGAGATGTGAACTTGATGGGCCATTTAAACTAGGACGAGTTCACTCCCATGACAATTAGCCCAAAAGCTTCTAAAATGATGATGGGCCGATTTGTGTGGAAATTTTAATGAGTTGATATACTCCTTGTATCGCATGCATCTTATTCATCTCATGCATACATATATCCTGTTAACACCCTCTATGTCTATAAAAGACATCGTGGATTCCCGTTGGGTTAGGGAAAATGGAAGACTCACTAAAAGACCGGTAACAGATATGAGTACATCCGATAACGAGGTATCCCGGATAGATCAGTTGGAAAACAGTCTCACCAAGATTACTGAACAGATGCAAGCCTTGACTACTGCTATGGCAAAGATGACTGTGCCCCATGCTGAGGGAAATCCTAAGAATGTAAGGCGTGAGGAGCCTCCGAACAGATTGGGGGATGATATCCCCACTTTTGATGATGATATGACTGAATATGCGGCAGGCAGAATGGTTGGGTCTCAGGCAGAATTATAGAAACTTCGAGATCAGGTGGAATCGATTACCCGTAAAATAAGGGGTAAGCATGAAGACTTGTTGGATTATGAGGCATTGACCTTCGAAGAGAAGTTGCCAGCTCAGTTCAAGATGCCTGATATGGCTAAGTTGAACGTCAGTATGTTTCAGTTATAAGTTCAGTGGGTTAATCCAAGCGCCAAGTGCAGAAAATGTTTGGGATGTCACTTTAGGGAGCACCGGTAGCTTGGTATCACAGCCTTGAGAAGAAGGTTAGAGAAGATTGAAGGGAGTTGGCTGATGCCTTCCTGAAGCAGTATGTGACAGACTTGGAGATTGATTTGTCACTCCGTGATTTGGAGAAACCAAGCTTATCTACACATCACAAACCTATTCCCACTCGGAAAAACACCTTTCACGCCCCTTACAAAAAAAACCCTAAGCTCCACGCCCTTTGCTTCAACAACCTATCGCAACCCCTTAACGAGAGCTGATTCACGGCTTGACCATATACCAAACAATGAAACCCTAAAAAGCCTCACGCCCAATACGTAACTGGCCCTCACCAACACGTCTTTGCCCTTCATTCAGCCATACACTTCACGTGAACTATCAAAAACTCACGCCAAGACACTCACGCCAAATTGACTTCACGTAGCCCTTACCTCAACGAATTAGCCATAGCCTTAACTCCACGTAAATCCCTTTCATATATAGCTCAACCCACAGCCACAAATAGTCGAGAAAGCCCTAAGTAAAGCCAACAAACTTCAACACACTGGCAGCCATGAGCCTTACCTTCAACTGACCGAATGAACAGACAAAAAAAATAAAGACCCCACTGGACCGCATCAACTCTCAGCCCTTCACGCACCCCCTGACCTGCACCCTTATTTCACCGTAATACCCATTGACCTACACCCATATTTCACCGAAAACTGCCTATAAAATCTGTCAACCCCCCTGAAACTGACCGAAAACAACCCCAAACAGTCTCCATAACAGCCCCGAAAATAGCCCTTTTTACCACCGAAAATAGTCCCGAACTGCACCCTAAAAACTGTCTGAAACTGCACCTAAACAATCACCCTAAAATAGTCCAGAATTCACCCCGAAATAGTGAGAAAAACTGCAGCCCAAACAGTGAAACATCGAGGAAAATGTTGGATTAGTGAACCAGAAAAGTTGCGGAACATCAACCCTTCCGACGGCCGTGTAACGCGTTTTCGAGAGACGAAAAAAGAGGTTAGACCTAAGGGCACCTTCTTTATTTATTGTCTTTCGTTTTTTTATTTATTTGGATATATTATCGCATGAGAGTCATTTATTGAGGCATGATGTGAATTTCGGATGAACAGAATGCGTGTTCTCTTTTGTGGTATATCGGATGGAAACTCGGACGTAAATTCTGTAGCCGATTTCGAATGGACGGTATTGCGGTCTGCACTCGGGATACAATGCCACGTACCGCTTAAGAGACACGTATTTCGTTTCATCCAAACTTTGTATTTGAGCATGATTATGTTAGCGAGTCATTTATGTATGATTTAGTTGTTTTATTTTAAGCAATATTAGTTATTTATTTTGCGTTTAGAATTTGCATTAAGTTTACGTTGTTATTTATTTTTCGCATTATATAATTAAAGTATGTTCATGAGATTATCGTGTGATGTTATATGCTTGCCGTTATAACGACTTATTTTCAAAGCATGCGAACTTAGTCATAGGACTTATTTTGATGAATTACCTTTGAGCATGCATGTTGATTAGATTCGGTTAATTTATTACACAAATCATATCGTTACAAGTGGCATAAGTAAGGGACCATTCCGAACCCAACGGTTTGAGGTCTTCCCTTGCGAGGGGTGAGTGCGGCCTTAAACTATTTTCCCGGTTCACACCGGGTGGCGACTCCATGTTATTTCTCTGGTTTAGTTCCCCCGTGGGCTACTCCGTACTCCCAACTAGGCCGCGAACCTAGAACAGCGTCGTCAACATTCTGTGTCCTACAGTACGCCTCTATTGGGTATTTTGAGAATCGTAGTGTATTGGGTGTGATGTCAAGATGAAAGTATCACTCCGGTCATATAGAGATGATGATCGTGCAGGGATACATAACTGATTCTCTAAAGGGTTGCAACCATCGGGATAATATGACTTGGTCATGATTATCCGATTATAAAGAGACTAGTTGCTCGTTATCCGATATATGCTTCGTACGGGGTAGACACTGAACCAGCCCCAAGCCTTGCATGTGATCATCCGATACTGGATCGAAATACGCAATACTACGTATACAACGCCTGATACAGATCACTATATTCCTGTAAGGATATTTCTGGAGAATTAGGTAGGCATGACGCTTTGCTAGAAGCCAACCTTGTCTTATAAATCGATAAAATGTCGTACTTGGTACGTACGTGATCCGATAGTCCGACAACTGTATTTACTGCCAACATATCCGGAGATCTCATGGGTCGCTTCCCGAAGATTCACCGATTACGTATGACTCGCACTTTAATTAATCTGGGATTAATAAGAAGAGAGAGAAAATTAATCTGGGATTAATTACGGAGATATTTTATCTGGGATAAAATGTCATTTAAAGAGAGATAATGATTAATTTGGAATTAATCGGTAAATTAATATATTCGATAAATTAAACAAAATTGGATTTCGCGGAATTAAAATTAGATTTTAATTCGGGCGAACGAGTTAATTTAGAATTAATTCATTAGCGACGTGAATAGTAATTATGCTAGGCATGATTTTTTAATTAAATTAGATTTAATTTCGACGCAACGGAAAATTCGTTAATTTGGAATTAACAAACCCGAGCCCGAGATTATTTGCGGGTGCATTCGTATTTTGAATTCAAGTGTGGCACACAAGTCAAATGAAGCGTCAAATCATTAGTCACATCAAGCGTCAAATCACATGTCACTTTGAGTGATGTGATGTGACAACTTGTCACTTGATTGATTGAGTGATGTGACTTGAAGTAGTGGTTGAAAAGCTTTTTTGAAAAGCTTGATTGACATTTACAATTGTTTATTAATTGTATATGTTTTATTTTTGATTTTTGAAATAAAAAATAGTGTATTAGATACACCAATCCATCCAACAACCACACAACACTTTTCTCTTCCTCACTTCATCTCTCTCACACGCCCAAGGGCTGAAATTCTCTTCTGCTTACTGCCCAAAAACTGTGAGTTCAAAGAGAAGAAAATAGTGATTTTGTTGCAAAATCAAAGTGCTAACACACTCCGGAGTCTTCCGTATGTGATAGGGAAACCACCTGCGAGCTTCGAACTATATCACCCGAGCTTGGAGCTTGGATCAAAGCCGAATCTTGGAGAAGATAGCAGTGGATTACCGTGAATTGCAGTGGGCAGAAAATTGATTTTTGTTTGTTGCCGCATCGCTCAACCGCTCGATGTAAGTATTCTGCAACTTCCCCGATTTGTATTCGCACTAATTACTTGCTTATTATTCGATCCTTGGGACCATAGAACTCCAACAATGGTTTCAGAGCGATTGAAAAGCATGAAATTTGATTAGGGCTTAAAATTTAGGTAAAATATATTTGAGCATGATTTGATTAAATTGGATGTTTGAGTATGCTTAATACATGTTTAATTGAAGTTTGATTTGATCAATTTCAAGAAATTATGTTTGGAACAAATTTCCCCAATATTCATGGCTTGGCCAAGAGTTCAAGAGCCCTAAATATCTTGGAATTTTGTTTTGTTGATCATTGGATGAGTTGGAAACGATTGGGAAATATTGATTTAGAATTTGATTGGATTGAATTCGGAATTGATTTGAAAAATCCCTCCATTGCCGAGACTATAGCATGAAATGGGTTTGATTTTAATCAAAATGTGTTGGACATGTGATGATGAAAATGAGCATGATTAATTAGGCTAATCGATGTTTTAGAAATGTTGATTTAGGTAATTAATTGTGCAATACACTTTAGAATTAATTAGATTATGAAATTGGACTTTTATGATTTAATTAATTGGGCTTGAATTGGATTTGGGCTTGAAATATTGTAATTGGGCTTTAATGGGCTTGGTTGTACCAAGTTGGGTTTAGGCTAAATTGGTTGGATCTAATTGGGCCCAAAACCACTTCCGTTAAGTCCAAATGCGACTATTGGGTCTTTAAAGGTTAATTGGGCCTAAATTGGTTTCAAAGGCATATAAGGGTGATTCCTTTAATGGGCTTTAGTCTTTGGGTTTGACCCATGTTTACCAAAAGCTCATGCCTTAAGAAATTAATTGAAGGCCCATTGGACTTTAATTAAATTAACGTTGGACGTTAATCGGGCTTTGAGACCCGTAACGATTAAATTTAGAATTTAAGTCGTAAACGTTCGTTTTAAAGTTTAGTATTTAATTTGGAATTAAATTAACGAATTAGTATTAAATACAAATTGAATTGGATTTAATTATGTAGTTTAATTTAATTCAAGAATTCGTACTTTAAGTACTTATTCACAAAACGAGTTTGACTCGCACAAAATCAAATCGTTGTTTGAACATTGGATGGTCATTAATTATCAGATTAATTAATTTGATTAGATTGATTGATAACATGCTTATGTGAATACATGGTTGCGATGCATGAATAATGTATATCAGATGGATATTAGATGGGTGGGGCAATTTTAGAAATTATTGTAATAAATTTGGAATTTATTAATTGGACCTGCGTGTTCGTATTGATCCTAGATCTAATCTCTGCCTTTCTCTCTCCCGCTAGCACATGTATCCATCCGCATATCATTATTATTTTATTATACGCGCTTTATTATGTGTTAGAATGCATGTTTAAGGGTGTATGATGATGAGACCTTAACAAAGATAATAAATTGGTTGCCAATTTGCATGTAAAAAACCCTCACAAAAATTAAGCGTTTTTCCTTCTATTGAGTGATTCTCACTCAAGATCCAAGATTAGCATTGGCTTGTTGGCCAAAATCAAGGCCTTTGTCCATCGAGGATGTGTTTGAATCACGAGAGCTTTGTTCCATATCGATGTCTTGTCCAAGTTGTGGTTTGTTGGCCAAAGTCAAGACCACTTCTTGTCCATCGACATTGATTACGAAGCTTTCCATGGTCAATGGGTCGCGCTTAACTGGGATCACTAAGTTTGTTGTGCCAAAGCCAATCCTTAGTTGATTCAGAGGAAAAAGGTTAGGTAATATATTGGATATATTGGCAGATATAAAAAATATGTTTCGGACTTGGATGTCCACCTACTGGATCTAGGAATTGGATTGGATCCAATTGATCTTAGAGATCTACCTAGTTAAATATCATACAATTTGTTGGCCAAAGTCAAGATTGTGTGATATTTAATGGGATCTCAGCCCACTAGGAAACACGATTTCCCAAGTACTCGACAGAGAGTTAGAGGCTCGTCGAAAAATAGTGGGAGGCAAGTATTAAATTTACAATATTCGTTTGCCATATGCGCTCAAACAAATATCATTCGTCAAATAAATTAAATGTTAGTTGGACTAATAATTTAATCATTGTTTTAAAACAGTTGGACTGTATTCAAACAATTCATTTATAGTTGATTTTATAATTGGATTATAGTAATCAATGTTAGTGTTCCTAGAACATGCCAAGGATCTAATAAGCATAAAAGGTGTTCATAAATTCAAAAATAAGTTGCGGAATACTTACAATGAACGGATTTGAGCTTTAAAATTTTGAGAGGAAGATCTCCAAGATCCTTCCTTTGTTGATGATTCCATCTCTTGAAGTGGTTTCCCTATCACCTTAGTTGATTTCTCCAAGTGCTAGCTTTGTTGATTTTGCCACAAAATCAAAGAGAAGAATGCTAGAAGCTCACGCCCATGGAGAGAGGATCTTAGGGTTTCTTTTGTTCCAAGTGTGTTAGAAGTGTGATGCATACACAAATGAGAGAGCGAGAGAAGAGTTTTAGGTAAAACCAATTTACACTTTTACCTAAACAAGGTAGTTGGGTAAATGGTTTCACCAAAACAATTCCAAGGTAATTGGATGGTGGGTGGCTTGGCATAAATGCCAACTACCCTCCTAACTACCACATGTGAAGTGGGCCCTACATTTGAATTTAAAATTCAAATGTCTCTAAGAACATTTGCCGCGGCTCGGCTCCGTTTAATTCGATTATACGAACTTTCGTCGCTAAATAATTAAATCTAATTTAATTAAATAACGATGCCTCGCAAATATATTACGAACGTCGTTTACGAATTAATTCTAAATTAATTCGTTCGTTCGTATTAAAGTCCGACTTTAATTTCGTAATGAAATCCAATTCATATTAATATATCTAATATAATAATTTTAGCCCATACGAATAAATTAAATAGAAAAATCAAATTTAACTATTAAATTTATTCTACCGATTAATTCCAAATTAATCACGTTCTCTCTTCCGAACATATTTAATCCCAGATTAAATAACACCTCAATTAATCCTAGATTAATTTTCTCTCTCTTAATTAATTTCAGATTAATTCTCTCTTAATTAATCCTAGATTAATTCTCTCTCTTAATTAATCCCAGATTAATTCTAATTAAATCAACTATCATCGGTGAATCTTTGGGAAGCGACCCAAGAGATCCCTGGATATGTTGGCAGTAAATACGATCATCAGTTATCCGAATACGTGCGTACCTCGTACCACGTGCTTACTGATTTACAAGACATGATTGGCTTCTAGCAAAGCACCGTGCCTACCCAATTCTCCAGAAATATTCTTACTGGAATATATAATCTATGTCAGGCGTTGTATACGTAGTATTGCGTATTGCGATCCAGTATCGGATGTCACGTGCTAGGCCTGGGGCTGGAATTGTGTCTGCCCCGTACGAAGAACATGTCAGATGTCTGGTAACTAGTCTCTGTAATCGGATGAACATGACATATCATATCATTCCGATGACTACAGTACTCAAGAGTACTAGTTCTGTATCCTACGTGACATCATCTCCACTATGACTGGAGTGATACTTCCGTCTTGACATCACACCCAATACACTACGATTCTCAATATACCCAGCAGAGGCGTACGCAGAACCGATTAAAGCACTGGACGACCAAAACCAAAGTATATTGATTGTCGCAAGTATTAGCGGTGCAAGTCTCAGGTTAAGACCAAATACACCTACCCTGATTTCGGACTTCCATAGACACGTATTCATACCACCAATGGAATTCCGAGGGGTCTATCCAGAGCAAAGCTATTTCCGTACCATCGATAACACAACCTCCTATTACTCTTGCATGAGTATCCAATACCCATATATATGAGAACTATACTATTGTGCTCTCACAACTCGCATAAGTGTAATACTAGTCTATTCCGTATTATCGATGTCCAGTCTCGATAATACTACGACTAGGGATATTTAATGATTAATCCTTTGAGGACTGATACTGTCTCATATCATCTCAATCCAGGAACTAATCATAAGGACCTCCTACCATTTATACATCTAGGTGGTCTAATCACAAATGATAAGAGTGCAATCTCATTGTCACACAGTTAATTTGTACAACAACACCATGATCAGTACAAATAGTGACGTTATTGGTCATAATTGTCCAACAATCAATATAATTGAATTTAACCAATTAAAGTATAGTTGATTAATATAGTTGGACTATAATAATCATTCTATTTAATAGTACCTAAATCGTTGATTAAATAGTTGGACTATTAAAATCAAGATAAAATTGAAAGATTGACATTTAAAACATAATCCTAGGGAAAATGTATCTTAATAGTTTAATTTTCAAATAGGGAATAAAATTTCAGGATGGTCCTGGAATCTAAAAAGTTACTTTATTTGATAAAATAACATATTAGGCCTAAGCCTGGAATTGAGCAAATAGTATAGCATGATCTTTGGAAGATTCATGTGATGATAACTTAAGTGCTTAATCCATTAACCTTATCGCAGTTGTAACATCCCGCCTAGGCCAGAATGCTTTTACTTTGTAACATCCTGCCTAGGCCAGAATGCTACCGGCAGGAGACAGGAAAACCCGTCTCCATAAGCCTCTGATTCTAACGAAATTTCGGCATGATGTATTCGTAACATCATGCAACCTGGCTTATAGCCAGCTCCAAGATGCAACAAAAATCATCAAGTCTCGGCCTCAGGCCGGTAACACAACATCAAAGCATTCATCCATAAGGCCTCAGGCCTGAACTCAATAAACAAAATGCAAAACTTGGCCTCCGGCCACAACTCAAATCTAAAACTAAGCTATTACATGATTAATACAAATGAAATACAAATGCAATTGTAAATACACAACAATGAGTCGTGATGACCCAACTTGACCCAGGACTCATAATTTCCTTGACTGCAATTGGGGCGATCCACCGTCTTCAAGGTTCTATGGTCTGATATGTCAGCTACTGACCTGCAAAACTACAAACTGTGTTGGTGTGAGCCATAATGACTCAGTAAGTAATCACGCTCTAACTACAGCATAAACACACACATAGCTTATATTTTCATTTCATTAAGTTCCTGAACTTATCTTTTACTGTAATCATGCTATTACATATTAAATCTGAGCTAATTATCTCATTCTTATCCATTTATCAACATACTACTAATAAGACCATGTCATACTCCCATTACGTTAGTCTATTGTCTCAAATACTTACTTAGTCATTCTCGAATAATCTAGATCGGGTATTTAATGTAATCATCTTTCATTTATTACATTGAAATATCATCAAATCGAATTAATAAGCTATCCTTTCTATTTAACATCAAACAGGCTAAAAGCTAACCATACCAACCTGTATGTAAAACCATGTCACCATACGCTATAATCTTACTGATTGTTCCCTTTTTATGTGAACATATAATGCACACAATATCATTCATATACATATAAATGCAACCGGGTTATCATGTTTCAATGTCACCTGTATGTATCTCATAACATTTCTAAAATGTATGACATATATACCTGTCATGGGAATTACACTCTACTCAATATGCCATGCTTAATGAACAATTACCTTAAATCCGCTTCTGAGGATCTTACATATGAAATGTGCTAATATTATTATGCATAGTATCAACTACATGCATCTCAGATGAAAACACTAGAATACATGATCATATGCATGTCAGGTAAACTGTACAAGACTTTAACGTGCTATGGTTTCTAGAAAATACTTTCCGAAAACTCTTTTCTTGAAAATACTCTATAAAACTCTTTTCTGAAACTTATTTAAAATCTTCTTTTAATAAACTTGTCTCTGAAAACATGCTCTAATACTTGGATCTCTGGAAATTGTTTTCTAAAATCGAAATCTGTACTCTGAGAACTGAAAACTGAAAACTTTCTCTGAAAATCTTTTTTTTTTTGTATTTCTTTCTAAAACCGTCTTTCTGAAAACTGAAATCTGAAGTCCTTTTTCTGAAATCCAAACTGAAATCTAAAATCCTTTTTCTGAAAACCAAATTGAAATCTGAAATCCTTTTTCTGAAAACCAAATCTCCGCCCGTAGGCGCATCTCCGCCCGAAGGCGCATCTCCGCCCGAAGGCGCATCTCCGCCCGAAGGCGCATCTCGCCCAGGAATGTACCATCTGAGCGCTGAGGATCTAGGAGCGTCCCCCTAGTCCTCCACATGTGCACATGTGTATGAATCCGTCAATTCCAACAATGTACAACTGGGATGGGTCAAATCCCAAATCCCGAATCCATAGTATCCGTCAAGTCTGAACTGTGTCTCAAGTTACATACTGGGGTGAGTTTTTACCTCATGCCCCGAAAATCAGGAAACTCATGCTTAACAAAATCTCGAAACTGGAAGAAGCATCTTTCTGTAATACTGTTCTTTCAAAAGCTTTCGAAAAACATTCATTTAAAATGTTTTGAATTCGGAAAACATTCTTAATTTTTTGATCCACTGTTGAAAATCTCAGCATAATATATATATATTGTATATACACATATGCATCCTCATGTTTCTTTCTATACTAGCTATGCTTTCTTGTAATGTCGTGTAAGTGCATATACATGCTCATGCACTTTTACTAATCAAACATGAATCTAATATCATAAATTCATATGCACATCTACTCCATGTTCATTTAAACATTCATCAAAATACTGTTACTCAAAACACATACTTACCATACACAAACTTACTTACATTCTTCGGCAATATATATTTACTATTTATCTTATACACATACGTCAATACTTATGTTACTAAATACATACCTATATATGTTCGTTTTGTGTGAAATTCTACACTTGTACTCATACATGCCTTCACATCAACTCACATACTTACTAATTTATACTTACCCCTTTATACTACCACTTCTATGCTATTACACACTTTACATACATAATAGGTTAATTGTACAATCACAAGCTCTTTATGGTTATACGTATTACATAGACTTTCTAGCTATTTCCAACATTCTTGATTTTACACATAATCTTGTTTATCCGTAGTATGTCTATGTTTATCTAATATATATGCACACATTCAATATGTTGCACAATTTATATTTACAGGCATGCATTCGAAACTCTACTACTATATCAGATATCACACATATGTAAGTTCCAATACTTTTGTTCTTAAACTTCTTTGCCGTTTTCTAGCTTTCAACTTGTGTTCAGACATCTCAAATCATGACCTTTTATGTATTCTTACGTTATGCATATTCTATTCGTTCATGTTCTTTATCACTTTATACACTCGTATCTATCTTCATATTTCTAATGTTCTTATATAACGCATAACTTACAACTTCCTTCATATCTCTAGTTCATATCTGATTATCTCATTTATAACTCTAGTCCCATACCCTAGGGTGTAGTTTTCTACATCCCCCATACCCAAGTTTCACTAAATTTATACATGATATTGTTCACATGCTCTTATCTAAGTATACATACCAGTTTATACCTTCATATGCCTCTCTATATTTCTATGTACTCATGCTTATCTCTTGCTCATACATCTGCTTATGATTACTTGTTCTTATCTGTATATGTACATAAATACACCTGCTTATCTCCTCTACATTCATCTTTATATAAGTATATAAATATATATAGGTTTCATACATGTAGCTATATACAACTTTATCATATTGCTTATTTCGAACACTATTAAATCTATCAAGTACTCACAGCATGAGTTACTTACCTGGCTAGACAAATGCCCGCGATCCGGGTCCGATCTGTCAAACAAGTAACAACGCAAGGTTAGTACCGCTTTTGCGGAAACTTCCAACTTATCTAAAACAACTACGAGCGTCCCCGGAACATCCGAATAAACACTAATACTACGATCTGAACTTCATTACTCTAATACATGCTCACTTGCTATTCTAAACTAACTAGATAGGTCAAATTCTCATTTTAAGCGTTTGCGGCGAAACTTGCCAAAAAGTTTCCGCAAATTGCAACGGAATGGTCTCGAACCCTTCGAGCTAATCCAAAATTACCCAATTACCCTCGCAATACCATAAATATATCATAAATAAGGTTACGATCATTTATACTCAAGCACGCGAGAAACGCCATTTTACCGGAATCTCGCTAATTCTACCGGATCGATCAAATCTCATCCGATTCACCCCGGATTCTACCACATTTATCGTTTTAACATATAAAAACATATTCAATTTATTTCATACTAATTCGTTACACTACGAAACTACCGGAAACATCCGAATAAAAATCGATACACTTTGAAAAATGAGATTTTGAACGGAAGGTCGTACCGAAATTCCGAGGCCATATTCGGACTCCCCTCGGCCATACAAACGCGCTGGTGCGATCGGAATTTCGATCGGAGTTACTGTTCACATGGGTATACTATTCATCCGAACCTTCTCCTCTCGTTTCGCGTGCAACCGGCCGATGTTCGGCGAAACCGTCTCCGCATACTTGAAGTACTCGTCGAGGGCTTCGATTTGGCGGGTGGCCCGGCTAGTGAAACGAACCGACGAGTCGGGATCGAGAGCCTCAAAGTCGCGTCTGTCTTCCCCATTTTCCTGCCGTTTCCGGCGTCCAAAGCGCCAACGCCGGCCACCGGCGTACTCCCCATCGCCGGACGATCCAGACCGCGCCGGTGCGCCGCCGTGACTCTGGCCGGATCACCGTCGGCGTCACCTCTTCCTCCCTCTCCCTCACGCATGCGTACTGCATCTTTTTTTTTTCTTTCTGTATTAGGCCAAAAATAATAAAAATATTAATGATAAATATCTTCATTCCAGAAATTACAAGAATACCCCCACCAGAAAGGGTAAATTAGGAAATTAGCACTTTTGAAGCCCTTCTGGCATGATTTTTGAAAAGCGTTCAACACGAAAGTTGTTCGTCTCGGAAAAACAAGTCTGATGGTTCAAAAATCAACTCAATCGGAGTTCGTTTGCTAACTCTGTGGTCAAAACAGTAAACTTTAAGCGTTTTACGAAAATCACGTAACCAGCTTTTGATCCCACGCGTTTTCCAACGTGACTAAAATTCATAATCTATTATTCTAACTCATATAACATCACTTGAACTCTTATTCCTCATTACCGTTCTGTTCCCGAGACTATAACGTCAGTCTGGGAATTCTCTATATTAGTCCGAAAAATCTGGGATGTTACAGCAGTAGACTCCTTAATTTCTTATTCAGAACTAAGGATTAGATCCTTAAAGTGTTGGACAAAATGACCCATAGCGTCACTATTTGCACAGATCATTGTGTTGTCGTAGCAAATTAACTATGTTACAAGGAAATTGCACTCTCATCATTTGTGATTAGATCACCATAGATGTATAAATGAAGAGAGGTCCCTATGATTAGTTCCTGGATTGAGAATGATATGAGACAGTATCAATCCCCGAAGGATTAATCATTAAATATCCCTAGCCGGAGTATTATCGAGACTGGACATCGATAATGCGGAATATGATAGTATTGCACTTGTGCGCGTTGTGAGGGCACAACGGCATAGTTCTCATATATATAAGTATCGGATACTTATGCAAGTGCGATAGGAGGTCGTGTTTCACCGATGGTACGGGAAACAGCTTCGCTCTGGATAGACCCCTCGGAATCCCATTGGTATTATGACTATGTGTCTATGGGAGGCCGAAATCAAGGTAGGTGTGTATAGTCTTAACCTGAGACTTACATCGCTAATACTTGCGATAATCGGTAGACTTTGGTCTTGGTGGTACAGGGCTTTAACCGGTTCTGAGTACACCACTTCTGGGTTTATCAGAGAGTCGTAGTGTATTGGGTGTGATGTCAAGACGGAAGTATCACTTCAGTCATAATGGAGATGATGTCACGCAGGATACGGTACTAGTGCTCTTGAGTGTTGCGCAACCAATCGGGATATTGTGACCAGGTCATGAATATCTGATTATAGAGACTATGTTACCAGACATCCGATATGTGTTTCGGACGGGGCAGACACTAATCCAGCCTCAGCCCTAGCACGTGACTATCCGATACTGGACCGATATGCACAATACTTAGTATACTACGCTTGATACAGATCTATATATTCCTATAAGAATATTTCTGGAGAATTGGGTAGGCATGGCGCTTTGCTAGAAGCCAACCTTGTCTTGTAATCGGTATAAACGTAGTACAAGTACTTACGTGTTCGGATAGTCCGACGATCGAATTTACTGCCAACATATCCGGAGATCTCATGGGTCGCTTCCCAAAGATTCACCGATGATGTATGACTCACACTTTAATTAATCTGGGATTAATTCGATGAGAGAGAAAATTAATCTGGGATTAATTACGGAGATATTTTATCTGCGATAAAATATTAATTAAAGAGAGAGAACGATTAATTTGGAATTAATCGATAAAAATAATATATCCGATGTATTATATGAAATTGGATTTCGACGCGGAATTAAAATTGGATTTTAATTCGGGCGAACGAATTAATTTGGAATTAATTCGTTAGCGACGTGAATAGTGATTTCACTAGGCGTAATCATTTAATTACGACGCGACGGAAAATTCGTTAATTTGGAATTAGCGAACCCGAGCCCGAGAGTGATTGCGAGCGTATTCGCATTTCGAATTCGAGCGCGGCACGTAAGTCACATCACGCGTCAAATCACTAGTCGCATCAATTTTCAAATCAATTGTCACTTTGAATGATGTGACTTGACAACATGTCACTTTATTAAAAGTGATGTGACTTAAAGTTAAAGTGGAGTGATGTGACTAAAGTAAAAGAGATGTGATTGAAAAGCATTTTACTTTTTGACTTTTTGTATTTGATTTTATTTTTTGAAAATGAAATAAATATATAAGTAAATCATTTCTTTTCTCTCTCCCAACCAAGCAAAAAAAAACGAAATTGCTTCTCCCTCCTAGGCTCACGGTTTTGACATGTTTTGGAGCCAAAAATTTCATCTTCTCTCTCACTGTCTTGGACGATTTCTTCACTCTTTTGTTTGGTTTGATCAATCAATATGGAGAAGAAGAAGTGCTAGCACACCCATGGGTTTTACATAGGTGATAGGGAAACGAATTGTGAGCTTGGAATCTCAAAGCTTGGAGCTTTAATGGAGGACATCCATGGCCGAATTTGGAGGAGACCACCACCACCAAACCGAGCATTCCGTAGCAAGGAGAAGCCTTGGGCGAGCATGTGGAGGGAGCTTGAAGCTTGTATTCTTCATTTCATCAAAACCCATCAATGTGAGTTATTTTCCGCCTTACTCCTTTGATGTATTCATGCGAATTCATTGCTTGATTAGTTGATTTTGGGACCTAAATTAGAACTCAACAATGGTATCTTGAGCTATTATCAAGCATGAAACTTTTAGGGTTTGAAATTGGGGATAATCAATTGAAGCATGATTTGGTTAAATTGGATGATAAAGTATGCTTGTATGTTGATGAATTGAAGTTGTGCATGATCAATTTCATTAAATGGATTGGATTCAATTTTCCCCAAATTTTGGGCATGATAAATTGGGTAAAATCAATTGAAGCATGATTTGATTAAATTGATTAATTAAGTATGCTTAAATATTGGTGAATTAATGATTGATTGGATCAATTTGAAGAAATTGTGTTTGTAACAAATTTCCCCAATTTTTTATGTTGGCATAAAGTGACAATTTGGGTAAACTTGATTTTGAGCATATTTTGTGAAATTGGATGAATGAGAATGCTTAAAGTATGTTTAATTTAAGATTGATTGGATCAATTTGTTGAAATTGTGTTTGGAACAAATTTCCCCAAATTGCTTATGATGGCCGAAATTAAAGAACCCTAAATGTCTTGGAATTTTTTGATTTTTGAACATTGGATGTGTTGGAAATCATTTGGGAACATGATTGAATGTCGATTGTGAAATTAATTGGATTGAATTCGAATTGGACATAAAATCCCCAAATTGCCAAGAGACTTTAAAGCATGTAAATTGGGTTTGATTTTGATAAATTGTGTTGGACACTATTTGATGTTGAAATGCATGATTAAGTATGCTAATTGATGTTTTAGAAATATTAATTAGGTGGTTAATTATGTATGACACTTAGGTTAATTAATTATGAAATTTGGAATTTATAAGTTAATTAATTGGGCTTGTTTTTGGAAATTGGGCCTTATAAGTTGTAATTGGGCTTTTGGGCTTTGTTGTACAAAGTTGGGTTTAGGCAAAATTGGTTGGATCCAATTAGGCCCAAAACCGCATCCATAAAGTCCAATTATGACTTAATGAACCTTAATTATTTAATTGGGCCTAATGGGCCAAAATTAATTTAAAGGCTTATGGGGTAACTCCCGGATTGGACTTTGGTTATCGGTTTGACCCGAGTTGACCAAAAGTCCACGCCTTAAGAAATTAATAAAAGCCAATTGGACTTAATTAAATAAACGTTGGACGTTAATTGGGCTTTGAGACCCATAACGATTGAATTTGGAATTTAAATCGTAGAAGGTTCGTTAATAAAAGTGTAATATTTAATTTGGAATTAAATAGTGAATTAGAATTAAATGCGTATTAAATTGGATTTAATTATGTAGTTTAATTTAATTCGAGAATTCGTACTTTGAGTACTTATTCGCAAAACGAGTTTGACTCAAACAAAAATCAAATCGTTGTTTGAACATTGGATGATCACTAATTATCAGATTAATTAATTGGATTAGATTGATTGATAACATGCTTGTATGAATACATGGTTGCGATGCGTGAATAATGTATATATCGGATGGATATTAGTCGGGTGGGACAATTTTAGAAATTGTAATAATTTGATTTATTAAATCGGACCTGCGTGTCCAGCCTTATCACCTATATACTCTTTGTATTCTCTTCTCACCTATTCCCCTCAATGTAAATGAGGTTTCTTTAGAAGTGTAGTGTAACGGGTAGAAGTAAATACATGTGCTAGCTTTGGAGAGAGAAAATGAGAGATCTGATCTAGGATCAATGTAAAGTATCCATCCGCATATCATTATTATTTTATTTCATATGCGCTTTATTATGTGTTTAGAATGCATGTTTAAGGGTGTATGATGATGAGACCTTAACAAAGATAATAAATTGGTTGCCAATTTGCACGCGAAAACCCCTCAAATAATATTAAGCGTCTTTCCTTCCATTGAGTGATTCTTACTCAAGATCTAAGACGGCATTGGTTTGTTGGCCAAAGTCAAGGCCTTTGTCTGTCGAAGATGTGTTTGAATCATGAAGGCTTTATCCATATCAGTGTCTTGTCCAAGTTGTGGTTTGTTGGCCAAAGTCAAGACCACTTCTTGTCCATCGACATTGATTACGAAGCTTTCCATGGTCAATGGGTCGCGCTTGACTGAGATCACTAGGTTTGTTGTGCCAAAGCCAAGGCTTAGTTGATTCAGAGGAAAAAGGTTAGGTAATACATTGGATGTATTGGCATATATAAGATATATGTTTAGGATTTGGATATCCGCCTACTGGATCTAGGAATTGGATGGGATCCAATTGATCTTCGAGATCTACCTAGTTAATTATCATACAATTTGTTGGCCAAAGTCAAGATTGTGTGATATTTAACGGGATCCTAGCCCACTAGGAAACACGGTTCCCGAGTACTCGACAGAGGGTTAGAGGCTCGACGAAAAATAGTGGGAGGCAAGAATTGAATTTGCAATACTCGTTCAATTACTCGCCATACGCGCTCATTCAAATTATTTCGTCGTATTATTAAATGTTAGTTGGACTAATATTTAAATTGTTGTTTTAATAAACAGTTGGACTGTATTATAGTTGATTATATATAATTGGATTATATTAATTATTATATTTGAATTAATTAATTTCAGTTTACAGTTGATTTTATAATTGGATTATAGTAATCAATGTAATTGAGGTCAATTAATTGGATTATATTTGATTATATAGTTGGACTATTATAATCATTATAATAAATAGTACCACTAATCGTTGATTAAATAGTTGGACTATTGTAATCAAGATAAAATTGAAAAGTTGGATATTTAAAATATAATCTTGGATTAAAATATTTTAAATGATTTAATTTTCAAATTGGGAATAATTTCAGGATGGTCCTGGAAATAAACTATAAGTTTTTATTTTATTTGATAAAATAATATATTATGCCTAAGCTCGGAGTTAAGCAAATAAGTAGAACATGATGTTTGGAATATTCATGTGATGATAACTTTAGCGCTTAATCCATTAAGCTTGTCGTAGTAGACTCCCTAATTTCTGAATCAGAATTAAGGATTAGGTCTTCTAGGAAGATAATAGGACAAATCCAAAGAAGGAATTGAAGACGAGCAATGCTTTTACTTCAAATATGTTTGTCATAATTATGTTCACAACTAGTATTGAAATTGGATTTTAAATACTTAGTGTGATACATAAATATGTACTGTTGTGCAGAATCTGTATTGAACATGATACTGACTTCAGACGAGATTTCTCTGCGAATTGAAAACGGGGTGATAGTCGCTATTTTAACCGTAGATACCTAAGTTTAGGAACTGCCCTTCGGGTGTGTACTTAAATTAGGAAACTGTTAAAATGTAACTAGTTTGACTAGAAATATTATCTCTATATCGCGTATAACCCGCTGCGGGTGTACCTTTATATTCTAGAACACTAAAGTATTTTATTATAAAATGATATTGAGATAAACACATTAGATGTGAATAACAGCATTTATATTTTGAATATAAATAATATCTCAAATACATAACATGACAAATAAATAGCTCAAACTGATTTGATCAGTTAAGAAACTAATTGTGGCATTGTTGTCTGGGACACAATCCAACAAGACTCGTATATCCACACTTTCGAAGAGTGGGTACTAGGACTACTTTGATTCCATTCAAATAAAGTCTACGAATCTAGTTTATTGGGCAAAGTGCCTATAGCACTATTTACTTGGTAAAATGTAAATGCCACTGATCTGTTAGCCCTAGTTCATAATGAAGCAAGTGGGTTCATGTCTAGCTAGGCTAGAGATGGATATGAATATTTCGTGACCTGTACGGATGTGGCATCGCGTTATGGTTGTGTGTTTCTTTTGAAACACAAATCGGAAACTTTCGCAGTTTCGACACGAAATAGACAAACAGATCAGCTAAAGTATTAAACCGTCATGGTAAGACTGTAATGAAAATACTTAAGCAGTAAGTTTCTCGTATACTTGAAAGAGTATAGTATTCTTTCAATGAGGACTCCTCCCGGAACACGTCATTTTGACGGTGTTTCCGAACAGGATTAACCGAATTTTGTTAGACATAATAAGGTTAATCACGAGTCGCTTTGAGCTACCATTTCCTTCAACGGATAAGCTTTAAACAGTGCAAGAACTTATTTTGAATAAGGTTCCATGATAATTTGTTTGACAGATATCATATTAGATATGAACTGGAAAGAAACCGGGTTTCTCATTCCTGACTATTTGGGTATGCTTGGCATATGTTTGGATGATACCAAACTAAAACCCAAATATGATAAGTGCCAATTGTAGGTCATCCTAGGGATACCATAAGTATTGTACTTATACACCTCACAAGAGAACAATTAGATTGTTGCTCACCATGCGGTTTTCCTAAGAGGAATACCGATATGCAGTGGTAAGTGGGAGGATAGTATAACTCGATGAAAATCGGAGTAATATTGTTCAAGGCATCGAATCATAATGGAACATAAATAGTTCATCAAGGATGAAACTATACCATTAATCTTCGAATACACAAGAACCGCGTAGAACGGAGAGAATCAGAAAACAACATAGGGTATAGGTTTCTGATCTCATCAGATAAAGATGTCTATCTTATTGAGGAATACCAACTGGCTACGTATAAGGAAGTGATACTAGGTATCAACTCCCTTATTATGGCAAAGTGCCATATAATCTGAAATGGATTCCATGTATATCAACCAGTTTGGATACTAGTTGATGTACCACATGGCATTGTGCCTACTAGTACTATATAAGTCTTCAAGGAAGACGTACATGGATGGCAACATATCAACATATAAAACTAGGCTTTTAATGGAAAGGTAACGTTATCGACATTGTGTTGATTACGATTCAACCTTTTACCTATTGCCACGGTAGATCCATTTGGATGATGCTTGCTGACGAGAGCATAAGTTCTTGCAATTATCATTTTGATGCAATCATAATGGTGTATGATTTAATTCAAAATGAAAATGATTCTTGTGTAAATAAGAGGGTTAGTGGGAGCGCACTGACAGTGACTGTCCTATAAAATAATGATAATATGTCATTTCTTGGAAATGATATTCCCAAAAAATAAATGTCGGCGAAAGCTTGGCTTTCAAAATACTCTCCGTGGAACTGTACATTGAAAAATGTACAAGACCTGGCGTATCATACGCTTTGAGCATATGGATTCACAAACAGGCTAATCCGAGTGATAGTCACTAAGGATGCTGTCTTAGTCTATGGAGAATGAGAACTTGAAGTGACTGGGATCACTGTAGCAAGTTTCCTATAACCGATAAAGACGACTAAAAGTCACAAACGGTACTATACAGTTTGAATAACGGTGTAGTGAGCTGGAAATCTTCCAAGCAAGATACTATTACCGAATAAAAAATAAATGCGGGTTAATTGCAGCAGCTGAGGCAGTAATAGAAGTCATTTGGGTCGATACATATCTAATTAGATTAGATATAGTTCTGTTAGCAGCTGAGCTAGGCATCAGCACAGGCTAAAGAATTAATGGTCTCATCAACGACCCAGATACATACTTACATATTCATCTGATTCGTTCGGATCATACATCGTGGCGATGTGATGATCAAATAAATCGCATCAAGATGATAATCATGCAAATCCGCTGACGAAAGCTTTTCTCAGCAATTTGAGCTAACCGTACATAGTTCGGGTGTGGGGCACTTGAGTGACTGGTTATGTGCCAAGTGGGAGATTGTTGGACAAAATGACCCATAGCGTCACTATTTGCACAGATCATTGTGTGTTGTAGCAAATTAACTATGTGACAAGGAAATTGCACTCTCATCATTTGTGATTAGATCACCATAGATGTATAAATGAAGAGAGGTCCCTATGATTAGTTCCTGGATTGAGAATGATATGAGACAGTATCAATCCCCGAAGGATTAATCATTAAATATCCCTAGCCGGAGTATTATCGAGACTGGACATCGATAATGCGGAATAGGCTAGTATTGTACTTGTGCGCGTTGTGAGGGCACAACGACATAGTTCTCATATATATAAGTATCGGATACTTATGCAACTGCGATAGGAGGTCGTGTTTCACCGATGGTATGAGAAACAGCTTCGCTCTGGATAGACCCCTCGGAATCCCATTGGTATTATGACTATGTGTCTATGGGAGGCCGAAATCAAGGTAGGTGTGTATAGTCTTACATCGCTAATACTTGCGATAATCGGTAGACTTTGGTCTTGGTGGTACAGGGCTTTAACCGGTTCTGAGTACACCACTTCTGGGTTTATCAGAGAGTCGTAGTGTATTGGGTGTGATGTCAAGACGGAAGTATCAATTCAGTCATAGTGGAGATGATGTCACGCAGGATACGGTACTAGTGCTCTTGAGTGTTGCGCAACCAATCGGGATATTGTGACCAGGTCATGAATATCCAATTATAGAGACTATGTTACCAGACATCCGATATATGTTTCGGACGGGGCAGACACTTATCCAGCCCCAGCCCTAGCACGTGACTATCCGATACTGGACCGATATGCGCAATACTTAGTATACTACGCTTGATACAGATCTATATATTCCTATAAGAATATTTATGGAGAATTGGGTAGGCATGGCGCTTTGCTAGAAGCCAACCTTGTCTTGTAAATCGGTATAAACGTTGTACGAGGTACTTACGTGTTCGGATAGTCCGACGACCGAATTTACTGCCAACATATCCGGAGATCTCATGGGTCGCTTCCCAAAGATTCACCGATGATGTATGACTCGCACTTTAATTAATCTGGGATTAATTCGATGAGAGAGAAAATTAATCTGGGATTAATTACGGAGATATTTTATCTGGGATAAAATATTAATTAAAGAGAAAGAACGATTAATTTGGAATTAATCGATAAAAATAATATTTCCGATATATTATATGAAATTGGATTTCGACGCGGAATTAAAATTGGATTTTAATTCGGGCGAACGAATTAATTTGGAATTAATTCGTTAGCGACGTGAATAGTGATTTCGCTAGGCGTAATCATTTAATTACGACGCGACGGAAAATTTGTTAATTTGGAATTAGCGAACCCGAGCCCGAGAGTGATTGCGAGCGCATTCGCATTTCGAATTCGAGCGCGGCACGCAAGTCACATCAAGCGTCAAATCACTAGTCGCATCAATTGTCAAATCAATTGTCACTTTGAATGATGTGACTTGACAACATGTCACTTTATTAAAAGTGATGTGACTTAAAGTTAAAGTGGAGTGATGTGACTAAAGTAAAAGAGATGTGATTGAAAAGCATTTTGCTTTTTGACTTTTTGTATTTGATTTTATTTTTTGAAAATGAAATAAATATATAAGTAAATCATTACTTTTCTCTCTCCCAACCAAGCAAAAAAAAAATAAAATTGCTTCTCCCTCCTAGGCTCACGGTTTTGACATGTTTTGGAGCCAAAAATTTCTTCTTCTCTCTCACTGTCTTGGATGATTTCTTCACTCTTTTGTTTGGTTTGATCAATCAATATGGAGAAGAAGAAGTGCTAGCACACACATGGGTTTTACATAGGTGATAGGGAAACGAATTTGTGAGCTTGGAATCTCAAAGCTTGGAGCTTTAATGGAGGACATCCATGGCCGAATTTGGAGGAGACCACCACCACCAAAACCGAGCATTTCGTAGCAAGGAGAAGCCTTGGGCGAGCATGTGGAGGGAGATTGAAGGCTTGTATTCTTCATTTCATCAAAACCCATCAATGTGAGTTATGTTACCGCCTTACTCCTTTGATGTATTCATGCGAATTCATTGCTTGATTTGTTGATTTTGGGACCTAAATTAGAACTCGACATTAAGTACGATAATGAAATTGAAGGATCTTCATAAATCTATACTTAGATTTTAGAAGTACTAAATTACAATAAATAACTCTTGGAGAGTTAATGACTATTCTCAAGGAGATAAAGTCAAACTTTGCAATTAGGCAAGTAGCGCAAGGCGCACCTTACTTCGATATTCTAGAATGCCAAGGGTTGGCTAAAAGCTTCTTGAGTGTTGAAAAGGGCAAAATCATCATAATCTTCTAGGGAGATAAATGACATTTCCCAAAATGTCTACCTAAATTGTGGCAAACAGGATCGCGGAAGCGTGACTGCTGTTTGAACAAAGCAGACATGAAGGAATTGAAGACGAGCAAGACTCTGACTTCAAATATGTTAGTCATAATATGTTCACAACTAGTATTAAAATTGGATTTTGAATACTTAGTGTGGTACATAAATATGCATTGATGTTCAGAATCTGTTATGAACAGGATACTGACTTCGATTGAGATTAATCTGCGAATTGGAAATGGGACGAAAGTCACTGTTTTAACCGTAGATACCTAAGTTTAGGAACTACCTTTCGGTATGTACTTAAATTAGGAAACTGTTGTAATATAACTAGTTTGACTAGAAACATTATCTCTATATCAGTATTTATCCGTTATGGATATACCTTTAAATTCTAGAACACTAAAGTGTTTTATTATATAAAGATGATATTGAGATAAAGCACATTAGATGTGAATAACAGAATTTATATTTTGACTATAAATAAATCTCGAACATGTCGCATGACAAACAAATAGCTCAAACTAATTTGATCAGTTGAAACTTACTATGGCATTGTTGTCTGGGACACAATTAAACAAGACTCGTATATCCATACTTTTGAAGAGTGGGTACTCGAACTGTTTTGATACCAATCAAATAAAGTCCACGAATCTAGTTTATTGGACAAAATGCCTAAAACACTATTTACTTGGTAAAAGTGTAAATGCCACCGATCTGTTGGCCCTAGTTCATATTGAAGCAAGTGGGCCCATGTCTAGCTAGGCTAGAGGTAGATATGAATATTTCATGACCTTGACGGATGTGGCACCGTGTTATGGTTAAGTGTTTCTTTTGAAACACGATTCGAAAACTTTAAAGTTTCGACACGAAATAGACAAACAGATCGAGTAAAGTATTAAAACCGTCACGGTAAGACCGTAATGGAAAATACTTAAGCAATAAGTTTCTTATATACTTGAAAGAGTATAGTATTCTTTCAAATGAGGACTCCTCCCGGAACACGTCAATTTGACGGTGTGTCCGAATAGGATAAACCATGAGTCGCTCTAATCTACCATTTCCTTCAAAGGATAACCATTAACAATGCAATACTTATTTTGAATAAGGTTCCATAATAATCTGTTTGACAAACTTCATATTAGATATGAACATGAAAGAAACTGGGTTTCACATTCCTGATAATTTGGGTGTGCTGGGCATATGTTTGGATGATACCAAACTAGAACCCAAATTGGATAAGTGCCAATTATAGGTTATCTGAGGGTTACCAAAGTATAGTACTTATACAACTCATAAGAGAACAATTAGATTGTTGCTCGCCATGCGGTTTTCTTAAAAGGAATACCGATATGTAGTGGTAAGTGGGAGGATAGTAAAACTCGATGAAAATCGGAGTAATACTGTTCAACACACCAAGTCCTTAATGAAACACAAATGGTTCATCAAGGATGTAACTATACCAATAATATTCGAATACACAAGAACCGCGTAAGTCGGAGAGAATCAGAAAACAACCTGGGGTATGGGTTTCTGATCTCACCTCATAAAGATGTCTATCTTATTGAGGAATGCCAACTGACTACGTATGAGGAAGTGATACAAGGTATCGACTCCCGATTATGGCAAAGTGCCATGATGTCTGAAATGGATTCCATGTATATCAACTATGTTTAGAATACTAGTTGATGTAACGCCAGACATTATGCCTCTTGGTACTATATGAGTCTTCAAGGAAGACATACATGGAAGGCAACCTACCAACGTACTAAGCTAGGCTTGTAGGGGAAATGTATCGTTATCAACATTGTGATTGATTACGATGAAACCTTTTACCTGTTGCATGGTAAATCCATTTGGATAATGCTTGCTGAAGCTGCATGTTTCATTTATAAAATATGGCAACTGAACGGGAAAATCACTTTCCTGAAAAGAAAACCTTTTGGAGGATGTTTAAAACATCCTGACGATTTTGTCATACCAAAACTAGCAAACAAGGTTTGCAGGTTTTTCGATCAATGTTTGGATTGAAGCAAGCATCGAGTTCTTGGAACTATCGCTTTGATGTAATCATAATAGTTTATGATTTAATTCAAAATAAAAATGACACTTGTGTATATAAAGAGGTTAGTGGGAGCGCACTGACAGTAGCTGTTCTATAAATAATGATAATATGTCATTTCTTGGAAATGATATTCCTATAAAATAATCGGTGAAAGCTTGGCTTTCATGAAAATTCTCCGTAGAATTCTTGGGAGTAACAACCTTTATTCTAGGAATAAATATCTATTGGGATAGATTTAAAGTTGTTAACACTCTCTGAGAACTCGTACATTGAAAAATATACGTGACCTAGTGTCTCATACGCTTTGAGCATATAGAGTCACAAACATGCAAATCCAAGTGATAGTCACTGGATTGATGTTAAGAACATCTATTAGTATCTTAGAGAACTAAGGATGCTGTCTTAAACTATGGACAATGAGAACTTGAAGTGACTGGGATCACTGCTGCAAGTTTCCTAACCGATAAAAATAACGGTACTATACAGTTTGGATAACGGTATAGTGAGCTGGAAATCTTCCAAGCAAGATACTATTACTGTAAACAAAAAATGCGGGTTATTGCTACAGCTGAGGCAGTAATAGAAGCAATTTGGGTCGATAATAAATCTAATTAGATTAGATATAGTTCTGTTAGCAGCTGAGCTAGGCGTCAGCGCAGGCTAAAGATTTAATGGTCTCATCAACGATCCAGATATATACTTCGACTATTCATCTGATTCGTTCGGATCATACATCGTGGTGATGTGATGATCTAATAAATCGTATCAGATGATAATCAAGCAAATCCGCTGACGAAAGAATTTTCTCAGCAATTTGAGCCAACCATACATAGTTCGGGTGTTAGACACTCGAGTGGCTGGCTATAGGCTAAGTGGGAGATTGTTGGATAGTTATGACCCATAGTGTCACTATTTGTATATATCATTGTGTTGTTGTACAAATTAACTATGTGACAAAGGAGATTGCTCTCTTATCATTTGTGATTAGATCACCAAGATGTATAAATGATAGGAAGTCCTTATGATTTGTTCCTGGATTGAGAATGATATGAGACAGTATCAGTCCACGAAGGATAAATCATTAAATATCCATAGTCAGAGTATTATCGAGATTGGACATCGATAAATGCGTAAAAGACTAGTATTACACTTGTGCTCGTTGTGAGGGAATATCGGCATAGTTCTCATATAGTTTTGTATAGGATACTCATGCAAGTGTAATAGGAGGTTGTGTTTTACCGATGGTACGGAAAATAGCTTCACTCAGGATAGACCCCCTCAGAATTCCATTGGTAGTATGACTCTGTGTCTATGGAAGTCCGAAATCATGGTAGATGTATTTGGTCTTAACCTGAGACTTACACCGCTAATACTTGCGACAATCAATATGCTTTGGTTTTGGTCATCCAGGGCTTTAACAGGTTCTGTGTACGCCTCTGCCGGGTATATACCGTATATTGAGAATCGTCGTGTATTGGGTGTGATGTCAAGACGGAAGTATCGCTCCAGTCATATGGAGATGATGATCGCGCAGGGATACAGAATTGGTTCTCTAAAGGGTTGCAACCATCGAGATAATATGACTTGGTCATGATTATCCGATTATAAAGAGACTAGTTGATCGTCATCCGATATATGCTTCGTATGGGGCAGACACTCAACCAGCCCCAGGCCTTGCATGTGATCATCCGATACTGGATAGAAATACGCAATACTACGTATGCTACACTTGATACAGATCATTATATCCCTGTAAGGATATTTCTGGAGAATTGGGTAGGCACGCTTTACTAGAAGCCAACCTTGTCTTGTAAATCGGTAAAACGTCGCACTTGGTACGTACGTGATTGGATAGTTCGACAACCGTATTTACTACCAACATATCCGAGGATCTCATGGGTCGCTTCCCGAAGATTCACCGATGACGTATGACTTGCACTTTAATTAATCTGGGATTAATAAGAAGAGAGAGAAAATTAATCTGGGATTAATTACGGAGATATTTTATCTGGGATAAAATGTCATTTAAAGAGAGATAATGATTAATTTGGAATTAATAGGTAAATTAATATATTCGATAAATTAAACGAAATTGGATTTCGACGCGAAATTAAAATTATATTTTAATTCGGGCGAATGAGTTAATTTAGAATAATTCATTAGCGACGTGAATAGTAATTATGCTAGGCATGATTATTTAATTAAATTAGAGTTAATTACGAAGAAACGAAAAATTCGTTAATTTGGAATTAACGAACCCGAGCCCGAGATTATTTGCGGGCGCATTCGCATTTTGAATTTGAGTGTTGCACGAAAGTCAAATGAAGCGTCAAATCATTAGTCGCATCAAGCGTCAAATCACATGTCAGTTTGAGTGAGTGATGTGACAACTTGTCACTTGATTGATTGAGTGATGTGATTGACAACTTGTCACTTGATTGATTGAGTGATGTGACTTGATGTAGTGGTTGAAAAGCTTTTTTGAAAAGCTTGATTGACATTTACAATTGTTTATTAATTATATATTTTTTATTTTTGATTTTTGAAATAAAAAAGTGTATTAGATACACCAATCCATCCAACAACCACACAACACTTTTCTTCCTCACTTTATCTCTCTCACACGACCAAAAGGGTGAAATTCTCTTCTGCTTACTGCCCAAAAATTGTGAGTTCAAAGAGAAGAAAAGAGTGATTTTGTTGCAAAATCAAAGTGCTAGCACATTCCGGAGTCGTCCGTAGGTGATAGGGAAACCCACCCACGAGCTTGGAACCATATCACACGAGCTTGGAGCTTGGATCAAAGCCGAATCTTGGAGAAGATAGCAGTGGACTGCTGTGAACTGCATTGGGTAGAAAATTGATTTTTGTTCGTTGCCGCATCACTCAATCGCTCGATGTAAGTATTCCGCAACTTCCTCAATTTATATTCGCACTTATTTCTTACTTATTATTCGATCATTGGGACCGTAGAACTCCAATAATAACACCCCTAGATCCTAAAATCAGAGTCGAGGTTATAGAATTGATTCGTACATCTGGTTCTAGTTCAGTGGCTTGAGGGACTGTGAGACGTAACGCTCCAAGACCACTGGTTTAGGCACATTGGGGGATGACGAGAAGTAACGCCGTCATACGTCAGGTTTTTCAAAGACAAATTTTAAGAGATATGGTTTTCAGAAATGATGCATTTGTAAAACAGATTTTGAAAGAGCAGTTTTACAAAAAGATTTTTTTAAAAAATTCAGTTTTATAGAAAGACTCATAATTTTAGAGATAGAAAAGATTTCCAAAATGGTTTCACAGAAAGAATTGTATTTTTCAGATAAGAAAGAGATTTCAGAAAAAAAAATATTTTTTTTTCTTGAATACGATTTGATTTCAGAAATAAATGAATGTTTTTTTAAAGTATTTCAGTTTTCATTTTTAAAAATTATCCACTCACTAGGTCGTACAAATGTTTAACCCCTACTCCCAATTTCTATGTTTTACATGTTTACTCAGAAGACGAGCTCTGGAGGATGGATATTGATGACAGTCACTAAGGCGTTTGGTCCATCAGGTCAAGTCAGGGAGAGAGTTCAGTTATAGTCACAGTAAAGTCATGTATCAGATATTAGTATGGTATCAGTCATTGTATTGAGAAAAATTATCCATAAACAAAGTTGTAAATTATATTGTTATTAGGTAAATAATTATAAGCATTGAGTTACATTCTATGTTGTTGAGATTGGACAATGGTCCATAAGAATGTGTTTAGATTTGAGATGAGTTAATAGTATTGATCATCGTTTGAAAGTGAGAGGCTCAGGGGAATAGGTCAGCCTATTCCCTACCGATAGTATCTCCTGGAGATAGATGTTACAGATAGCGACATAGATTGCAAACATGACCATGACTTGGGAATTCATGAACATGGCCTGGAAATGACATGAACTACATGACATGATTGAAGACCTAACATGAAATTTTACCATGAACTGTAATCTAAAGACATTATACTCGGATATGAACTTACATACCTGAACTGAACATGCAAGACTTATCTAATTGGAAAACATGACATGTCATGCCCAATCCTATCCTGATATACATGATTTGAACATAGATATTTGAAAACATAATGTGCAACTTGTAAAACATGCTCATGAACTGGAAACTAAACTACGTGCTAAAAATATGTAACTAGTATTAAATGTTGGGTTACATGCCCTAAAGCATAATAAAATATGTAAACGTGATTTCTAAGTAATAAATGATGTAATTATTCATTTATTAAAATGTTGATTTTAAAGTGGCATATTATAAATTTTCATGTATGCTCTTGGATACTAAATGTACTTTCAGTCTTAGTGTATAAATATTATACACAAGAGAATTTAGGTCTGAAATTAGTAATCCTAAATAGTCCATAGAGAGAAAGCAAAGACATGCACTTTGTTTATGGTTTTTCTATAGCTGCAGCTCATTCATGTATGATGACTTTGATCCGGGTTTGTTCATATGGTGACATTTGATCCGGGTTTGTTCATGTGGTGACATGGGAATGAAGACACCTTATATGATGCGATTTTATAGGACTAGACCAAGACATAAATCAATTTATTTTAAAATATGTTAAATAAAAAATTCATGTAAGTCTAATAGATGATCATATATGGGTTGATCTGAATCTTAAGTGTACTACGAATTCCCGAATGGTAGGCTATGTCCTTTGATTTACAAAGCTGAGGTTGGTAAAGAAATTCCGACCAATAGCTACTTTTTTTGGGGACATGGTTTGGTGTGTAGCTAGAGACATTTTACATAGATATGAAATCCACTCTTTCTTGAAAGAAGCAGATTGGTATCTTTCTTAAGGGTTGATTCGGTACTTGAGAAATTAGAGTGCTCAAGTCTTTCTATTACGAATAGAAATATTAATATTCATAAAAGTTATGAATTTATGAATAAATCATTTATTAGAGAATCAATGGTACTTATGACATAAAATATTTAGAGCGGTATAACAGATATTATGACCCGACTCTAATTATGAGATATATTAGGGTCAGGCGCAGCAGAAGGCGCGGTTCGGACGAAATCATAACTTTAAATTTTTTAAATTTACAGATAAATTATTCAATACCCAATATGAATAATTCATTCATATTTCACCTAAACATTATATTCGATATCAAATAACGATATAAATAATTTAGAAAATATTGTGAAACTTTGACGAAAATATTTTTCTGTAAAATAACATAAAATACTTTTTTTTGACCGAACTGACCAACCAATACACATAGAGGATGCCCAGGTCAGCCCCAATAGTACTTGGGCAGTTCATGGGCTGCTATAATAGTGACCAATTCACTGTTTTGGTAGCCATTATCCGGTAAGCCCGAAACTCACTCGATAACGTCATTTTCACCGGTTTCGTGTATTTTCATTCTCAAAAAATTTCCTGAAATTATTACAATTCCTAATACACATCCAATATATTTAAATAATATATTTTTCATCGCCAAATTTTCAGAATTTCCAGATCTGATCTGGATGCACAAAAATATCATTTTTCATGCTTTAAATCTAATTTTCTCGACATTAATTATATTAATATTTACACCAATCAAAGCCACCACAAATGAAGAACTCAAGAATAATTCTAGGTATTACAAGAGTGGTCATACACTCGAGAATAGCAATAAGTCATCATATGACAAAATTGAACTAGTATTACACTAATTACTCAATCTTACTTCACACATACATCTAGCAACTAAATCTAACAACTAAATCAAAAAGGCCTAAATTTTAGAGTGTAAAGAATCTTCATAAATTTTGTAAGAATCTCTATAACAAAAGGATTTAAGCAAGAATAATAAAAATTTTTTCTAAGTTAAAAAAAACAAAAGATTATCTTAATCTTCCAAAACTTCATTAACTTTGTTCTTGTTAGAATCATTCTTCCCAAAAAAGCTTAGGGAACCTTTTATGATATTTGGAGGCTAGGTTAACATTAGCCAAGTAAAAGAAAAATATTTCCCTTTTTATATATGGCTTGGGCGAAATAGAGGCTATTTTTGTCAAGGAAAAATTTTCATTTAACCAAAATAAAAATCAAGACAAAGTTAACAAATCCAATTTGATAACTACTACCTTTAACCATAAATGTAAATAAGTCAAATATTTACACTTTAATTATTTTCTATCATAAATATCACTTTAGATTTTTATTTTAATTACTTTAATTATTTTCCAATTAAATAATTAAATAATTTCTTAAATACAAATATCTAAATATATGTATCATAATTACTTTAAATAATCAAAATACATATATTTTTGATATATGTCAAATATCTTATTTGACAATTAATTAATTTGTATTTAATAAAATCATATATTAAATACAAATACACATTAATTCGAAAATGACCAAAAGTTCCATATGCATGTATTTTTTCGTTTAACAGTTAAACGATTCAAATTAACTTATTTAATCCAATAAAGTATTATGAATAATCTGTATTATTCATAACGCGCGGCCCCCAATGCTCAACGAGTACACTTTATATTGTAGGATTCTCTAAGTTTAAGTTTTTCCATCACAGAATCAAATTTCATGTCCATAATTCACACACTCGTAAATTATGATGATCATAGATAATCTCGCAAAACTATGCAAGTCAAGGTCATTGCATATAGGTGTTGGATTTCTAGGTTTATTCCCAAGATCAAATAAGCATTGAAATGTGAATGAATAACAAAGAAGAGTGGCGGAAACACACTTACATTGATCGGTTTATGGATGCGTTGATCAACAAAAATTTCTCCAAGAATCTCCAAGGTTCTCGGCCAAGGTGATCCAAAAGCTCCAAGCTTTGTTTTTGATTTTCCAAGCTCTCAAGTAGGTTTCCCTAACACCTTGTATGAATCCTTGATGAGTGCTAGCTCCTTGAGAATTAATGCAACAAAAATTCTTCACTTTTCTCTCTACAAGTTTCGGTCAAGAAGAAGAAGATGAGAGAGTGTTTTTGGCTTTTGAAATTCGACCAAGGTGAGAGAGTGACGAAGTTGTGTAATTGTTTTCAAAAAACAAATTAAAGATATACCAAATTTAGGTTTGGTAAGAGTCTATCAACTTTGACTTTGGAGTGCTTTCAAAGTCTCCACCAACTTCACCTAATCACATCATCCAAAAGTGAATAAAGGTGATATTTGATGTGACACTTGATGTGACATATGGGCCCCACTCAATTCCAAATACGAGTGGGCCCAGAAACACTCCCGGGCTCAGGTTCGTAAATTCCAAATTAACAATCTTCTGTCACGACGTAATTAAATTGAATTTAATTAAATAATTATACCTAGCAAAATTTCTATTCATATCGCTAACGAATTAATTCTAAATTAACTCGTTTGCCCGAATAAAAATCTAATTTTAATTCCGCATCGAAACCTAATTTCGTTTAATATATTGAATATATTATTTTAACGATTTATTCCAAATTATTCTTTCCCTTTCTTCAAATAGTACTTTATCCAAGATAAAGTCTCTCTGCAATTAATCCCAGATTAATTAAGCTCAAATCATACGTCATCGGTGTATCCCCGGGAAGCGACCCAAGAGATCTCTGGATATGTTGGCAGTAAATCCGGTCGTCGAACTATCCGAACAATTACGTATCTCGTACTATGTTTTTTACCGATTTACGAGACAAGGTTGGCTTCTAGCAAAGCACCATGCCTACCTAATTCTCCAGAAATATTCTTAATGTAATATACGATCTATATTAGGCATAGTATACCGTAGTATTGCGTATTGCAAACCAGTATCAGATGTCACGTGCAAGGCTTGGGACTGGAATAGTGTCTGCCCCGTATGAAGCACATATCAGATATCAAGCAACTAGTCTCTTTGAATCGGATAATCCTGACCTTGTCATATTATCCCGATGGTTACAACACAATAGAGAACCATTTCCGAATCCCTACGTGATCCTCATCTCCATATATCTGAAGTGATACTTCCGTCTTGCCATCACATCCAATACACAACGATTCTCAATAAACCCAGAAGAGGCGTACGCAGAACCTGTTATAGTCCTGGACGACCAAAACCAAAGCGTATCGATTGTCGCAAGCACTATCAATGCAAGTCTCAGGTTAAAACCAAATACACCTACCCTGAAGCGGACTCCCATAGACACATATACATACTACCAATTGGATTCCGCGAGGTCTATCCAGAGTGAAGTTGTTTTCCATACCATCGGTAAAACACAACCTCCTATCGCACTTGTATAAGTATCCAATACTTAAATATATGAGAACTATGCCATTATGCCCTCACAACGCGCACAAGTATAATACTAGTCCATTCCGTATTATCGATGTCCAATCTCGATAATACTACGATTATGGATATTTAATGATTAAACCTTTATGGATTGATACTGTCTCATATCATCTCAATCCGGAACTATTCATAAGGACTTTTACCATTTATATATCAAAGTAAATAAATTAAAAAACGTAAAAGGCAATTTCATTACTACATAGTTAATTTTGTACAAAAACACAATGTCTTTTACAAACAGTGACGCTATGGGTCATAATTGTCCAACAATCTCCCACTTAGCCTATAGCCAGTCACTCAAGCATCTAATACCTGAACTATGTATATGTCGCTCAGCTCAAAAATTTACTGAGGAATAGCTTTCGTCAGTGGATCTGCCATGTTGTTATCTGATGCGACCTTCTCGACATTCACATCGCCACGATGTATGATCTCTCGAATCAGATGGAAACGTCAAAGAACATGCTTGGATCTTTGATGAGACCGCAGTTCCTAAGCCTACGCTACAGCTCTGTTATTGTCACAATACAATAGAACGGGCTCAGCTACTAACGAAACTACTCCTAATCCAATTAGGAATTTTCGGATCCAAACAGCCTCTTTTTCTGCTTCAGCTGCAGCAATATACTCCGCTTCTGTTGTTGAATCAGCAACAGTCTTTTGCTTGGAAGATTTCCAGCTTACTGCTCCGTTATTCAAACAAAATAATACCCGGATTACGACTTACAGTCGTCTTTGTCGGTTTGGAAACTTGCATCGGTATACCCAGTTACCTCAATTTCTCCATCTCTATAGATTAAGAAAGCATCCTTAGTTCATCTAAGATACTTAAGGATGTTCTTAACCGCCATCCATTGACCATCATCTGGATCGGCCTGATAGCGACTACACATGCTCAAAGCATAGGAGACATCAGGTCACGTACATATCATGGCATACATGATCGATCCGACTTCCGAGGTGAATGGTATTCGACTCATGTTGTCTCTCTCATCTTGAGTTTTAAGATACATGTCCTTAGATAGATAGACGCCATGTGACACTGGCAACAGTCCCCTCTTGGACTGATCCATGTTGAATCTCTTAAACATTTTATCAATGTACATACTCTGGGAGAGTCCAAGTAGCTTTCTAGATCTATCCCGGAAGATCTTTATTCCCAGAATAAAGGCTGCTTCTCACAGATCTTTCATGGAGAATTTCAATGAAAGCCAACTTTCACCGATATTAGCTTGGGAATGTCATTGCAAATAAGCAATACATCGCCAATATAAAGGACAATAAAAGTCAGTGCTCTCCCACTAACATTCTTATATACACAAGGATCATCTTCATTTTGAATGAAATCATATTCTTTTATGATCTCATTAAAACGTTGATTCCAAGACCGCGATGCTTGCTTCAATCCATAAATGGATCGATGTAACTTACAAACCTTGTTTGTAAGTCTAGGCACGATAAAACCATCAGGCTGTTGCATATAAACATCCTCCAAAAGGTTTCCGTTAAGGAAAGTGGTTTTAACGCCCATCTGCCATATCTTGTAATCGAAATATACAGTAATAGCAAGCATTATCTGAATGGGTTTAATCAGGGAAATGTGTGAGAAAGTTTCATTGTAATCGACACCATATCGTTGACGATACCCCTTTGCTACAAGCCTAGCTTTGTACGTTTGTACATCGCCATCCATGTCGGTCTTCTTCTTGAAGACCATTTGCAACCAATAGGCTTTACGCCTTCTGGTGCATCAACCAGTGTCCAAACTTGGTTGGTGTAGATGGAATCCATTTCGGACTTCATGGCTTCTTACCATAAAGCAGAATCGATATCTTGTATCGCTTCCTCATACGTAGCCGGTTCATTATCCTCAATGAGATTAATATCTACATGAGGTGAGATCAGGAATCCATACCTCACTATGAACGAGAGCTAACAGTTTGGTGGTGCGTTCACCTTTACCGCTAAAAGGTGATTTAGACATTTTACCTAATAAGTAAGATTTGCAGACGTCATATGAATTTGGATCAAATCCGTCCAAGTACCCACTCTTCGAAAGTATGGATATGCGAGTCTTGTTTATGTGTCCCAGACGACAGTGCCACATATAAGTTTCATCTTTATTACTCAGTTTAAGCCTTTTGTTTGTTATATTATATGTTTGAGATTGATTTATATTCAAAATATAAAGACCATTTCTATATCATTTTGTATAAATAAAACACCCGATGTTTCTAAATACAAAAGTGTAACCACATTGGGTTAACATAGATATAGAAATAGTATTCCTAGTCAAACTAGGTACATAATAACAGTCTGTAAGTTCTAGTACATGCCCCAATGGCAATTCCAAAACAAAAGTGCCAACGGCCAAAACGGCGACTGGTGCCCCATTTCCGACCCGTAGATCAATCTCCCCTAAGGCCAGTATCCTGCTCATCCGCAGATCCTGCACATCAGTACATATGTGAGTACCACAACCAGAATCAAAAATCCAATTTTTAAAACTAGAAGTAGTCATGTTTATTTCAATAATAAAAATACCTGTAGCCGGTGCCTTGTCTGCTTTAATCTCCTTCTAGAGTGCCTTGTACTCGCGGCAGTCACGCTTCCAGTGACCCCGCTTGCAGCACTGGAGGCATACATCCTGAGATTTGTCCTTAGGCTTCCCAAAAGCCATTGACTACTTGGCCTTGCCCTTTCTTTTATGCTTCTTCTTCTTCACACCTCCAGTCACATTGGGCCCAGCCCTCGGTGTTTGAGATGTCAAAGCAAAGTGCGCCTCGCGCTTATTACCCTTTAGAAGCTCCTTCTCAGCTTCCTTGAGAATTGACAACAACTCTCCAAGAGTGTCATCTTGGTTCAACAAGTTATAGTTTATGATGAACCCTCTCCAAGTGTCGATGAGAGACTACAAGATCAAATCTATGGTAGTCTTAGCCTCTAAGACTATCCGTATCTGAGTCAGCTCGCTAATGTCAGCTATCATCTGTGCCACATGAGACTAAACATACATGTCTTCTAACATACGTGAACGGAAGAGCTTCTTCTGCAATTCATATCTCTACGATCTTCGGTTAGATCAATGAAGATCGTGTAACCTCGCCAACATATTATAGGGATCCAAGTCCCTGTTCTGTCGACGGAAATGTTGAGTTATAACAGCAAGCATAATTGACTGAGTAGTAGAATTGTTATGGCTGTGAGTCTTTTAAAGCTCCAGCTCAAACAAGTTATCAGGTTTGGGTTTAGGCCCAAGAGATGTCTGTATAGTATATAGCAGCCTCTCGGCTCCAAGGACTATCCTCAGATTCATTTCCCAATCGGCAAAGTTCATGCCCTTGAAGATATTTTCACCCATGATAATGTCTCGGACATTTCACTTTCCTGTCATCTTGATTACGATAGTCCAACTATCTAATCAACGATATTTGGGTACAGTTTAACTACTACAAGAAAAATAACATTATATTAGTCCAACTAATAAAATAATTTTGATGAAATAATTTGAAAGCGCGTAAAGCTAAGTATCTGAATGAAATTACAAATTCAATACTAGCCTCCCACTATTTTTCGGCGAGCCTCTAACCCTATTTCGAGTACTCGGGAAACCCAGTTTCCAAGTGGGCTAGGATCCCGGTAAATAACACATAACCTTGACTTTGGCCAACAAGCTGTATGATATTTAACTAGGTAGATCTCCAAGATCAATTGGATCTTATCCAATTCCTATATCCGGTAGGTGGACATCCAAGTCCGAAATATGTATACAATACATATGCCAATATATCCAATATATTTGTCTAACCTTTTTCCTCTGAATCAACTAAGCCTTGGCTTTGGCACAACAAGCTTAATGATTCCAGTTAAGCGGGACCCATTGACATGGAAAGCTTCGTAATTAATGTCGATGGACAAGAAGTGATCTTGACTTTGGCCAACAAATCACAACTTGGATAAGACACCGATGTGGAACAAAGCCTTCATCTTTCAAACACATCCGCAATTGACAAAGGTCTTGACTTTGGCCAACAAACCAATGCCAACTTTGGATTTTGAGTAAGAATCACTCAACAGAAGGAAAAACACTTAATAAATTTTTGAGGGTTTTTTTCACGTAAATTGGCAACCAATTTATTATCTTTGTTAAGGTCTCATTATACACCCTTAAGCATGCATTCTAAAAGCATAATAAGGCGCGAAAAGTAAATTAATAATGATATGCGGATGGATATTTAACAGATTGTTCATAGAATAAATCACTCCATTTCCTCTCCCCGGTTATCACTATTCTACTTCTACCCAATTACATAATACAATAATAGAAACCTCATTACATTGAGGGGAATTTGGTGAGAAGAGAATACAAAGAAATAATGAGAGATAAGGTTGGACACGCAGGTCCAATTTATAAATTCCAAATTTACAATAATTTCTAAAATTGCCCTTTCCCTTCTAATATCCATCTGATATGCGCTATTCATTAAACACATCCATGTATTCATTCATAGCATGCAATTCAACCAATCTAATCCAATTAATTAGTCTTTAATTATGTGATCATCCAATGCTCAACAATGATTTGATTTTGCGCGAGTCCAACTCGTTTGAGAATTAGTACTCAAAGTACAAATTCTTGAATTATATCGAACTACTCATTAAATCTAATTTAATTCGTATTCAATACTAATTCATTTATTTAATTCCAAATTAAATATCTACACTTTTTAATGCGCTTTAACGACTTAGATTCCAAATCTAATCTTATCGGGTCTCAAAGCCCACCTAACATCTAATGTTCGTTTAATTAAAGTCCGATGGGCTTTCAATTGATTTCATAAGGCATGAGCTTTGGTCAATGTGGGTTAAACCCAATTACCAAGCCCAATTAAGGAATCACCCTCATTTGCCAAGAAAAGAATTTTAGCCCATAAGGCCCAGTTAAACTTTTAAAGCCCATTTGTCATATTTGGACTTAATGGAATGATTTAGGCCCAATTTGGTGTTGGGTAAGGAACAGACAAACCCGAGTGCAGCGGAAACCCGCCCGAGATCAAATCGCGAGCGAAAATTTTTTTTAATTTATTATCGGTTGTCCTTTATAATAGTGGATTTAAAATTTTTAATTGCAAACTTAAAATTTCCAATGCATTAAACATTTTCATGTATTAAAAATTACCATAAGTCCATTTAAAAATTTCAACACACTTTAATCAATTTATCAACTATTGACAAATTAAAACTAAGCATCCTAATTATTTCCAACACTTGAAAATAATCCAAACTCATTAAAATTAATTTTTCAACACTTGAAAAATTAATTCAAGCATACAATATAATTATTCAACTCTTGAAAAAATTAATCCAAGCATTCAAAATTAACATATCAATTATATATTAATTTTCCAACACTTAAAAGCTTCTAATTCCTCACTTACATGCTTCCTATTAATCCAACAAATCCACAACAATTTTTCTCAACAATAATTATCAAGAATTGAACAATAAATTTACAAAATAAATTTTACCAACAATTTCTTTCAATTCTTGCCAATTTGTGAAGGGTTGCATCCAAGCTTTTCCAAATCTTCCAAGCTTATGCTTTCTCCAAATTCCTTCTTCCTCCACCAAATTGAGTCTCTCCAGGAACAAATCTTGGTGATCAAAAGGTGGTTTGATCACTCAAGATTAGCAACCAAGATTTTCCCAAAATACAACTCTTGTACCTTGGAAAAATCAGCTTTAAGAACAATAACCAATCTCTAACTCTTAAGGATTAATTCTATGCTCATGAAAAGTTTTTGGGTAATGATTTGGTGAGAATTTTTGGCTTGATTTATAAAAGAAAATTAAAAGGAAAAAAAATTTCATTCCTTGTTCTTTGTCGTCAGAGGAGCAAAGAAAGCAAAACCCATTTTTTTTTCTTTTTGTGTCTTCGGCAGAAGCAACCAAGCAAGGGAAAGAAATCGATTTCCTTTTATTTTTTTTATTTTATTTTATTAACAAAATTAAAGAAAAACTAAACCCAAGCCATTAACTTTAAACTATGGTAATAGGGAATCTTTTCCCTGCACCACTCAATTTAAAAAATTAACTTAACCAAAGTTAAAATTATCTCACCAACCAAGGTAACTAAATTGCAATTAAAAGATTTTAGTTACTTTAACTAAAAACATTCAATTACATTAACTAAAGTTACTTTAATTAATTAAAACCTTTTTTGTATAAACCAAGTAACTAATTATATATATATTAATTTAACAATTAAATTAATTTCACAAAATAATTACTAATTTAATGTAAATCAAATTTGCATTTATTATACAATAAAATTATATCAACTCTGATATAAAATTAATTAATTTAATTTATCTCATAAATTATCGGATTAAACAATTTAATCTTGAAACCCAAAAAAATACTTGTCATCATTTGACGAAAGGTCGCCCTAGTGCTCAACGAGTAAACTCAATATAATGGAACTCTCTAGGCTCACGTTTGGTTGTTATTTATATATATACATATATATCTCATATACTTATATACATATTTCATAAAGGCCTGTCCACCTACAAATCATGACAAAACAACACGACACGTCGAACCATACAAGTCGAGGTTAAAATGCTAATGTATAATCCCTTCTTCATTTCTGTTTCCAATTGAGTAAGGTTATAGTTATACTTTCAAAACCTTATCTACTCAATATATGAAATTTTTCATCCTATATTCCATTAATAATAATATAGCAAAACTCTTTTTGAATATTATTTATATTGTTAAAGAAATAATTTCTTCAACGAACTTTCGGCCAAAAGATTTCCGGAATATATTCTAAAAATTTCTGGAAACAAAATCCAACCATATGGATTGACGAATCCTCATATTAACACACACCGATCTTCGTGAGCATCGGTCTATCCCTAACAGTCATCCAGAGGCCAGACCATGAAAGGTCTCTGACATGCATGGTATCAGGCACAGAGGATCACTCACAAGACCACCGTGGTGTCTCAAGTTAAAGGACAACAATAACTACTCAACTTGAAAAGATAACTATTGACAGTTTTATGGAATATCTGTTAGTAATCTTTTATGAGTTAATTCAACATTCATTCAACTAATGAATATCTTCATTTCTATACGAACTTCCGCTAAGCTCACAGTCTGTTGAGACAAACCATGTGTCCATTACATATATAGACAATGCACTAGTCTTACGATATAATGACCGACCCATGTCAATATATCTAGACTAGGAATAATTTATATTCGAGAGAATGCGTGATATTTCTCAACACCATTTGCAACTCTTGCAACTATATCACCATATGTAGTAACTCTCGGGTCTTTACTAAATTCATATAAGGTTCCGAGTGTAACTCAAAATCTCTAACTCTCAGAGTAATCTAACAATTAGATTTACATTATATAAATAAAGTAAGAGTTTTACCATATTAATAAATAAATAACCATGACAAAATAAATATTATATTGCATAAATATCAAATATTTCTACAAAAAAGTGAATGGTGCTCGATCACCATTTTCAACACTCCCATTTGATCTAGTGCCATTCACGATGGTATCTAATACCCATTGACTCCACGTGTTTTTCAAACACCTGGGAGTTAAGGCTTTAGTCAGTGGATCCGCTACATTTTCTTCAGTTCGTACTTTACAAACTACAATATCACCTCTAGCCAAAATTTCTCTAATTATGTGATACTTTCGTTCGACATGCTTAGATTTCTGATGAGCGCGAGTGTTCCTTGGCTTGAGCTATCGCACCATTGTTGTCACAGAATAACGGAATAGGATCTACTATAGATGGGACTACTCCAAGCTCCGCAATGAACTTTTTGATCCAGACAGCTTCCTTTGCAGCTTCTGAAGCAGCAATGTATTCTGCCTCGGTGGTGGAATCAGCAGTCGAACCCTGTTTAGTGCTTTTCCAACTAATGGCACCGCCATTGAGAGAAAACACAAACCCAGATGTAGACTTTCTATCATCTGGATCAGATTGAAAATCTGAGTTGTGTAACCTCTTAACTGTAAGTCATTTTCTCCATAAATGAGAAACTTATCATTTGTACCCTTAAGGTATTTCAGGATATGTTTCACAGCCATCCAATGGTCCTGACTCGGATCAGACTGATAACGGCTTGTAACACTTATAGCCATGCTGATATCAGGTCTAGTACATAATATGGCATACATTATGACCAACAGCGGAAGCATAAGGCTGGCTAAGCATTTTAGCCCTTTCATCATCTGTTTAGGACACATTTTCTTAGACAAATGAATACCATGTTTGAAAGGCACATTAACTGTCTTACAGTCAACAAATTTGTACCTTTCTAAGATCAAATCAATGTACTTGGACTGAGAGTCCTATCAACCTCCTCGCTCTATCTCTATAAAGCTTTATACCTAGTATATAAGAGGCCTCTCCCAAATCCTTCATGGAGAAATTCTTGCTGAGATAGGCTTTGACAGATTGTAACATACCTATATCGTTTCCGATAATAAGTATATCATCAACATAAAGCACTAAGAAGATTACCATGCTCCCACTAACCTTTTTATAGACATAGGATTCCTCTCTATTCTTAATGAAACCAGACGATCTGATCACATCGTCAAAATGAAGATTCCAACTACGGGAAGCTTGTTTAAGTCCATAAATAGACTTTTTGAGCTTACATACTAGATTAGGATCTTTGGCGAATGCGAATCCCTCGGGTTGTTCCATATGGATATCTTCCTCAAGATTTCCATTCAGAAAAGCCGTTTTCACATCCATCTGCCAAATTCATAATCATAGTGTGCGGCAATAGCTAATAAAATCCTGATTGACTTAAGCATTGCTACAGGAGAAAAGGTTTCCTCATAATCAATACCTGACTTCTAAGTATATCCTTTTGCTACCAGTCGGGCCTTAAAGGTTTCAACCTTTCCATCGGGCCCCCGCTTCCTCTTGTAAACCCATTTACAACCGATAGGAACAATTCCGTCGGGAAGCGGAACCAAGTCCCAGACTTGATTATCATGCATTGAGGTAATCTCGGATTTCATAGCTTCCAGCCATTTTTCCGCATCGATGTCTAACATCGCCTCTCTGTAGGTTAAAGGATCTTTTTCTTCAATTAAGAAAACATCGAGTGTATCATCAGATGATTTTCTGTACCTGACAGGGGGTCTCGATATCCTTTGTGACCTACGAGGTGGTTGTGTCAATGGTATCTCATCTTCTTGAACTTCTGGTTCTATCGTCGATTCAATGTTACTTTGATTGACTTCATCTAAATCAATCATTCTATGATCGACACTTTCTAACACAAATTGTGTTTCTAAGAAAGTTGCATTTCGAGCAATGAACATATTTCGGTTCTCGGGATCATAAAACTGATATCCCATGGAATTTTTAGGATATCCAATGAATCGATACTTGTACCCTCTAGGTGCAAGTTTATCCTCGCTGTGCAACTCTTACATAGGCAGGACAACCCCAAATCTTAACATATTTAAGACTTGGTTTCTTACCAGTCCATAACTCATACGGAGTAGTCGGAACGGCTTTCGATGGAACTTTGTTCAAAAGATGAGTGGCAGTGTCTAGAGCATGGCCCCACAAGTATATTGGTAGATCAGTAAAGCTCATCATCGATCGAACCATATCTAATAAAGTTCGATTCCTCCTCTCCGAAACACCATTGTGTTGAGGAGTGCCTGGAGGAGCATACTGAGCGAGAATCCCATTCTCTTTTAAATAACTCACGAACTCACTGCTCATGTACTCACCGCCCCGATCTGATCGAAGGCATTTCAAGAGTTTACCGGTTTGTTTCTCTACTTCAAATCGGTACTCTTTGAACTTTTCAAAAGTTTCCGATTTGTGTTTCATAAGAAACACATAACCATATCGTGACAGATCATCGATAAAAGTTACAAAGTATTGAAACCCACCCATGGCAGCGTGATTTATAGGACCACATACATCAGAATGTACAAGTTCCAATAAATCATTAGCACGGTGTCCAACACCACTAAATGAGGATTTGGTCATTTTACCTTGAATACAATATTCGCAAACTGGTAAAGGTTCTATGGTTAGATCATCTATCACACCATCCTTAACTAGTTTGGTTAGGCGTTTTATGTCTATATGACCTAATCTCATATGCCAAAGTTCTGTGTTATTTATTTCTTCCGATCTTTTCCTTTTAGATTTCTCTATATTAAAGACATCACGATTTTTGGTAAGAATGTAATGACCATCAACCATGGGACATGAAACAAGCAAAACATTCATATTATCATATAAATTTAAAAGACCATCTTTAATATTTACATGAAATCCTTCACTGTCAAGTACAGGAAGTGAGATGATTTGCCGTATCATAGTCGGCACAAAATAACAATTATTAAGTTTAATATTACATTCATCAGAGAGTTTCAAAAACAAAATTCCTACTGCTTCAACTTGTAGAGAATCTACATTCCTTACTCGCAGCTGGATCTCTCCCGGCTTCAATCTTCTAGTTTCCCTCAGATCCTGCAACGAATTGCAAATGTGAGAGGGACAAGCGGTGTCTAACACCCAAGTTGAACTAGAATCAAAAGCAAGTGTAATGTCAATAATAGGAAAACAAATACCTGAAGGAGCTTTCTTCAAAGAGGCTAAATATTTCGGACAGTTGCGTTTCCAGTGTCCAAGCATGTCGCAGTGGAAACATTTTCCTTTTGCAGCATCTGTCTTCACCTTTGGCTTAGAAACCCCTACGGAAGCAACCTTTGGACCTTTACCTTTAACTTTCTTCTTCTTTTTCTGTTTCTTCCAAGCCGGCTTTTGAGAAGCCTGAGAAGGTCCAGAAGAAGAACCACCAGTGACCATGAAAGTAGAACTATTCTTATTCATGTCTTCTTGAGCCGTCAGCAACATATTGTGCAACTCAGAATAGGTGGGAAGCATCTTATGCATGTTAAAGTTAACAATAAGGTCATTGAAAGACTTAGGAAGAGATGCGAGAATCACACTATTCTCGAGGCGGTTATCTATAGGAATATCCAACCTTTCAAGCTCTTCAATACAGTCTATTAGCTTCATCACATGTGGGCTAACAGGTTTTCCCTCTGGGAGGAAAGTATGAAAAAGCTCGACAGCCACCCTATACATCTCTACCTGTGGTCGATCACTGAATAGTTCCTTCATATGCATCAAAATGGATCCGGAATCAGGCATCGGCATATACTTCCTCTGTAGTTCCGGCACCATTGATCCTAAGATGTATGACCGGACTTTCCGATCATCATCCTTCCATCTTTTGAACGTCTCACGTTCCTCATCTGAAGCATTATCTGAAACCTTTGCGGGCATTGAACTATCAAGAACATATTCAAGTTGCTCCGCTTGGCAAAGAATTCGGAGATTCATGAGCCAAACATTATAGTTAACAGCACCCTGGAGCCTATGCATATCAAGTATGCGCGAAAGCGGGTTCGACACAGACATTCTATCTACACAAGGATAAAATAAAGCAGAAAATAATACTTAAATATCATGATAAAAATGCTAAATAGAATATGGATTTACTTTTTCTATAAAGTGCCCTCGCATTATCTTACATATTCTTTATAATCTCTACAAACAAGAATACGAAAATTTAACTCTTAAATTTCACAAAGCAAAGTAGATCCTTCTTGACATTTACGCAAATCTCACGCTTTAGCAATATTGACCTTTGTAAATTCGAGAAGGTAGACAACTATTGTCAATTGCATCTTATGCAACTCTTACATTTGGTCCTAAATCGAATCTCATCCTCACGCTTTAGCAATATTGGATAGTTCAATTTTTAGATCAACTAGTCTATTGCCGAAAGTAAGATACTAATATTAACCTCGTGCTTTAGCAATATTGGATAATACTTTCTCTTAAATTCGACTCATCTCATGTTTAACCGGAATAGTACAAAACATTATAACCAATCCCTCACGCTTTAGCAATATTGGGAATAATTACAATGGTTTCACTAACACCGTATAGACAAGCCGGACCATGTCATATTTTCAACTAAAACAATGACACTGAATAATCTAGCGTAGAGATTTTTTCAAAGTCAAATGCATACATATATATAAAATGTATGCATGTCCAAAATTCCTAAAACATGTAATTCACAATTAAATGTATGCATGAGCATTTTATAACATTGAGAAAAATTTTAAGGAACATGAACAATTAGAAGCATGTATCGCTCTGATACCACTTGTTGGGTGAGGAACGGACAAACCCGAGTGCAGCGGAAACCCGCCCGAGATCAAATCGTGAGCGAAAATTTTTTTTAATTTATTATCGGTAGTCCTTTATAATAGTGGGTTTAAAATTTTTAATTGCAAACTTAAAATTTCCAATGCATTAAAACATTTTCATGTATTAAAAATTACCATAAGTCCATTTAAAAATTTCAACACACTTTAATCAATTTATCAACTATTGACAAATTAAAACTAAGCATCCTAATTATTTCCAACACTTGAAAATAATCCAAACTTATTAAAATTAATTTTCAACACTTGAAAAATTAATTCAAGCATACAATATAATTATTCAACTCTTGAAAAATTAATCCAAGCATTCAAAATTAACATATCAATTATATATTAATTTTCCAACACTTAAAAGCTTCTAATTCCTCACTTACATGCTTCCTATTAATCCAACAAATCCACAACAATTTTTCTCAACAATAATTATCAAGAAATTGAACAATAAATTTACAAAATAAATTTTACCAACAATTTCTTTCAATTCTTGCCAATTTGTGAAGGGTTGCATCCAAGCTTTTCCAAATCTTCCAAGCTTTAAGCTTTCTCCAAATTCCTTCTTCCTCCACCAAATTGAGTCTCTCCAAGAACAAATCTTGGTGATCAAAAGGTGGTTTGATCACTCAAGATTAGCAACCAAGATTTTCCCAAAAAACAACTCTTGAACCTTAGGAAAAATCAAGCTTTAAGAACAATAACCAACCTCTAACTCTTAAGGATTAATTCTATGCTCATGAAAAGTTTTTGGGTAATGATTTGGTGAGAATTTTTGGCTTGATTTATAGAAGAAAATTAAAAGAAAAAAAATTTTCATTCCTTATTCTTTGTCGTCAGAGGAGCAAAGAAAGCAAAACCTTTTTTTTTTCTTTTTGTGTCTTCGGCAGAAGCAACCAAGCAAGGGAAAGAAATCGATTTCCTTTTATTTTTTTTTTTTTGATTTTATTAACAAAATTAAAGAAAACTTAAACCCAAGCCATTAACTTTAAACTATGGTAATAGGGAATCTTTTCCCTACACCACTCAATTTAAAAAATTAACTTAACCAAAGTTAAAATTATCTCACCAACCAAGGTAACTAAATTGCAATTAAAAGATTTTAGTTACTTTAACTAAAAACATTCAATTACATTAACTAAAGTTACTTTAATTAATTAAAACCTTTATTTGTATAAACCAAGTAACTAATTTTATATATATTAATTTAACAATTAAATTAATTTCACAAAATAATTACTAATTTAATGTAAATCAAATTTACATTTATTATACAATAAAATTATATCAACTCTTGATATAAAATTAATTAATTTAATTTATCTCATAAATTATCGGATTAAACAATTTAATCTTAAAACCCAAAAAAATACTTTGTCATCATTTGACGAAAGGTAGCCCTAGTGCTCAACGAGTAAACTCAATATAATGGAACTCTCTAGGCTCACGTTCGGTTGTTATTTATATATATACATATATATCTCATATACTTATATACATATTTCATGAAGGCCTGTCCACCTACAAATCATGACAAAACAACACAACACGTCGAACCATACAAGTCGAGGTTAAAACGCTAATGTATAATCCCTTCGTCATTTCTGTTTCCAATTGAGTAAGGTTATAGTTATACTGTCAAAACCTTATCTACTCAATATATGAAATTTTTCATCCTTATATTCCATTAATAAATAATATAGCAAAACTCTTTTTGAATATTATTTATATTGTTAAAGAAATAATTTCTTCAACAAACTTTCGGCCAAAAGATTTCCGGAATATATTCTAAAAATTTCTGGAAACAAAATCCAACCATATGGATTGACGAATCCTCATATTAACACACACCGATCTTCGTGAGCATCAGTCTATCCCTAACAGTCATCCAGAGGCCAGACCATGAAAGGTCTCTGACATATGCATGGTATCAGGCACAGAGGATCACTCACAAGACCACCGTGGTGTTTCAAGTTAAAGGACCACAATAACTACTCAACTTGAAAAGATAACTATTGACAGTTTTATGGAATATCTATTAGTCATCTTTTATGAGTTAATTCAACATTCATTCAACTAATGAATATCTGCATTTCTATACGAACTTCCGCTAAGCTCACAGTCTGTTGAGACAAACCATGTGTCCATTACATATATAGATAATGCACTAGTCTTACCGATATAATGACCGACCCATGTCAATATATCTAGACTAGGAATAATTTATATTCGAGAGAATGCGTGATATTTCTCAACACCAATTGCAACTCTTGCAACTATATCACCATATGTAGTAACTCTCGGGTCTTTACTAAATTCATATAAGGTTCCGAGTGTAACTCAAAATCTCTAACTCTTAGAGTAATCTAACAATTAGATTTACATTATATAAATAAAGTAAGAGTTTTACCATATTAATAAATAAATAACCATGACAAAATAAATATTATATTGCATAAATATCAAATATTTCTACAAAAAAGTGAATGGTGCTCGATCACCATTTTCAACATTTGGATCCAATCCAATTGGCCTAAACCAACTTGGCCTAACCAAGCCCATTATGCCTAAATACAATAATTTTAAGCCCAGTTCAAAATTAAGCCCAATTAACCAAATTTTATAATTCCAAATTTTATAATCCAATTAATTAAAGTGTAATACATCAATTAATTACGCAAATTAATATTTCCAAAATATAATTTAACGAATTAATTATGTATCCTATTGTTCAACTAATGTCTAACATTCTTGAATCATAAAAAAAAATATCAAGTCCATTACATGCTAACAAGCTCTCGGCCATGATAAAGAATTTTGTCCGAATTCATTTTTCAATCCGATTGAATTTTTAATCGACATATCCCAATCATTTCAAGTCATCCAATGATCTATGAAAGGAAAAATACCAATACCCTAGGATAATCTATACATTCGGCCAAGCTAATCATAGGGTAAAAAATTAATCCAATCAATATTTCATGAAATTGATCTAATACAACCTCAATATATCATCATTCAATAATACTCAATCATTCAATTTTATCAAATCATGCTCAAATTGATTTTACCCAAATTTTACCCTAATTCATTTCATGCTCATTTTGGCTCATTGATACCATTGTTGGATTTCTAGGTTTATTCCCAAGATCAAATAAGTATTGAAATATGAATGAATAACAAAGAAGAGTGGCAGAAACACACTTACATTGATCGGTTTATGGATGCGTTGATCAACAAAAATTTCTCCAAGAAGCTCCAAGGTTCTCGGCCAAGGTGATCCAAAAGCTCCAAGCATTGTTTTTGATTTTCCAAGCTCTCAAGTATGTTTCCCTAACACCTTGTATGAATCCTTGATGAGTGCTAGCTCATTGAGAATTAATGCAACAAAAATTCTTCACTTTTCTCTCTTCAAGTTTCGGTCAAGAAGAAGAAGATGAGAGAGTGTTTTTGGCTTTTGAAATTCGGCCGAGGTGAGAGAGTGATAAAGTTGTGTAATTGTTTTCAAAAAACAAATTAAAGATATACCAAATTTAGGTTTGGTAAAAGTCGATCAACTTTGACTTTGGAGTGCTTTCAAAGTCTCCACCAACTTCACCTAATCACATCATCCAAAAGTGAATAAAGGTGACATTTGATGTGACGCTTGATGTGACATATGGGCCCCACTCAATCCCAAATGCGAGTGGGCAAGCAAACACTCCCGGGCTCGGGTCCGCTAATTCTGAATTAACGAACTTCCGTCGCGACGTAATTAAATCGAATTTAATTAAATAATTATGCCTAGCAAAATTATTATTCACGTCACTAACGAATTAATTCTAAATTAACTCGTTTGCACGAATTAAAATCTAATTTTAATTCTGCATCGAAATCTAATTTCGTTTAATATATCGAATATATTATTTAAACGATTAATTCCAAATTAATCTTTCTTTCTCTTCAAATAGTATTTTATCCAAGATAAAGTCTCTCAGCAATTAATCACAGATTAATTAAGCTCGAATCATACATCATCGGTGTATCCCCCGGAAGCGACCCACGAGATCCCTGGATATGTTAGTAGTAAATCCGGTCATCGGACTATCCAAACACATACGTACCTCGTACTATATTTTTTACCGATTTACGAGACAAGATTGCCTTCTAGCAAAGCGCCATGCCTACCCAATTCGCCAAAAATATTCGTAATGGAATATACGATCTATATCAGGCGTAGTATACCGTAGTATTGCGCATTGCGATCCAGTATCAGATGTCACGTGCAAGACCTGGGGCTGGAATAGTGTATGCCCCGTACGAAGCGCATAACAGATATCAAGCCACTAGTCTCTTTGAATCGGATAATCCTGACCTTGTCATATTATCCCGATGGTTGCAACACAATAGAGAACCAGTTCTGAATTCCTGCGTGATCATCATCTCCATATGTCTGAAGTGATACTTCCATCTTGACATCACATCCAATACACTACGATTCTCAATAAACATAGAAGAGGCGTACGCAGAACCTGTTAAAGTCTTGGACGACCAAAACCAAAGCGTATCGATTGTCGCAAGCACTAGCAATGCAAGTCTCAGGTTAAGACCAAATACACCTACCGTGAAGCGGACTCCCATAGATACATATACATACTACCAATGGGATTCCACGGGATCTATCCAAAGCAAAACTATTTTCTTTACCATCGGTAAAACACAACCTCCTATCGCACTTGCATAAGTATCCAATACTTGAATATATGAGAACTATGTCGTTATGCTCTCACAACCCGCACAAGTACAATACTAGTCTATTCCGCATTATCGATGTTCAATCTCGATAATACTACGACTAGGGATACTTAATGATTAAACCTTTATGGATTGATACTGTCTCATATCATCTCAATCCGGAACTAATCATAAGGACTTTACCATTTATATATCAAAGTAAATAAATTACAAAACGGTAAAAGGCAATTTCATTACTACATAGTTAATTTTGTACAAAAACACAATGTCTTTTACAAACAGTGACGCTATGGGTCATAACTGTCCAACAATAGGAACGTAAAATCCCTAAGGTTTAATATAGTCAACTTACAAATTATGATCTCTAAATAACACTCGTAACTCTCTTCCGAAGTAGACCATGGCCATGGATTTACTATATCACAAACACGTTCATGCTACATATGCCTTGTACACAAGACTGAAGGATTATATCTGATACTCACAGGATAGCATCAGCATGAGTCCACACCCAACGAGCATGCGAAAGTCTGATCTATATTGATCGGTGACGTGACTGTCATCAAAGTGTGGATGATGTCTCATATATGCACAGTAGTAGCTTAACTCAAAGGACCACTATGCTACTCGACTCAAGAAGAATCCTATTTACGGTTATGTACCATCTATTAGGAAATCTTCGCTGTGCCGATAAGTGTTTATCAAATAAACACCTATACGTCTATACAAGTCTCCCGAGACTCATAGTTCATCGGGATTAACCATCAGACCAAGTCCTGATCAATGACATGTACTGGTCTCAGCGAATTTTACTAACCGACCTGTGTTTGTAAATCTTGACCAGGAACTTAATTTAAGAATATACAACTTATTGTGACACTTCCTAATGTCAATTACAAACTATGTTGTAACTGCACAGTTCATTGTAAATCCTAGGGTCTCTGTCTAATATTTACATATCACTAAATCAAATTTAGTTTCAATTTAATCGTAATTAGATCGAATACGTATATAAAAACAAGAGGTGTAACCATATATAAGTAATATTATGGTAAATATATTGTACGTATTTATGAATCAGACATAAATATGATCTGGATTGGCGCTCCAAGCACCATCCTTAACAAGAAACTCATGAAGGGTCAATCTGTATGTAATGATTATATCGGTGGACACCGACGAATTTCGGTATAAAATATTTCTACAGTAACGAGAGTGTAACTTTAGGTATTAGTGGAATAACCTAAAGTTAATGATTCAGAATATTTGATTGAAGAGTGTTAATTAATATTTCGGGATTATTGGAGTTCGAAGCTGTAAGTCCATTTAGTCCCCGTGTTAGCTCGTTACACTATAGAAATCCATGAAATAATTGGATACCCCAATTATGAACTCACTTGAAAAAGATTAAATAATTGAGAATTATTTAATGACATAATTATTAATTTGATTAATGGATATATAATGTCACACTTTGCAATTATATATTAAAATTTTTAATATATAGTTTTTATTTTAATGATTATTAGGTAGTCATTTAATATAAGATTTGATTTTGAATTAGATTTGATTTTCAATTAGATTTGTTTTAATTCAAAATCAAATATGTAATTATATCATTATATAAGTAATATTTTAAATTTTAATTTCAAATTAAATTATATTTGATATCATATTTAATTATTTGAAATTAATAATTTTATTGTGACAAAAAATGCCCTTGACCAAATATTAATATTTATATTAGGGTGATTAGGGTTAATTTTGTACAAACACAATTTTAACATAAACTCTAAGTATAAACATAAATTTTTCCTCTTGTAAACAATAACCATAATCATTTTCACAATGTAAATGAGAGAAGTGAAAGGAAGTTGAGGAAAAAAATTCAATAAATTTTTTCCTCATAACTGAGTTACCTCGAGCCCACTCTCATTGATTTTTTATGGTAAGTTATAATATGGAAGACTGAGTGAGGGACCAACTCTTCACAAGACTCACGGCAGCTGCATCAAATTTACAGGTCGTAAATCATTAATGTAATTTTCGATCATTATCATGGATTGACCATCATCATCAACGCATAAAAGAAGAAGATATGGATAGCATGCAAAACGCAACAGCTAAATAATAAAATAGTAATTGGAATATTAATCTTGCAAACTGCGTGCGCACGCTTGGTTAATTTGCATAGTGGCTGATGCGGTGTTGAAAAATAGAATTTGGTCATGTGATGATTTAATTAGCAATAAAATAAAGTGGCCTGCTGAAAAGCAAATTTGGCGTGCATGTGTCACGTCTCTGGATGTTGAACGGTCACAGCAATTATAAACCAGGCAATGTGGTGAGCAGTGTCTGCATTTGGCGTGAGCTGTGTGTAGATCTGGACACCGGTCCGGTTAAGTTTCTTATTAGATAATTTTGGTTCGGTTTCGGTTCCATAAGAATATGGAATTGAGAATCAGGAATCGGAACCGAACCAGAGGATTTCGGTTCAATTTTTTAAAAATAATTTCAAAAAATGGAAATTAAATTTTAAAAAAATTTGTAATTGGATATTATTATCAAATAAATAAAATAAAAAATTTTATTTATTTGAATTTTATTAAATTAAATTAAAAACTTAAAATTATTGAAATTTTAATAGTGGAACCGTCCAGTTCCAATGGTTCGGCTAGGGTGGGCACCCTAATCGAACCGTACAGAACCGATTAAGATTCTAGAACCGAACCAGAAGGAATCAAAATCCTCCGGTTCCTTCTGGTTCGGCTTCGATTCCAGACCGGAAACGTGGCCGGGTCTAGCCCTGTGCAATTTATTTTTCCATGGAGTTCGGCCAAAAGAGGAGATATGATTGAAAATATTTCAAGGTTGATCCCAGTGCCTAACATGCTTCCGCCGCGCGGGAAATTGGTTTCATACAATTGGCATCAAGAGTAAGGTTGAAAAATATTCTAACTCTTCTATCTTTATTTTAATTATGCGATAATTAATGTGTTGTTTATTTTTTTTTATGTATAAGATGTATGAAAAATAAAATTTTATGTTATAAGAGTAGGCATAAAATTAAAAAAACATATTTTATTAGATAAAATTATTCATGTGATGGTATTTATTTATTTTAAATGTATTGGTCGTAAATTGTTCTGCCTTTTTGATTTTATTAATGTTTTTGGGAATGTAAGGCCATAAGGACATTTTAGGAATTAATTACAAATATTGTATTTAATTTTACTATATAACTTATGGAGCGCATTACCAAGGAGGACAAAAAGGTAGTAATTGAGCAATATTTGGTAGATATGGATCGTGGTTGTGGGAAGCTATGGTAAGCATAGGCGTGGTGAGTTCGACGGCGACGTGTAGAGGTGATTACCATACGAAAGCATGTCTTACGAGCCAAAGTACTAATGTAGTCCGTAGTGAGCACACAACTACTTGAAGCATTATATCTATATAATACGAATGTTACTATTCAATGAGCAAAATTTCTACAGGATAATCCATGTAGTCAAGAGTTGAAGACCAATGAATGCCTTGGGTATTTTGTGAACAAATTAGATTTATTTAGAACCAAAAATTTGTTGGACAGTTATGACCCATAGCGTCACTGTTTGTAAAAGACATTATGTTTTTGTACAAAATTAACTATGTAGTAATGAAATTGCCTTTTACCGATTTATGATTCATTTACTTTGATATATATAAATGGTAAAAGTACATATGATTAGTTCCGGATTGAGATGATATGAGACAGTATCAATCCATAAAGGTTTAATCATTAAATATCCATAGTCGTAGTATTATCGAGACTGGACATCGATAATGCGGAATAGACTAGTATTGCACTTGTGCACTTTGTGAGGGCATAACGGCATAGTTCTCATATGTTTAAGTATAAGATACTTATGCAAGTGCAATATGAAGTTGTGTTTTACCGATGGTACGGAAAACAGCTTCGCTCTGGATAGACCCCACAGAATCCCATTGGTAATATGTATATGTGTCTTTGGGAGTCCGCTTCAGGGTAGGTGTATTAGGTCTTAACCTGAGACTTGCATCGCTAGTACTTACGACAATCGGTAAACTTTGGTTTTGGTCGTCCAGGGCTTTAACAGGTTCTGTGTATGCCTCTGCTGGGTTTATTGGGAATCGTAGTGTATTGGTTGTGATGTCAAGACGGAAGTATCACTTCAGACATATGGAGATGATGATCACGCAAAGATTCAGAACTGGTTATCTATAGTGTTGCAACCATCGAGATAATATGACAAGGTCATGATTATCCGATTCAAAGAGACTAGTTGCTCGATATCTGATATGTGCTTCGTACGGGGCAGACACTATTCCAGCCCCAGGCATTGCACATGACATCCGATACTAGATTGCAATACGTAATACTATGGTATACTACGCCTAATAAAGATCGTATATTCTAGTAAGAATATTTCTGGAGAATTAGGTAGACATGACGCTTTGCTAGAAGCCAACCTTGTCTCGTAAATCTGTAAAAACTTAGTACTTGGTACGTACGTGTTCGGATAGTCCGACGACCGAATTTACTGCCAACATATCCAGGAATCTCTTGGGTCGCTTCCCGAAGATTCACCAATGACGTATGATTCGAACTTAATTACTCTGGGATTAATTACGGAGAGACTTTATCTTAGATAAAGTACTATTTGAAGAGAGAGAAAGATTAATTTGGAATTAATCATTAAAATAATATATTCGATATATTCAGAATTAGATTTCGACGCGAAATTAAAATTAGATTTTAATTCGGGCAAACGAGTTAATTTAGAAATAATTCGTTAGCGACGTCAATAGTATTTTGCTAGGCATAATTAATTAATTAAATTTGATTTAAATAACATCGCGACGGAAGTTCGTTAATTCGGAATTAGCGAACCCGAGTCCGGGAGTGTTTACGGGCCCACTCGCATTTGGAATCGAGTGAGGCCCACATGTCACATCAACCATCACATCACATGTCACTTTGATTGATGTGTTTAGGTGTGGTAGTTAGTGTGGAGTATAAGACACTCCAAAATCTATGACATGTAAGACTTTAACCAAATCCACACATTTGGCAATTGTTTGTTTATTTTTATTTTGAAACAAAACAAGTCTCTCTCTCTCATTCATTCCATCTTGGCCAAAACTTTGCATAGGTTTTGCTCTCCATTTTCTTTCATTTTTCTTGGAAATTTGAGAGATAGATCTTGAAGGTTTTTGTTGCAAATACCTTCTAAGGGCTAGCACTCATCTTGAATCATAAAGTGGTGATAGGGAAACCAACTTAAGGAGCTTGGATTCAAAGAATAAAGCTTGGAGCTTTACTTTTTACCTTGGCCGAAACTTGTAGTTCTTGGAGGAGGAATTTTGTTGCTCAACGGATCCAAAAACCGATCGATGTAAGTGTGTTTCTGCCACTCTTCTTCATTATTCATTCTTACTTCATGCTTATATGATCTTGGGACACCTTATAGAAACCCAACAATGGTATCATTGAGCTTAAATGGGCATGAAATTTATTAGGGTAAAATTTGGGGAAAACTAATTTGAGCATGTTTTGATTGAATTGGATGGTTGAGTATGCTTGTATGCTGAATATGTATTGTACCCCAGGTTCTTGGTAATTTTTGTTTTGATGATCATTGGATGAGTTGAGACGAATGGAAATGTCGATTTGTAAATTCGATTGGATTGAAAAATGAAATCGGACAATTTTCACTACCTTGGCCGAGAACCAGAAGGCATGAATTGGACTTGATTTTGATTCAAAAATTGTTGGACAATAATTGAATAAAAGGATACATAATTAATTGGTAAATTGTATTTTAGAAATATTGATTTAGGTAATTAATTAGTGTATTACACTTTTAATTAATTATATTATAAAATTTGGAATTTTAAAATTTGGTTAATGGGCTTAATTTCAAATTGGGCTTGAAATTATTATTTTTGGGCATAATGGGCTTGATTGGGCCAAGTTGGTTTAGGCCAATTGGATTGGATCCAAATTGGGCCTAAATCATTCCATTAAGTCCAAATGTAATAAATGGGCTTTAAAAGTTTAATTGGGCCTTATGGGCTTGATATTGGTTTTATGGTAAATGAGGGTGATTCCTTACTTGGGCTTGGTAATTGGGTTTGACCCATATTGACCAAAGCCCATGCCTTTTAAAATCAATTGAAAGCCCATCGGACTTTAATTAAACGAACATTGGATGTTAGTTGGGCTTTGAGACCCGATATGATTAGATTTGGAATCTAAGTCGTTAAAGCGCATTAAAAGTGTAAATATTTAATTTAGAATTAAATAATAGAATTAGTATTGAATACGACTTAAATTAAATTTAACGAGTAGTTCGATATAATTCATGAATTCGTACTTTAAGTACTTATTCTCAAACGAGTTGGACTCGCGCAAAATCAAATCGTTGTTTGAACATTGGATGGTCACATAATTAAAGGCTAATTAATTGGATTAGATTGGTTGTATAACATGCCTTAAATGAATATATGTGGATGTGTTGAATGAATAGTGTATATCGGATGGATATTAGAGGGGAAATGGAAATTTTAGAAATTTTTGTAAATTTGGAATTTATAAATTGGACCTGCGTCTCTAGCCTTGTCTCTTATTATCTCTTTGTACTAACTTCTCACCTAATTCCCCTCATTGTAATGAGGTTTCTATTATTGTATTATGTAATTGGGTAGAAGTAGAATAGTGCTAGCCGGGGAGAAGAAAGAGAGTGATTTGTTCTAGGAACAAGTTGTTATATATCCATCCGCATATCGCTATTAATTTACTTATGCGTCTTATGATGTTTTAGAAGCATGCTTAAGGTTGTATGATGAGACCTTAACAAAGATAATTAATTGGTTGCCAATTTACGCGAAAAACCCTCAAAAGAATATTAAGTGATTTTTCTTTCCGTTGAGTGATTCTTACTCAATATCCAAAATTGGCATTGGGTTTTTTGGCCAAAGTCAAGGCCTTTGCCAATTGCTGATGTGTTTGAATCATGAGAGTTTTGTTCCATATCTGTGTCCTGTCCAAGTCATGATTTGTTGGCCAAAGTCAAGATCACTTCTTGTCCATCGACATTGATTACGAAACTTTCCATGTCAATGGGTCCCGCTTAACTGGAATCATTAAGCTTGTTGTGCCAAAGCCAATGCTTAGTTGATTCAGAGGACAAAGGTTAGGAAAATGTATTGGATACATTGGCATATGTATTGTATATATGTTTCGGACTTGGATGTCCACCTACCGGATCTAGGAATTGGATAAGATCCAATTGATCTTCAAGATCTACCTAGTTAAATATCATACAGCTTGTTGGCCAAAGTCAAGGTTATATGTCATTTAACGGGATCCTAGCCCACTAGGAAACTGGGTTTCCCGAGTACTCGACAGAGGGTTAGAGGCTCGCCTAAAAATAGTGGGAGGCTAGTATTGAATTTGTAATTTCATTCAGATACTTAGCTTTACGCGCTTTCAAATTATTTCGTCAAAATTATATTATTAGTTGGACTAATATAATGTTATTTTTCTTGTAACAGTTAGACTGTACCCAAAATATCATTGACTAGATAGTTGGACTATCGTAGTCAAGATGACTGGAAAGGGAAATGTCTGAGACATTATCATGGGCGAGAATGTCTTTAAGGGCACGAACTTTGCAGATTGGGAGATGAATCTAAGGATAGTCCTTGGAGCCGAAAGGCTGTTGTACACCATACAGACACCTATTGGGCCTAAACCCACACCTGATCAGACACTTGAGCTGGAGCTTTGGAAGACTCATAGCGATGATTATGATACTGCACAGTCTATTATGCTTGCTTCAATGACTCAGCATTTCCGTCGTCAAAATAGGGATTTGGATCCTTATAACATGATGGCGAGGTTGCAAGATCTTCACCGATCTAATAAGAGGTCGCAAAGATATGAGTTAGTTAAGAAGCTCTTCCTTTCACGCATGACAGAAGGCATGTCTGTTGAGTCCCATGTGGCACAGATGATTGCTGACGTAGATGAACTAGCTACTATGGGGATAGTCTTTGAGGTTGAGATTACCATAGACATGGTCTTGCAATCTCTCCCCGACTCCTAGAGACAGTTCATCATAAACTATAATTTGATGAACACTGATGATACTCTTGGAGAGTTATTGTCTACTCATAAGGAAGCTGAGAAGGAGCTTCTCAAAGGAAACAAGCGCAAGACGTACTTTACTTCGACATCTCAGACACCAAGGGCTGGGCCCAAGGCAACTGGAGGTGTGAATAAAAAGAAGCATAAAAGAAAGGGCAAGGCCAAATCGTCAAAGGCTTCTGGGAAGCCTAAGGATAAATCTCAAGATCTTTACCTCCCGTGCGGCAAGCGGGGTCACTGGAAGCGTGACTGTCGCGAGTACAAGGCACTCCAGAAGGAGACAATGGCGGGCAAGGCACCGGCCTCAGGTATGTTTATTATTGAAATAAACATGACTACTTCTAGTTTTAAAAATTGGATTTTTGATTCTGGTTGTGGTACCCATACATGTACTGATGTGCAGGATCTGCAGATTAGCAGGAAACTGGCTTCAAGGGAGATTGATCTGCGTGTTGGAAACGAGACACATGTTGCTGTTTTGGCTAGGGGTGGCAATTTGGGTCAGGATTCATTTATTCGTTCGATTCAATTCGCTTTAAAGCGAATACGGGTTTGAAAAAATGGATTCGTTTAATAAATGGGTCAATTCGATTCGATTCGTTTATTAAACGAATCGAATACAAATTTAAGCTCATTGATTCGTTTAGGATTCGTTTTATTATTTTTATTTACTAGTTCTTGTTAATTTTCAATTAAGATTCGAGAAATTATAGCTAATTATCATAGAAAAAGTAATATTTTCAATATTTGGTGAGGTAATTTTAGTAAATATATTAATTACATATTTCATATGTATATATATATATATATATGAGAAGAATTAATGTAAATCAAGTGTGGTAGATTATTTTATTAAATAATATCATTGACTAAACAAATAAATGAATATTCGTATTCGATTCGTTTATTAAACGAATCAAATACGAATCCTAGTAATAGGATTCGTTTAATAAACGAATCGAATACGAATCCATCATATTTTGATTCAATTCGTTTATGATTCGATACGAATTCGATTCGTTGATTCATTTTGACACCCCTAGTTTTGGCCGTAGGCACTTTTGTTTTGGAACTGCCCTCGGGGCATGTACTTGAACTTAATGACTATTATTATGTACCTAGTTTGACTAGGAATATTATTTCTGTATCTATGTTAACCCAATGTGGGTATACTTTTGTATTTAGAAACACTGGGGTTTACTTATATAAAAATGATGTAGAAATTTGCACTGCTGTTGCAAATAATGGTCTTTATATTTTGAATATAAATTTATCTCCAACATATAATATAACAAACAAAAGGCTCAAAATGAGTAACGAAGATGAAACCTATATGTGGCACTGTCGTCTGGGACACATAAACAAGACTCGCATATCCACACTTTCGAAGAGTGGGTACTTGGACGGATTTGATCCAAATTCATATGACGTCTGCGAATCTTGATTATTAGGCAAAATGCCTAAATCACCTTTTAGCGTTAAAGGTGAACGCGCCACCAAACTGTTAGCCCTTGTTCATAGTGACGTTTGTGGGCCCATGTCTAGCCAGGCTAGAGGTGGATACGAATACTTCGTAACCTTTACAGATGATGCATCTTGTTATGGTTATGTGTATCTCATGAGACACAAGTCGGAAACTTTTGAGAAATTCAAAGAGTTTCGACACGAAGTTGAAAAACAGACCGGCAAGAGTATTAACACATTACGGTCGGACCGTGGTGGCGAATACTTGAGCAATGAGTTTCTAGATTACTTGAAAGAATATGGTATTCTTTCACAGTGGACTCCTCTTGGAACACCGCAATTAAATGGTCTGTCTGAACGGAGAAACCGTACTTTATTGGACATGGTAAGGTCTATGATGAGTCGCACTGAGCTACCTATTCCTTCTGGGGATATGCATTAAACAGTGCAGTTCTTATTTTGAATAAGGTTCCGTCGAAGTCTATTCAACAGACTCCGTATGAGATATGGACAGGAAAGAAACCGGGTTTCTCATTCCTAAAGATTTGGGGATGTTGGGCATACGTCAAACGTTTGGAAGGTACCAAACTTGAACCAAATCGGATAAATGCCTTTTCGTAGGATATCCTAGGGAAACCAAAGGATATTACTTCTATCACCCATGAGAGAACAAAGTATTTGTTGCTCTACATGCGGTTTTCCTTGAGAAGGAATTCCTATATGCAGTGGTTAGTGGGAGGAAAGTAGAACTCGATGAAAATGGGAGTGATACTATTCCTGGCATAGAATCCTCAACGGGACAAGAATAGTCCATCAGGGATGAGACTCTACCACAATCTTCTATTACACAAGGACCGCGTAGGTCGGAGAGAGTCAGGAAACAACCTGAGAGGTATGGGTACCTGATCTCACCTCATGTAGATATCAATCTCATAGAGGATAACGAACCGGCTACGTATGAGGAAGCGATACAAGATATCGATTCCGCTTTATGGCAAGAAGCCATGAAGTCCGAGATGGATTCCATGTACACCAACCAAGTTTGGACACTGGTTGATGCACCAGAAGGCGTAAAGCCTATTGGATGCAAATGGATCTTCAAGAAGAAGACTGACATGGATGGCAATGTACAAACGTACAAAGCTAGGCTTGTAGCGAAGGGTATCGTCAACTACATGGTGTCGATTACTACGAAACTTTCTCACCCGTTGCCATGATTAAATCCATTCAGATAATGCTTGCAATTGCTGTATATTTCGATTACGAGATATGACAGATGGACGTTAAAATCGCTTTCCTTAACGGAAACCTTTTGGAGGATGTTTATATGCAACAGCCTGATGGTTTTATCGTGCCTAGACTTGCAAACAAGGTTTGTAAGTTAAATCGGTCCATCTATGGACTGAAGTAAGCATCGCGGTCATGGAACCAACGTTTTGATGAGATCATAAAAGAATATGATTTCATTCAAAACGAAGATGATCCTTGTGTATACAAGAAGGTTAGTGGGAGAGCACTGACTTTTATTGTCCTTTATGTTGACGATGTATTGCTAATAGCAATGACATTCCTATGTTAACGTCGGTGGAAGCTTGGCTTTCATTGAAATTCTCCATGAAAGATCTGGGAGAAGTAGCTTTTATTATGGGAATAAAGATCTACCGGGATAGATCTAGAAAGCTGCTTGGACTTTCCCAGAGTACATATATTGACAAAGTGTTGAAGAGATTCAACATGGATCAGTCCAAGAGAGGACTGTTGCCAATGTCACATAGCGTCTATCTATACAAGGACATGTGTCCTAAAACTCAAGATGAGAGAGACAACATGAGTCGGATACCGTTCGCCTCGGCAGTCGGATCGATCATGTATGCCATGATATGTACGCGACCTGATGTCTCATATGCTTTGAGCATGTGTAGTCGCTATCAGGCCGATCCAGGTGAAGGTCACTGGATAGCGGTTAAGAATATCCTAAAGTATCTTAGACGAACTAAGGACGCTTTCTTAATATATGGAGGTGGAGAACTTGAGGTAACTGGGTATACCGATGCAAGTTTCCAAACCGACAAAGACGACTGTAAGTCGCAATCCGGGTACATATTTTGTTTGAATAACGGAGCAGTGAGTTGGAAATCTTCCAAGCAAGAGACTGTTGCCGATTCAACAATAGAAGCAGAGTACATTGCTGCAACTGAAGAAGCAAAGGAAGCAGTTTGGATCCGAAAATTCCTAATTAGATTAGGAGTAGTTCCGTTAGCAGCTGAGCCCGTTCCATTGTATTGTGACAATAACGGGGCTATAGCACAGGCTAAGGAGCCGCGGTCTCATCAAAGATGCAAGCACGTTCTTTGACTTTTTCAACTGATTCGTGAGATCATACATCGTGGCGATGTGAAGGTCGAGAAGGTCGCATCAGATGACAACATGGCAGATCCGTTGACGAAATCGATTCCCCAGCAAAAGCTTGAGCGACATGTACATAGTTCAGGTATTAGATGCTTGAGTGACTGGCTATAGGCCAAGTGGGAGATTGTTGGACAATTATGACCCATAGCGTCAGTGTTTGTAAAAGACATTATGTTTTTGTATAAAATTAACTATATAGTAATGAAATAGCCTTTTATCGATTTATGATTCATTTACTTTGATATATATAAATGGTAAAAGTCCATATGATTAGTTTCGGATTGAGATGATATTAGACAGTATCAATCCATAAAGGTTTAATCATTAAATATCCCTAGTCGTAGTATTATCGAGATTGGACATCGATAATACGGAATAGACTAGTATTGCACTTGTGCGAGTTGTGAGGGCATAACGACAAAGTTCTCATATGTCAAGTGCGATAGGAGGTTGTGTTTTACCGATGGTACGGAAAACAGCTTCGCTCGGGATAGACCCCGCGGAATCCCATTAGTAATATGTATATGTGTTTATGGGAGTCCGCTTCAGGGTAGGTGTATTAGGTCTTAACCTGAGACTTGCATCGCTAGTACTTACGACAATCGGTAAACTTTGGTTTTGGTCGTCTAGGGCTTTAACAGGTTCTGTGTACGCCTCTGTTGGGTTTATTGGGAATCGTAGTGTATTGGATGTGATGTCAAGACGGAAGTATCACTTCAGACATATGGAGATGATGATCACGCAGGGATTCAGAACTGGTTCTCTATAGTGTTGCAACCATCGGGATAATATGACAAGGTCATGATTATCCGATTCAAAGAGACTAGTTGCTCGATATCCGATATGTGTTTAGTACGGGGCATACACTATTCCAGCCCCAGGCCTTGCACGTGACATCCGATAATGGATCGTAATACGCAATACTACGGTATACAAGCCTGATAAAGATTGTATATTCCAATAAGAATATTTCTGGGGAATTGGGTAGACATGGCTCTTTGCTAGAAGCCAACTTTGTCTCGTAAATCGGTAAAAACGTAGTACTTGGTACGTACGTGTTCGGATAGTCTGGCGACCGAATTTACTGCCAACATATCCAGGGATCTCTTGGGTCGCTTCCCGAAGATTCACCAATGACGTATGATTCGAACTTAATTAATTTGAGATTAATTATGGAGAGACTTTTTCTTGGATAAAGTACTATTTGAATAGAGAGAAAGATTAATTTGGAATTAATCATTAAAATAATATATTCGATATATTATTCGGAATTAGATGACATGAAATTAAAATTAGATTTTAATTCGGGCAAACGAGTTAATTTAGAATTAATTCGTTAGCGACGTGAATAGTATTTTTTCTAGGCATAATTAATTAATTAAATTTTATTTAAATAACGTGGCGACGGAAGTTCGTTAGTTCGGAATTAGCGAACCCGAGCCCCGGAGTGTTTACGGGCCCACTAGCATTCGAAATCGAGTGGGCCCCACATGTCACATCAACCATCACATCACATGTCACTTTGATTGATGTGTTTAGGTGTGGTAGTTAGTGTGGAGTGTAAGACACTCCAAAATCTATGGCATGTAAGACTTTAACCAAATCCACACATTTGGTAATTGTTTGTTTATTATTATTTTGAAACAAAACAAGTCAAACATCTCTCTCTCTCATTCATTCCATCTTGGCCGAAACTTTGCATAGGTTTTTCTCTCCATTTTCTTTCATTTTTCTTGGACATTTGAGAGATAGATCTTGAAGGTTTTTGTTGCAAATACCTTCTAAGGGCTATCACTCATCTTGAATCACAAAGAGGTGATAGGGAAACCAACTCAAGGAGCTTGGATTCAAAGAATAAAGCTTGGAGCTTCACTATTCACCTTGGCCGAAACTTGTAGTTCTTGGAGGAGGAATTTTTGTTTCTCAACGGATCCACAAACCGATCAATGTAAGTGTATTTCCGCCACTCTTCTTCATTATTCATTCTTATTCCATGTTTATATGATCTTGGGACACCTTATAGAAACCCAACAAAATCCCGGTCAATGCATTGGTTTTCTGTATGTATGGTTACAGTTCAAATTTTTTGAATAACATATCATATACCATAGGATGCCCACTCCTGCATTATAATATATCATGACATTAAATGCATGTTGATTTAATCTAGGCATAAAAGTTATGCAAGTTATAAATTTTTAAAATTTAGATTAATACATGCGAATAAATTAAACGGTTTAATTTAAATAAGTTTAAAATTTGATAATTCTGAGAAAGACAATTGATAGGCGACTAGTTATTTATTTTGACATATAAGATGAAAACCCGGATATAATTCCATAGCTGATTTTGAATGGAGGGTAGTGTGGTCTGCTCTTGGGATACAACTTCAGGTACCAAATAAAAATAACATAAGTCACCTATATCTAATTACATAGTTTGATTAAATAATTGCCTAAATCCGAATTTTATTTTAAACTTAAAATAGTGAATTAAAATTTTAAGAGTTAAATTTAAATAGCTCAATAAAAGGAATACTTAATTAAATTATTTAATTGAGTTATATTAGTTTAGACTAATACAATTAGTGAACAAAATATTAAATATTAAAATTTGGCCATATCACTAATAATCAACTAGTATTAATTAGGTTATGTTTTTAGCCGCGCATAATCTAAATAGGTTAGATACTAGGGAAATTAGTAACCATTAACTCTAATATAATGAGTGGTAGAGGGATGTATAATAATATTGTTGGGAAGCGGGCACGAGTGTGCAGCGGAAAATTAAAAAAATTATTATGCCGCTATCCCATTGCCCAAGACCCATTTGTTTTTATTATTCTACAAGCCTAGATTTGTTACTATATATTCTAAGCATAAAAACTCATAAAACATGCAAAGGACATAAACCTAAAATGCTAACTATCATAAGAACTCTAATTAAAAATAAAGAAAGAAAAAGACTTACTTGAACTGAAGACTCCTCCATTCCTCCCTCCAATCTACAAGCTTTTCTCGAACTCAGTAAGCGCTTCTATGTTCCAAAGAGCCACCCAAGTGTGTGGCCTCCAAAGGTGAACACACCAAAGCTAAAACTCAACGACAAGACTACGCCTGGAGTGCACAGGTATTTTGCCGTTGGTGTTAGCCTCGGTAAATACCTCAAAACTTTTAACTTGAGATTCCTCTAGTCAATTAGACTTAAGGATCCTCAATATCAGTGGCTTACTCTTTAAACTTTAGAGTTGCTCACTTATATAAACCCAAGATATGAAAGGTTTTTGGTGTACAAATTTGTAAAGAATTCTTTGGGTTTATATAGGTGCTCCAAAGACAACAAAATTAATTAAGAATCCGATGTGGGATAAATGCTAATTTAATCTTAGCCATTGGATCTTAATTTAGTATTTTAATGAGATTATAAAACCCTAATAAGAGTTTTGACCGAATTGGAATTAAAAAAAAATAAAAAAATAAAAAAATTTACTATTCACATTACTATTCATATTTATTAATTTATTCCAATTCCTAAAGTGCCAATATCGTCATTCACCAATCTTTAAACCACTATGGAACCTCATAAATGATCTGTTCAATAATTAAATACATTGAACTATTTATAAACAATTCCTACAGCAATTATATATGTTGTTAAATTTGTACTATGCACTATTAACCATTGATTTCGACTTTGTCGTGTGTGACCTTTTGGGTTCCATTCAAGTTGGACATGAAATGAATCGTGATAATTTAATCGATCATAAATTATCCTACGATCAGATGGTCGTTCGATTTCAATGACCAAGATTGACATCTAGCAACATGCCAAGGCCCCCAAATAAGAAGGAAAGATATGTACCCATTCTGTATGCGATTTACATATGATACAGCCTCTCGCCTCACTATATCTCCACCTTTTGACCTAGGGTACGGAAAGTGTCTGCCCATATAGTCAAAGGTATGATGTTGATAGTGTCATGAATCGTGCTAACCTAAGAATCTCACATGATTCTTTCGTTGTGGCTACAGTCTCAAGCACTGATCACACATATCAACATGCGAACTGGAATACTACTATTGTAAGAAAATATTATCCGAGAGAATGGCGATTCTCTATTGTATCTTTACAAACTTCATGTGTTTCAATAAATGAACCAATCATACACGTATGACCAGATTTTTTTAACCGGGGAAGGAGAATGTCAAAGTTATTTGATCCACACATAAGATTGTAAATAAATCAAGTCTAAGGACTAGTCATACAATCGATACATGAAAATTCTCATAGTCACATGGGATAAACACTCAATGTGAAAACTTTCGACAGTCAGTTCGATGGACACAAGCAACTCATGCATCCATGTGATACACTAAGTGGAAGGATCTCTTCTAGTAGCCTATGAGATCGACTGCCGCACTTAAGGGCAGATCATATCATCATGCTAGTCTCTCCATTTTGTGAACGCCCAGATTATTCACAAAACTATGACTAGGAATGTTTAAGAGTAATGATTTTTATAAGGTGTGAAAGCGATCATCTTATTACTCTAAGGGCTTTATTACAGTGTTTGATGATTCATATAAGTTATATAAGACACGTATAATAAAGATTGATCTTTTATTAATTAATGAAAATATTACAAATACATGTACATATAGCCCATCCATAAGTTGGCTATGGGGCATATCCCTAACAATCTCCCACTTGCACTATAGCCAACTAGTATGAATCTGGACACCATACTCACAGGTGTGCCTATCAAGTTTTTGTTGAGTCGGCCCTTTAGTTAGAGAATCTGCAAGATTATCTTCTGTGGGTATTTTCTCTATGATAACGTCTTTTCTCTCAACAATCTCCTTGATGAGATGAAATTGCCTGAATACATGCTTGGATTTCTGGTGGGACCTTGGTTCCTTTCATTGAGCAATGCCGCCCGTGTTGTCACAGTACATCGTGACGCCATTCTTTATCCCGGGAAGCACTTCCAGCTCCGTGATGAACTTTTTTTATCCAGACTGATTCTTTAGTTGCCTCAGATGCTGCAATATACAGGGCTTCAGTCGTGGAGTCCGCTATAGTTGACTACTTTGAGCTTTTCCAAATGACAGCTTCGCCATTCAAAGTAAATATATATCCTATTTGCGATCTGTTGTCATCCCTATCGGTCTAAAAGCTCACAACATAGAAACCAATGACTTTCATCTCAAAACAATCTCCGTATGTCATGAACACACCCTTAGTTCTTCTCAGATACTTAAGGATTATTTTGACAGCTGCCTAGTGTTGCTCACTAGGATTTACCTGATACCTACTCGTTATGATAAGAGCATAAGAGACATTAGGTCTTGTATATAGCATGGCGTATATGATCGATCAGATTGCTTAAGCATAAGGGATCATACTCATACGCTCTCTATTTGAAGAAGTATGTGGACATTGTTCCTTAGATAATTTGATTCAATGATAAGTAGGTAAATTACCTCTTTTGGAATATTCCATTTTGAATCTTTTCAAAACTTTATCTATGCATGTAGATTGAGAAATTCCTAGAAACCTCTTGGATCTATTACGGTAGATCTTAATGCCGAAGATGTAGGCTGCTTCTCCAAAATCTTTCATTGAGAAATTCTAAGATAACCATTGCTTGGTGGCTTGCATCATTCCCGGTGATTAATATATCATCGATATATAATACAAGAAATACAACAGCATTCCACTGTTTTCCTGTAAACACAAGGCTCGTCTACATTTTTGATGAAGTCAAATTCTTTGATTGTCTCATCAAATCGTATATTCTAACTTCTGGAGGCTTGCTTGAGTCCATAAATGGATCGTTTAAGCTTGTATACTTTATTATGATCATCCTTAGATGCAAACCCCCCAGGTTGTGTCATATAGACTTCCTCTACGAGGTTCCCATTAAGGAAAGCCGTTTTAAAACCCATCTAACAAATCTCATAATCAAAGTGTGTAGCTAGTGCCAGTAAAATTCGAATGGACTTTATCATTGCAACAGGTGAGAAGGTTTCATCATAGTCAATTCCTTGGATTTGTCAATAACCTTTCGCCACCAAACTAGCCTTATAGGTTTGGATGTTTCCTTCTGCATTAGTTTTATGCTTGTAAATCCACTTGCACCTATGGGTTTTATCCCTTCAGGTGCATTGTCCAAGTCTCAAACTTGATTCTGATATATAGAGTCTATTTCAGATTTCATGGCCTCAAGCCACTTGACCGAATCAATGTCACTCATTGCTTCGTCATAACTGGTGGGATCGTCATTAATAATGACCTGATCATGTTCCTCATCAATATGAAAACCATATCTTTCAGGCTCATGTCTTTCCCAACGAGGCCTTCTAAGTTCATAACCTTATGGTTGTTCCATCACTGCCCTTTTGAGTGGCCTGAGGTTTAGTTCTATGTTAGTTTATTCTTCTCGTACCTCATCGAGGTCAAGTCCACTCCCACTATATTTCTTAAGAAGGAATTCATTCTCTAGAAATTTAGCATTTCGTGAGACAAATGTTCTTTGTTCATTTGGGACATAGAACATATATGCTCTTGAGTTCAAGGCATATCCTACAAACTTACATTTAACTGCTCTATCATCCAATTTTTTAGTTTATGTGAGCTTAATATATGCGTCACATCCCCAAACTCTTAGATAACTAAGACTAGGACGTTTCCCAGACCATAACTCATATCGTGTTGGACTAACAGTTTTGGAAGGAACTTAGTTTAGTAGTAATGTTGCAGTTTCTAAAGTAAGACCCCAAAATGAAAGAGGTAGATCCGTATCTGGCATCATTAATCGAACCATAAGTAATAATGTCCGATTTCTCCTTTCGGAGACCCCATTATGCTGTGGATTTCTCGGAGGAGTCCACTGGGAAACAATGCCATTTTCTCTCAAGTAATCTTGAAATTCGTCGCTTAAGTATTCACCACCTCTTCAGACCTTAGTGACTTAATACTTTTATTAAGATGGTTTTCTAATTCAGCTTTGAAGTCTTTGAATTTTTCAAAGGCTTCAAATTTATACCACATAAGGTACACATACCCATATCACGAGTGATCATCGATAAAAGGTAATGAAGTAGGAGAATCCACCTCTAGCGGTGACTGACATTGGTCCGCATATATCATGGTATATAGTTCTAATGTCTCCGCTACACGCTGTCCTTTACCTTTGAAGGGTAATTTTGTCTTTTTACCAAGTAAACAAGACTCAAAAGTTCCATAAGGTTCATATTTGAAGGGTATGAAATACCCATCCTTATGTAGCTTAGTTAATCTTGTTTCATTGATATGACCTAAGCGACTGTGCCATAGAAGTGATTCATTGAGATTATTCGAGTTAATGTTGTATATATTAGAGGTTGAACATCCTTTGTTAGTTTGTAAGACATAGATACCATTATTCAAAATACCATCTCCATATTTTATTTCATTGAAATAAATAGAACATTCATTACAACTTATTAAGCATGAAAAGTCTTTATTACATAAAGAAGAAATTGAAATGATGTTTTTTACTAGAGAAGATACATAAACAAAATCTTCTAAGTCTAAAACTAAACCATTCGGCAAAACTAATGAACAAGTCCCCATGCACAGTGCAACCAGTTTTGCTCCATTACCCATGCGTAAGTCAACCTCCCCACGACGGAGTCTCCTACTATTTCTCAGGCCATGCACATTGTTACACAAGTGAGTCCCACAACCGGTGTCAAGTACCTAAGTAGAAGGTTCAGAGTTTTGAGAATATAGTTCAATCATCTACAACATACCTGAAGCATTGGGCTTATTGACCTCTTGGGCTTCCCTAGCTTCATTGGCTTTCAAGGACCTGTAGTCTTTCTTCCAATGACCAATCTTTCCATAAAAGAAACATTTTTCCTTTCCCTTTTTCTTCTTCATCTTACCATTGGGCTTTAGGTGATCTGGAGCCTTGGCCTCGCTCGTAATTTTCTTTGGGCCTCATGGCTTCAGGTATGTACCCGTAAGCATGACATAGGTTTTAAGCTCCGGTTTCAAGTCCTTCTCTGCTTGCTTTATTAGATTGTGCAATTCTGCTAAAGTAACTTCTTTATCAGACAGATGAAACTACATAATAAAGTTAGAGAAGTCTTTTGGTAAGGACTGAAGAATTAGATCGTGACCTATCTCATGATCCATGATGAACCCGAGGTTGGCCAAATTTTCAATGTGGCCAATTATCTTAAGAACATGTCCACTAACTGATCTTTCCTTATACCTTGTTTGGAATAAGGCACATGACACTTGGAATCTCACGGTATGAACAGAAGTTGCATACAAATCCTTCAAGTGAAAGATGATGGTTTGAGCATTCATATCTTCGTGAGCTTTTTGAAGTTCGTCCGAATAGAGCCAAGCATTATGCAAACTGCTTGCTCATCATCATCGACGTGTTTCTTCCAAGCATCAAATGTATTTTGGTCAGCATCTTCTGCGGGTTCAGGGGGAAATGGTCTTTCAAAAACATAGAAAATCTTTTCTTATCGTAATATAATTTTAAGGTTTTTAAATCAGTCAATGTAGTTGTCCTCTTTGAGCTTAGGCTCATCAATGATGGAACGAAGTTATACTCTGTTTGCCATTTGAATGTTTGTGAAATATTTTAACCCATCTGTTCAGATAGAATGTTAAAATTAGGAATATATAGGCATTGTGTTAATCGCCCATGGGCTTAGTAAGTGCGATGAAAGGTCTTCTAATTAAAGAGGTTAAAATCCTTTACCACGATGCTTCACCGTGCCTTTTACTTCGTTATTTGCTTTTCTTTATGTGTTATTTATTTCTTATTCATATATCATCATTTTATTTGTTGCACATCATCATTCTAATGCGCATGGGCTAACTAGGGTGGATTAAAGGTCCTCTATTCGAGGGAAAATGCCTTAAGGCTACCTTTACCACGATGTTTTGCCACGCCTTCTTTTCTCGTTATTCATTTTATATGACATCTCAATGTATGATCATACAGTATAATGTTGTGCATGGGCTTATTATGTTAGTCTAAAAGGTGTTCTAATCGAAGGAAAAAGCCTAAAAGGCTACCTTTGTGACAATACTTCGCCGCGCCTGTTGTTACTTATTTTGTATATGACATTTCATTGCATGATCATGCATCACATATAATATGTTTAACCGGAAATTTGAAGTATTACATAGATATAGGCGCATGTTGCATTTCCTTTCTTTTTCATTCCTCTTCTTCCACTCTCATTAACCATATTCTTTAGCATCGCATCATAGCACGTTTGTTCTCAATGTATGGTTGCATCTTTAATTATCTCCCTATTATGTATTTGAATTTTCATCTTTCTTTATCCTTTCGCGTTATGTGCTTATTTTGATTCTGTTCAACATGTGGTTACTTTGATTTCTTTTAAAATTTTTCTAAAATGGGATTATTAAATTGTAGCATGCCGTCATTTTGACCTTTTTCATATTACATGCCAATACTGCTATGGTTACTTGCGTTTATGTTTGCATGAATGTTGAATCCTAATGATGTTAAATGCTTGCCGTTGAAAGAGTCTTATTTTTTAAATCATGCGAACTTAGTTATAGGATTTAATTTCATATATATTTGGATGCAAACTTTATCTTCATGCATGTGAATTTATGATTGTTGTACACTTGGAAATTTATGCTGATAGGCTTGGTTAGATTATTACACAAATCATACCATTACAATGACATAAGTAAGGGACCATTCCTAACCCAACTGTTTGAGGTCTTCCCTTGCGAGGGTGAGTGCGGCCTTAAATATTTATCCCGATTCACACCGGGTGGCTACTCCATTATTCTCCGGTTTAGTCCCCCACGGGCTACTCTGTACTCCCAACTGGGCCGCAAGACCGGAACAGCATGCGTCGCCCCAGTTTCTGTGTTCCCATAGTCTGGCGACTCTACTGGGATAAAGAATCGGCTCGAAATAATGTCTTGTAATATTATAATTTGTGCTTTTAGTTAATCGTTCCTGTTGTGGGTTGAAAATGGTGTAATCAAAGGCATTGTTAAGGCTATGGTGATGGTTCGATGTCTTCTTTCATTCACTACCATTTCATAAGGAAAAGTTGTGAAGGCACCGAGATAATCATTACTTGTAGCTTGTTATGATAGACTAGTCTGGAGGATTCGTTGTTTATTCCTGACACCAAGCGATAAGAGCCTAAGAGGTTTGGGTACTTAAGAGAGCCTCGCTCCACCCTCCATCTGGGGAATCTACAACGGGAATTCCATTCGACAGTTAGTCATACACCATAACTTGTTGGCACGTACCGAAAGGTATAAAAAAGGTGCACTCACTTGGTCGCTTGAACCCTTGAGTGGGGAGTCCTAATTCTGGGTAATCCTTCGTCAATGAAAGTCTTTGTCTACACTCCGATAAATCCACACATGAGCCATAGTTATGTATTGTCCTTTTATGTTTGTGTTTGGGAACGTTGTCGTTTGGATCCATTTGGACCTTTTGTCATGAGGTATGGGCTTGTGGGCCATTTAAACTAGGACAAGAACGTATCTTATGACGATTGGGCCAAAGGCTTCTAAATGTCGATGGGCTATGTTGTGCTTGTGTTTGGGAACATTACCATTTGGATTTAGTTGAGCTCCTTGCCATGAGATATGTACTCATTGGGCTATTTAAACTGGGACGAGTTCACTCCTATGATAGTTAGCCCAAAGCTTCTAAAATGATAATGGGCCGATTTGTATGAAAATATTAACGCGTTTATATATTCTATATATCGCGTGCACCTCATGCATACACGTATCATGTTAACTGTTGTGTTTAAAACCCATCATAGATACCCATTGGGTTAGGGAAAAAGGAAGACTTGTCAGAAGATCGCCAGCCAATATGAGCAAGTCAGTTAACGAGGAATCCCATCTAGAGCAATTGGAGACCAAGGTAGCCAAAATTATTGAGCAGTTGCAAGTTCTGACCAATGCTATGGCTAGTTTGATCGTACCCCGTATAGCCAATAACAGAAAGTTATGCAACCAGAATGGAAAAATCATTGGAAAACCTTCACGGACCAAGCCCACTCCCTCTGGGGTTACCCCTATCAGAAATAGTCGATTCTCCAATATGGGTAAACCTTTGTCGGAGGTATTTAAAGAGCTGAAAAAGTAAGGACTCCTATACCCCCTAGAGCCTAAACCATTTCCAAGCCCTATGCCATGCTACCTTAACCTGAACCTTTACTGTTACTTCCATTAGCAAAAGGGTCATGAAACTAACAACTGCACCCGCTTTAGGCACGAAATCCAGGACCTCATAGACTCCCACAAAATACCTGACCCCGAAAAAGAACAACCCGACATAGACAGAAAAACCTCCACCCACACATATGATCAACACCAGACTACCCGGCAACCTTGCCCTCCAAACCCACAATCATCAAACTCTCGCATGGGGATACAGGAAAATAGTGGAAAAGATGAAATAAAGCAGATGGGAGATTTCTGGAAAAATTTCTCGGACAGTGACGGGGAGGAGGTGGCAAAAATGAGAAGTAAATGGGAAAAAGAACTACTGCAGTTGGAGAATCTGATGTTCAAAGAAAGCAAGAAGACGGGTGAAGACGAAGTAGTAAATTATTGTTTCCCGAATCTTATTCAATTATGATCCAGCATTTATTAATAACAATGACATTGATTCTATCTATTTGTTCGAACCTTTTAATGATAATAAAGACGTTCATTTCGCTGAATCTATTCTCCAACAAGAGTATATTTGAGAAAAGCATTCAATTTTGGAGTATGATATTTAGTGATGTTTAGAACATGAGGAATCCTCGAAATAAACCAGTAGGAAAGACAGGATAGCCATTCAGAAAAATTGGGAAATGGAGCAGTGAGACTATTAGACTTGGAGAGGAATGAGTTCACCGAGACAATCAACGTAGATAGAATGAAGTAGTACTTTGCCTAAGGAAGAGAATACCGAGCAGTCACTAAGGGAATTAACCAATGACCTAACCCAACGGGATAGAAAATTCACTCATGCATGCATGCATACACGTAACGTACTTTGCATTCTTTTGTGTTTGTTTTGTTTTGTATTCACAGGTTTCGAAGAAAAAATAGAGAAAGCGGCAGAGACAAGCCAATCAGAAATAGCAAGAAGTATAATGTCGAATTTAGGTAGGAATCCTTAGGTTGAGGCCCATGTCAGTATATGTTTCGGGAATAGATATCAAGGGGCGAAGCCCACATTATCAGAAGATGAAGGAAGAATTCCGTGGAATGAGTAAGTTAAAAAAAAGGAAAAAAAAAAAGAAAAGGAAAAAAAAAGAAGGAGAAGAGAGAGAGAGATAAATCTTTGATAGTTAGACATATGTCCGGTGATGACATTGTGTGCTGTAAGGAGAAGCCTTAGAAACGATAAGTACGAGACGTGTTCTCCACCGATATTCTGAATGGATTGATCTCAATTAGACTCGTAAGCACTTGAATACAGGATCTCAACAGTAGAAGCCTGAGTGGTTAATGAGATGACTAGTTGAAGAGATGGTGGATCGGTGAATGACCGTTTGCCTAGATGTCCACCTTGATTTACGTACACTACGATATATTATATGGTCGAGAAATAAAAGAAAAGTCTCAGTGATAAAAAGAAAAAGAAAAATGGGCTGCCTATAACCGATAAGCGTGAAGCTACCCATGGACGAGTATTAGGACCACCATAAGGAGAAATGCTACCTTAAAGGGTAGGCGTGTCAAGAAAAGAAAAGAGAAAAGAAAAAAAGAAAAAAAAAGAAGAAAGAGAATGAAAAGAATGAAAAGAAAGAGACAATGTAAGAAAAGAAAACCATATCATGTTGAGTATGCTGAAGTAATCACAGAATGTGATTAAGACATCCAGGTTGGTTTGAACCACCAATCCGATTCTCCGAAACGAAATCATCAAAGTTGGCTTACTTAAGGATTACGATGCGAAAGAGCCTTGGCACACACACACTAGGAGTCTAGTTTAGATCACCTATTCAGACGATCGGAGTTGAGCGTATCGAGTACTTTGAAGATTCTCTGGCTTTGACGTAAAACATTCGTTAAGGATGAAAATATATATAGCTATCAAGATTATCTCGTGAGAGGAAATGCAATATGCTGAAAGGAATCATTAGCATCAGTATCATCTTTTCTGGGTATGGCATTCTGGGGGCGAGGCCCACATTGGTTCAGCATCAGTCTCTGCCATGTATGGCATTCTGGGGGCAAGGCCTCCATTGGTTCAGCATCAGTTTCTGTTGGGTATGGCATTCTGGGGGCGAGGCCCACATTCAACACAGCTCGGGAATAAAGCCCACATTCAATACAATTCAGGAACAAAGCCACACAGTCAGCTCAGATAAGGGAATAAAGCCCAATTTCAGTACAATTCGAGAATAAAGCCTGCATTCAGCAAACTTGGGAACAAAGCCCATAGTCAACATGATTCGGGAAGAAGGCACAAGGAATAAAGCCCACCTTCAAAACAGTTCAGGAATAAAGCCCAAGAGAATAAAGCTCTCTCAGCACAGTTCTGGAATAAAGCCCACCTTCAAAACCGTTCGGGAATAAAGCATAGGGGAATAAAGCCTCATCTCAGCACAGTTCGGGAATAAAGCCCACCTTCAAAACAGTTCGGGGAAAAAGCCCAGGGGAATAAAGCCTCATCTCAGCACAGTTCGGTAATAAAGCCCACCTTAAAAAAAGTTCGGGAATAAAGCCTAGGGGAATAAAGCATCATCTCAGCACAATTCGGGAATAAAGCCCACCTTAAAATAGTTCGGGAATAAAGCCCAAGAGAATGAAGCTCTCTCTTAGCACAGTTTAGGGAAGAAGACCCCTATCTCAACTCAAATCGAGAACAAGACCCACAGTTCAGGGAAGAAGACCATTATCTCAACTCAAATCGGGAACAAGACCCACAGTTCAGGGAAGAAGACTCTAATCTCAACTCAAATCGGGAACAAGACCCACAGTTCAGGGAAGAAGACCTTTATCTCAACTCAAATCGGGAACAAGACCCACAGCTCAGGGAAGAATACCCTTATCTCAACTCAAATCGGGAACAAGACCCACAGTTTAGGGAAGAAGACCCTTATCTCAACTCAAATCAGGAACAAGACCCACAGTTTAGGGAAGGGATGAAGACCCTTCCCAACTCAAATCGGGAACAAGTCCTACGGAAACAAGACTCTCAACTGAAATTGGGAACAAGACCCACAGGAACAAGACCCTCAACTCAAATTGGGAACAAGACCCACTCAGTAGTTCGATAATGAACACAACTCAATTCAACTTGGGAACAAGACCCACTCAGCGGTTCGAGAATGAACCACCTCTCATCCACTCAGTTCGAAGCAACATGGCAAGTTAAGTGGAAGCTGGCGAGCCAGGTAAGTAAAAATGCATTGCATAGACTTTGATAGGATTGTCAATGTCACACACTTCACAAGTCCCATCAAAGTGGGGCCGACTGTAGGCATTGTATTTTTGCATGTGAAACCCGATGATGAGTCTAATTTGGAGGCACTACCTTTTAAGTCGCGGAAGTCGCGGGAAACGGACGTCGGAAGGGAAGAGTCAAGAATTGACATTTTTGTTAGATTTAGTTCACGTGTTTAGCTTCGGGTTCGCTTGTTAGACCTCCGTTTTAAAACTTAACTTTAGCCTAAGCCCATTAAATCACATCCAATAATAATTAAAATATTTAAAATATATGTAACAAATTAAATTAAATAAATCTAATTAAATTAAAACCAATTAAATTAAACGCAAATTAAATTGAATTAAATTAAAACCAATGAATTAAAAACAATCAAATTAAATTAAAATAACTAATTGAAATGAAATTAAAATAACTAATTGAATTAAATTAAATAACCAATTAAATTCCTAAATTAAATAAATTAAATTCCTAATCTAAAAAATCACAAACCAATTAAATTGAAATCTTAATTAAATTAAATTCACAAATTAAAACCAATCAAATTAATTCAAATTTAAATTAAATTAATTCAAATTTAAATTAAATTAAAACAAATTAACTTTAAATATAATTTAGTTAAAATCTAATTAAATTCCTAATATAAAAATCACCCACCAAATTAAATAAAATCACTCATTTAATTTAATATAATCCCCTCCTAAAATACACAATCATTACCTAAAATAATCAAATTAAATACACCTAATTTTGCTTAATTTTATTTCCTTTTTAATCCATGCAAACCCTAACCCTACCCTCTCACTATAAAAATAACACCAAACCAACCCTATTCCTCTAGACCATTCACGGCAAGCCAAAATAAATAAACCCTAATCACAAAGCCCTACCTCTCATTCACTCTCACTGAACACACACAAACAACAAAAAAGAAAACCCTAATTCACGTTTCTCTCTCTGAACCTATAACAAATCACTACCCATTCATGTATAAAGAAAACCCATCAGCCCTACACTTCCAGGGCAACAACAAAAAAATAACAAAGAAACCATAAATCTTCCTCTCGACCCCTCCTCACTCTGAGCTGTCTCATTCACTCCCCTCTCACGAAAACATAATACAAACCCTAGACACACTATAACCACACGTCCCAGCCACCTTGCCAACTTATTATTCTTCACGTAAGCCATTCCTTCACACCTTCATCCATCAACAAAGCCACCTACCAACCTATTTGACCTCACGTATAAGCCACTTACACCCACTCACCTTTGCCCTCTCACTCACAGCCATTGCCTCACAAATCAAACACAAACAGCGCACCACTAGCCTCACAGCCCCCTCACCCTTCACGCCTAGCCACATCACTCTTCAGCACTCAAATATTCACTCAAACAACTCAACAACTCACGACAGCCCACAAAATAAACCATTCATGTCACTATCCTCCACACATCACCATGCAAAAACTGCCAGCATAAATCACCTTAAAACAACCACAAATCTTGCCTAGCCATCATCAGCCCTTACTACGCCAGTAGCCACAAACACACGCACACAAAGCCACCTGCCCCGTGTCCATCAACAGCTGCCCCTTTTGACTCCACTCACTTCCTCAAGCCAGTAGCCCCTTCACCACGTGAGATCTTCAAGTAACGCCCACACTGAAAATCCTGACCGAGGCATGATCAATGAACGCCAGCCCCTCTCGCCGAAACAACAATAAGCCCTAAGCCATGCACGCTTCCCTTTCACCAAACATTAGACCTTCACGCATAACCAGAACCACACTCTCCTCACGGCCCCTCTAAAAATAGACGAAAATAATAGCCCCTATCCACTGCTCAGAATTGTCGTGACCTAGACCCCCTAAAATAGCCACTGTTTTACCAAAAACAGCACCCCTATACAGCAAGCTACATCACCGAAAATAAGTCCCCCAAACAGCCCCTAAGCCTTTAAAAAACACCCAATACAGTCCATTAAAACACCAAAACAGAGACCTGAAACGTAGCAGTGAAACGGAATCAAAACAGTAGCTTGGGCAGCGAAACAGCGAGGGAAAAGGCAAACCAGTGAACCAGAAAAGTTACGAAGCTTTACCCCTTCCAATCTTCGTGAAACGCGAGTCCGAAGTCGACAAAAAAGGTTAGACCTAAGGGTACCTTTCACATCTATTTCTATTCGATTTTTATTGTTTACTTTAATTGTATTTGCATGATTATTATGAATATGATGTGTGTTGTGGGCATTGAATGAACGGAAAATGTGTCACCTCTTGTGGTATATAAGATGGAAACCCGGACGTAAATTTCAAAGCCGATTCCAAATGGATGGTAGTATGATATGCACTCGGGATACAACTCCACGTACCACTTGAGCAAACGACGCATATTTTGTTTTATGTTATTTTGATGTGTTTATTATTCGTTATTTAATTTCTGTATATATTATTGTTTGTGTAATGATGTGATCGAGCGCATGGGCTTAGTAAGTGGGACTGAAGGTCCTCTATTTTGAGGGGTTAAAATCCTTTACCATGATGCTTTGCCGCGCCGGTCAATGTATATTCGATTGGATGTGAGATATGTTCAATCGGGTATACGAAATCCGATATCTTTGTATTTACTTTTATTTCATATATATGCATTGTGTTAATTGCGCATGAGCTTAGTAAGTGCGATGAAAGGTCCTCTAATTAAATGGGTTAAAATCCTTTACCATGATGTTTCGCTGCGCCGGACGATATATATTCGATTGGATGTGAGATATGTTCAATCGGGTATACGAAATCCGATATCTTTGTATTTACTTTTGTTTCATATATATGCATTGTGTAATCGCGCATGGGCTTAGTAAGTGCGATAAAAGGTCCTCTAATCAAAGATGTTAAAATCCTTTACCACGATGCTTCGTCGCGCCTTTTACTTCGTTATTTGCTTTTCTTTATGTGTTATTTATTTCTTATTCATATATCATCATTTTATTTGTTGCATATCATCATTCTAATGCGCATGGGCTAACTATGGTGGTGTTGACATTGCATTTTTGCATAACACCCGATGAGGAGTCTTATATGGAGACAATTCCCTCTTAGTCATGAAAGTCGCGGGAAAAGAACGTTGAAGGGTAAAGTTGGAAAACACTATTTTTGATGGATTTCTCCGAGTTATTTCGCTTCGGTTGCTTGCTATACCTCCGTTACTAAGCTCACCTTAGGCCCAAAACTCGCATATACCACATACCTAATCCAAACCAAGCCCAAATACCCAAGTCAACCTGAGTCAAACCAAGTCAACCCAAGTCAAACAAACCCATGCCCATTAGAAGCAATTCACGCCCATTGCCCTTTATTTAGGTAATTGCACATTAAACACATGCTAAAATCTTGTTAAATCCTTACCTAAATAAAAGAAATCAAAAAAATCATTACCAAATCAAATCCAATCCCAATCCCTAATTAGGAGATGCATTCCTTATTAGAAACCAATTAGGAGATTCATTCATAATCTAAAAAGGAAAGCCTTTTCCCTTTGCCTATAAAAAGAGGCCTTCTCCCCCATTCACAACCCTAGCTCATATACATCACTCAAGCACCTTGTGAAGTCCTCCTTGCACGCCCAAGCACCCAAGACCTCCCATTGCCACATTCCTGAAGTCAAGAAACCACCTAAGGCCGCATATCCCCTTCTCCTTCATACCTCCCACGCCCAAGCCACAATCACACCCTTCCTTTGCCAACTTCCAACCACCATTCACAGCCCTAATTTACCCTAAAATAAACCTTATTCCCAGCCCCTGAAGTGCCGCAAAAAGCAGCCCCAAAGCAGCCCACATTAGCGCCAAAAACAGCCCATAATATCGGCTTCACTGCACTGGTGAACTGCTGCGTTTTAGCCGCTGTTCTGGTCAGGTTCTGTGCGTCCCTAGCCCATAAAAACCATCCTAAAACCATCTTAAAACCATCCCAAAAATCCCCAAAAAGTTTCCCCAAAAAATCTTTACAAACGCACCTCCCGAGACCACCAAAACCACCCAAAAAAGTCCACTAAACGGCCAAAACAGCGACCTGAAACGCAGCGACCAAACGGCGGTGAAACGAAGGTAGAATAGCAGCCCAAACATAAAAACAGCAAGGAAAACAGTGAGCAAACAATTTTGAAAATTTTCGGATCATTGGCCCTTCCAACGGACTTGGAACGCTCTTCCAAAGATCGACAAAAGAGGTTAGACCTGAGGGTACCTTTTACTATCTTCTTTATTCTTTATTTTATTTATTTTGATATATAATTGCATGAGAGTCGTTTGAGGCATGATTTGATTGTTGGATGGGCGGGACATGGGTCCCTTTTGTGGTATATAGGATGGAAACCCGGACGTAAATTCCGTAGCCGAATCCGAATGGACGGTAGTGCGGTCTGTACTCGGGATACAACGCCACGTACCACTTAAGAAATATATGTCTTGTCCCATCCAAATTTGTGTTTGAGCATGTTGTAGTTTATAGGATGTTTATTATTATTTTAAGCATGATTTATTTTGGTTTTGTTATTTAATTTTAAAGCATGATTATGTTATTGAGGCATGTTATTTCCTTATTCCTTATGCATGATATCTAGTTTAATTTTTGTTCATGTTTGAGCAATTATTTATTTTGTTGGTTTGATGGCTTAATATGTTCGATATATGGTATCGCGTGTTTATTGTCTAAAGACTTACTTTCAAGCATGCAAACTTAGATTAGGACTTAGTTAGCGAATGCATGTTAGATCTAAGTGACCTTTGAACATGATTGTTGGATAGATGCGGTTGATTTAGTGCACAAATTATATCATCACAACGACATAAGTAAGGGACCATTCCGAACCCAATGGTTTGAGGTCTTCCCTTGCGAGGGGTGAGTGCGGCCTTAAATCTTTATCCCGGTTCATACTGGGTGGCGACTCCATTATTCTCCAGTTTAGTTCCCCGCGGACTACTCCGTACTCTCAACTAGGCCCTGAGCCTAGAACAGCATGCGTCGCCCAGGTCATGTTGTCTACAGGTGGATTAAAGGTCCTCTATTCGAGGGAAAATGCCTTAAGGCTACCTTTACCACGATGTTTTGCCGCGCCGTTTACTATGTCATTTATTTCTTTTTGGACGTCATCATTTTATTCGTGTATGCATCACATCTTAATGCGCATGGGCTAACTAGGGTGGATTAAAGGTCCTCTATTCGAGGGAAAATTCCTTAAAGATACCTTTACCACGATGTTTTTCCACGCCTTATTTTCTCGTTATTCATTTTATTTGGCACATATTTTGTTTTATGTTATTTTGATGTGTTTATTATTCGTTATTTAATTTCTGTATATTATTTGTTTGTGTAATGATGTGATCGAGCGCATAGGCTTAGTAAGTGGGACTGAGGTCCTCTATTTTGAGGGGTTAAAATCCTTTACCATGATGCTTTGCCGTGCCGGTTAATGTATATTCGATTGGATGTGAGATATGTTCAATCGGGTATACGAAATCCGATATCTTTGTATTTACTTTTGTTTCATATATATGCATTGTGTTAATTACGCATGGGCTTAGTTAGTGCGATGAAAGGTCCTCTAATTAAATGGGTTAAAATCCTTTACCATGATGCTTCGCCGCGCCGGGCGATGTATATTCGATTGGATGTGAGATATGTTCAATCGGGTATACGAAATTCGATATCTTTGTATTTAATTTTGTTTCATATATATGCATTGTGTTAATCGCGCATGGGCTTCGTAAGTGCGATAAAAGGTCCTCTAATCAAAGATGTTAAAATCCTTTACCACGATCCTTCCACCGCGCCTTTTACTTCGTTATTTACTTTTCTTTATGTGTTATTTATTTCTTATTCATATATCATCATTTTATTTGTTGCACATCATCATTCTAAAACTATGGTGGATTAAAGGTCCTCTATTCGAGGGAAAATGCCTTAAGGCTACCTTTACCATGATGTTTTGCCGCGCCGTTTACTATGTCATTTATTTCTTTTAGCACGTCATCATTTTATTCGTGTATGCATCACATCTTAATACGCATGGGCTAACTAGGGTTGATTAAAGGTCCTCTATTCGAGGGAAAATGCCTTAAGGATACCTTTACCACGATGTTTTTCCACACCTTATTTTCTCGTTATTCATTTTATATGGCGCGTATTTTGTTTTATGTTATTTTGATGTGTTTATTATTCGTTATTTAATTTCTGTATATTATTTGTTTGTGTAATGATGTGATCGAGCGCATTGGCTTAGTAAGTGAGACTGAAGGTCCTTTATTTTGAGGGGTTAAAATCCTTTACCACGATGCTTTGCCGCGCCGGTCAATGTATATTCGATTGGATGTGAGATATGTTCAATCGGGTATACGAAATCTGATATCTTTGTATTTACTTTTATTTCATATATATGCATTGTGTTAATTGCGTATGGGCTTAGTAAGTGCGATGAAATGTCCTCTAATTAAATGGGTTAAAATCCTTTACCATGATGCTTTGCCGCGCCGGACGATGTATATTCGATTGGATGTGAGATATGTTCAATAGGGTATACGAAATCCGATATCTTTGTATTTACTTTTGTTTTATATATATGCATTGTGTTAATCGCGCATGGGCTTAGTAAGTGCGATAAAAGGTCCTCTAATCAAAGATGTTAAAATCCTTTACTACGATGCTTCGCCGCGCCTTTTACTTCGTTATTTGCTTTTCTTTATGTGTTATTTTTTATTCTTATTCATATATCATCATTTTATTTGTTACACATCATCATTCTAATGCGCATGGGCTAACTATGGTGGATTAAAGGTTCTCTATTCGAGGGAAAATGCCTTAAGGCTACCTTTACCAAGATGTTTTGGCCGCGCTGTTTACTATGTTATTTATTTCTTTTTGCACGTCATCATTTTATTCGTGTATGTATCACATCTTAATGCGCATGGGCTAACTAGGGTGGATTAAAGGTCCTCTATTCGAGGGAAAATGCCTTAAGGATACCTTTACCACGATGTTTTTCCACGCCTTATTTTCTCGTTATTCATTTTATATGACATCTCAATGTATGATCATACATTATATCATGTTGCGCATGGGCTTAGTATGTTAGTCTAAAAGGTCTTCTATTCGAAGGAAAAAGCCTAAAAGGCTACCTTTGTGACAATACTTCACCGCGCCAGTTGTTACTTATTTTGTGTATGACATTTCATTGCATTATCATGCATCACGTATAATATGTTTAAAACCGGAAATTTGAAGTATTAAATAGATATAGGCGCATGTTGCATTTCCTTTCTTTTTGCATTCCTCTTCTTCCTCTCTCATTAACCATCTTTTTTAGCATCGCATCATAGCACGTTTGTTCATAACGTATGGTTGCATCTTTAATTATCTCCTTATTATGTATTTGAATTTGCATCTTTCTTTATCCCTTCGCGTTATGTGCTTATTTTGATTATGTTCAACATGTGGTTACTTTGATTTCTTTTAATATGTTTCTATAATGGGATTATTAAATTGTAGCATGTCGTTATTTTGACCTTCTTTATATTACATGCCAATACTGCTATGGTTACTTGCGTTTATGTTTGCATGAATGTTGAATCCTTATGATGTTATATGTTTGCCATTGAAAGAGACTTATTTTTTAAAGCATGCGAACTTAGTTATAGGATTTAATTTCATATATATTTAGATGCAAACTTTATCTTCATGCATGTGAATTTAGGATTGTTGTACACTTGGAAATATATGTTGATAGGCTTGGTTAGATTATTGCACAAATCACACCATTACAGTGACATAAGTAAGGGACCATTCCGAACCCAACGGTTTGAGGTCTTCCCTTGCGATGGGTGAGTGCGGCCTTAAATATTTGTCCCGGTTCACACCGCGTGGCGACTCTATTATTCTCTGGTTTAGTCCCCCGCGGGCTACTCTGTACTCCCAACCGGGCCGCAAGCCCGAAACAGCATGCGTCGCCCCAGTTTCTGTGTTCCCACAATGATCCAGGATGTCACATGCAAGGCCTAGGGCTGGAGTTGTGTCTTCCCCGTACGAAGCATATATCGGATCACAAGTAACTAGTCTATTGATAATGAGAAAGTCATGACCTAGTCATACTTCCCCGATAGCTAGAGCACTTAGAGTACTAGTTCTGTATCCCTACGTGATCATCATCTCTATATGACTGAAGTGATACTTCCGTCTTGACATCACACCCAATACACTACGATTCTCAGTATACCCAGAAGAGGCATAGACAGAACCTGTTAAAGTCCCGGACGACCAAAACCAAAGTATATTGATTGTCACAAGTATTAGCAATGCAAGTCTCAGGTTAAGACCAAATACACCTACCCTGATTCGGACTCTCATAGACATATAGTCATACTACCAATTGGATTCTGAGGGGTCTATCCAGAGCAAAGCTGTTTCCATACCATCGGTAAACAGAACCTCCTATTACAATTGCATGAGTATCCAATACCCAAATATACGAGAACTATGCTGTTACGCTTCCATAACACGCACAAGTGAAATACTAGTCTATTCCGCATTATCGATGTCTTGTCTCGATAATACTACGATTAGGGATATTTAATGATTAAATCTTTATGGATTAATATTGTCTCATATCTTATTAATCTAGAACTAATCATACGTTCTTTTAGCATTTATATATTCGAGTAATCCAATTACAAATGATTAACGAGCAATTTCCTTTGTCACATAGTTAAATTGTACAACAACACCATATTTTGTACAAATAGTGATGCTATGCATCATAATTATCCAACATAGCAATCCTGACCAATGACTACGTACTTTGGGGACATAGTTTGGTATGTAGTTGGGGACAATTTTACATAGATAAAGAATTCACTCCTTATTGCAAGAATTCGAGGAGTATCTTACTTAAGGTTTGATTCGTTAGAGCACTCAAGTCTCTCTATTATGAATAGAAAGATTAACATTCATAATGGTTATAAATAAATTGGTCATTAGAGAATCAATGGTACTTAAGGTAAAAATTAATTAGAGGGATATTGTGAACTAGCTTTAATTATGAGAAACTCATGAAAGGCCAATCGCATGTAATGACTATATCGATGGACATTGACGTGGTTTGGCTTAAATTATCTACCTGCGACAACTAGAGTGCAACTTCAGATTTTTAGTGGAATAAGTCGAACTTAATAATTCAAAATATTTAATTAAAAGTTTAATTAATATTTCATGATTATTAGAGCTCGGAACCATAGGTCCATTTGGTACCCATGCTAGCTTGATATACTATAGCAGATTAAATATCATTGTCACACTTGAAACTATATATTAATTTTAATATATGATTTTTCTAATAAATTATTATATGATCATTATTTATTATAAGTTATTAAACTATATATTATAATTGATAAAGTTATATTTTTTAATTTCCAAAAATACGTTTTGTAAACCCTTTATTTGATTTTGAAAGTTACATATTTTTAAAAATGTAATAGCACAATTATTTTTATAACATCTTTTAGCATTAAGTAAGTTTTGATGTTACAAAATTTTTGTTTAATAATATTAGGGCTAGCCGAAACTTATTACAAGGGGAAGGGAAGGGAAGGGTTTTAGTTTATTTTGTAAAATAAAACCCTAAGTATAAAAGGTTAAGTTGATTTATTTTTCAATCATAATTCATTTTGATCAAACCTTGGCCGCCTTACTTCATCTTTTCTCTCAAGTGTTGAAAGAAAAGAAGAAAACAATAACAAGGAAAATAAAAGAAAAATTTGTGTGACACTTTAATCTCTAAAGAGTTTAGAGATTTGATTGTGAGTATAGCCCACACTATATTATATTGGTATATAGCATGGAAGGCTATTTGGCGTCGATCAAAATCACCATCTTCTCGTACTCTAATACACCACATAAAAGTGAACAATTTTCTACTCACTACCACATATCACGATTTGGAGATGCTACCGGCAGGGGATAGCAGTACTAACGCCATAAACCTTTGTCTATCTAATTGTATTCTAAACTGCCAGAATGCAATGTTACATATACAAACCATAACTCAACTACACATTATAATACTTTTACTTTTCGCAAATGAATGTCCACAATATCATTTTCTTATAACTCTTTTAGTGATTACCTATGCAGACTAGTATGATACTAATAACACATACAACTACCATGCCTTGGAACTAGACGCTTATGCTTGTGACTCTACACTGGTGGACTCCATCACTGGTGACTGCATCAGTGTCCATCCTCCCGAGCTTGTTCTCTTGGAATCCCTTCAAAACAACTAAAAACTGATGGGGGGTTAGATTGCTATACAATCTAAGTGAGTGGACTAAAATCGAAATCTTAAATAAAAGTCTTTTAACTTTAAATTCATATTTTCAAAATATCTTTTGTGGAAACTCTATTTCTAAAAACTTTATTTTTCTAAAAATTATCTTTAAAACAATGAAATCTGAAAACTCTCTGTTAAAATCTAATTTCTAAAAATTGGGTATTAAAAATCTGAAAATCTGTGTACTGTAAGTCTGAAGACTGAAAAACTGCTATACGTCTAGGACTATCACTCAACTGGACGTCACTCTACACCTAGGACCATCACTCAACTGGGTGTACTCTATAACTGGTGCTACCCTACGTCCATGACCAATACACAACTAGCAACGTAGAGTTCTACACCTAGGACCATAACTCAACTTGCAGTGTAGCCACCAAGTCCTGAAATCAGGATTTCAGGACCTTGTAGTCCATAGTCCTGCTCGAGGATCTGGGAGCGTCCTCTCAGTCCTCCACATGTGCACATGCTCTCTGTATCCGTCAATTCCAACTGTGTCTGAAGTTACATACTGGGGTGAGATTTTACCTCATGCCCCGAAAAAACATAAAAATCATATTTTAAAACTTTTCTATAAAAAGCATCACTAAACATGTCATAAAACATAAATATCATATAATAGCATCGATAAGGAAATCTAACGCCCTAAGGCATAAAAATAAGTCTGTTATCAAAATACGATTTCAAAAAAACAGTAAAAAGAAAGTGTCCACTCATAGTGCTCAAGTCTGGCTGAGCTGGCACCGAATCCTTGATCGCAAGGAACTGTGTTTCCTGCGGATAACCTATGGTAGAAACTTGATTAGAATCGTCATATTCGATCAACTTCGATACCTTACAGATTTACTCGAAAATCATAAACTTAAGACTTGTAATGGCCATAATTTAGTGTAGGATATGAAGATTATTTGATACGAGTCCTTAAGGGTGGTTATTAATGCGCTAGAATGGAACTGCTTAAAACTGACTTGGTGTGTTTCTGACCTAGCGTCACGATGCGCGGCGCCCAGAATTGAGTTTTCTTCTTCAACTACCGTCGCGAAGCTAACTCCGTAGATGTCGCGATGCCCCTGCAATTTCCAGATTCTGTTTCTCTTCTTCAACTTCTCCAATGCCCAACTTAATCCATCTCTAATCTATTTTAGTGTTTCTAAACTTCAAACCAATAACTCAAACATTACTAATACTTTATATTATCATACTTTATTCTTCCTTTAATCAAGAATTAACCTCAATCAACACATAAAATTCACAATATATATATAAACCCAAAACTCAAAATCTTAAACCCAAATGTCTAATTTCCAATTCATCAACCTTTGAACCCATATTCTCCTCATTTTAAACTCAACACATGATATTATCATCATCAAATCATACATTTCATCAAAAATCAAAAATTCAAGATTTGGGTCATGGATTTCTAAACTCCATTTTCTTGATTTTCTTCTCATTCCATTATGCTTCAAAAGAGAAAACTCCTTTTCCTTTCCTTCTTTTCTCTTCTTTCTTTTCTCTTCTTCTTCCTTTTTTTCCTTCTTCTTCTTCTTCTTCCTTCTTTCTCTCCTTTTTTCCCTCACTGTTTTCTTCTCTCTCTCTTTCTTCCAGGATCGATTTCTTCTCCTTTTGGTAAGGGTGAATAGGGTCCTTTTTATAGTAGGACCCAATTTATACAAGGTAGGGTGTAGAATTATCTAGAAAAATGGAGACTTTTTATGTTTTTGTCATTTGGGTCTGAAATCACTATTCATCCCGATTTTAACTTGTATTTTTGACCCATTTCGGGTCCGATTTTGGAAAATGTATTATGCGGACGTTGTAGGTCTTGGTTTAAGCTTTCCGACGATATAAAATTGATAAAATTCTGAGTTCGTATGAAAAAGTTATGCCCAAAATACTATATATAGTATAAAAGGGCATACGGTACAGTTTATTCTCGGGATCTCGAAAATTTTGCCGATCATTCCCAAAGTCTTTTCATAACTGTATCTGAATCCCGTCATTATTTATTTTACATTCCTTGGTCTTGTACGTAAAATATCATTATAGATAGTAGTAACATCTACAAGTCGTTAAATTTAGTTGCATAAAATTATACTTAAAAGGCTTTTAAAGTCGAGCAAATAGCATATCAAGAAGTTATCCAGATTTTCCAGCAAGCAGTGGCAGTTTTGAGATTAATTTCGGGACTTTTTCGGTGGAGCAAAACTATCCAGATTTGCTGTTAGATTTTCCATCGCTGTTGGGACTATTAGGAGTTGTTTTCAACATGAAGAATCTGTCCAAATAACACTAAAAATCGTGAACTGTTCGGGCTGTCAAAAATTCTAGTAAGCGATACAAATTATAGGGTTACAATTGCTAAGTGCTACAAATTATAGGGTTACAATTGCTAAGTGCTGCAAATTATAGGGTTACAATTGCTATCTAGTTTTTGTGTTGAGGAAAAAAAATAGTAGAAAAAATTTCAAGTTTAATTCTTGAGACTAAGTGTATTTTCTCTGCAAAAGAAGTTTTACCCGAAGACTACATGCAGATATTCCTGTAATTGACGTAGTTTGAAAAGTATTTTAATTCTATCTTTTAATTTTTAAATATTGATAATTGCTATTTTTTTAAATAATTTTATTGCAAGAAAAAAAATTATATGTTATAATGAGTGGACAAACACTACAAGAAAAAAGGCCTTTACTGACACTAAGGTTAGTGACACTAGGCTAAAAGTGTCAGAAACGACGTGTAAATGGGCCTATTTCCGTGTTTTTCACTTAAATATCAATAATTACTGACACTATGGTATCAACGATTTTAGTGTCAGTAATTACTATTATAATAGTATCAGTAAGAAATAAAAAAAAAAAAAAACGCGTAGTCGTCTGGAGTCGAACCAACACCTCGCGGAAGTGACGTTTTTCGCATATATTACTGACATTAGAGTATCAGTAAATTTAGTGTCAGTAATTAATGATACCTTAGTATCAGTAAAAAAATTAAAAAAAAAATTATTTCCTTAAGTCTGCTGGGACTCGAAATTGTAACCATTGATATAAATTTTTTTTTTATTGTAAGGCTTTACCACTGGGCCAAATCGTGACTTTTGTTCCTTAACCGCAGTTTATAAAAATATATATGTATTTGTCGGGTCAAAACCTGAACCGTAGTTACCTAATCAATCTTAGTAATTTAGGGTTCCTCTCATTCCCACCTTTTTTTTTCATCGCGCAGCTTTGTTTCCCCCTTCTTTACTCTCAAATATGAATCTCTCATTTGTAATTTCTAAAATCTAAAAAAATCCAGTACATCCTATCAATTATCAACCTTCAATGGCTTCAATTTTTACTCTCGTTAGTCGGTCTTCCTCAGTCCTCTGTAAGCAGTAAGCAGTTCAAACTTCGATTATCAACCTTCAAAAGCTTCAAGTCTGTTAGGTATGTCATTTTGCTCTCTCGGTCTCTTCTCTGGTTTTTTCTTTGCTTTTATTTTTGATCAGGAGGTAGGGTTGCCGGTTGCATGTTGAGATTATAATGTTGATTGTTGATCCATTTCGTATAACTTTTATATCTGAAGTTTAATGTTATGTATTGTTATGCTTCAGCTTATCTTTGACTTAGCATGCCGGTTTTTGGGTGATTGTTCTCTTTTTGTTTCTATCTAGTACGTTACTGGGATTGTGCATGGCCACATGGCATTCAAACTTATAAACTGAAAAAAAAAAACAACAACTTATGAATCTAAGCACTAAAGATATAATAAACTGTTTGCTCATTGTTTTAACCTAATGTATTCAAGCCAATGTTCTTCGTTATTTTACTCTAATGTATGTTTTCTTTAAACCTTTGAAACTAATTATGAAAATTTTATAAACTTACATCGACAAGGTACATATTATGAACAGGTTAGGTACGTAAAATGGACAAAAAATGGATATATTGTGATAGACTTTCCAGTGAATATCGTGTTGGAGTTGATGAATTCTTGGAGTTTGCAATTCTTAATTCTGAAAATCGAATGTTAATTAGATGTCCTTGCGCCCGTTGTTGCAATATGGAGTTTCATACTCCTAAAGAGGTGAAGCTTCATTTGTTTCAGAAAGGCTTTCTCCAAACGTATTTAGTTTGGACTTGGCATGGTGAATCTAAACCTGTATCTCCTTCTGAAAATTGCCAAGACCTTCCACAAAGTCAACGTTTCAGATGTCATGACTATAGTGATGTAGTTGATATGGTTCAAGATGCGTATGAGCAATGTGATAAAGATCATAGCTCTTTCACAGATATGCTTGAAGATGCTGAAAAGCCATTATATCTAGGTTCTAAACATTCAAAGTTATCGGGTTTAATGAGACTGTATAATGTCAAAGGGAATTATGGGTGGTCTGATAAAGGATTTTCAGCTTTGTTAGAAGCTCTTGCTGATATATTACCAAAAAATAATAATCTACCCAAGTCTATGTATGAGGCAAAAAAAAACAATGAAAGTGTTGGGCTTAGATTATGATAAAATACATGCATGTCCAAATGATTGCATTCTTTACAGGAATAAGTTTGCAAATCTTATTGAATGCCCAATTTGTGGACAATCTAGGTGGAAAAGAAAAAATGATGGTTCCAAACAATTGAGAAAAGGGGTTCCTGGGAAGGTGTTATGGTATTTTCCAATTATTCCTAGGTTCAAAAGAATGTTTCATTCACCACAGACAGCTGAAAACTTGATTTGGCATGCAAATAAGAGAATTGAAGACGGCAATCTTCGCCACCCTGCAGATTCACCGGCATGGAAATTAATTGACAATAAGTGGCCTGAATTTTCCCAAGATCCTAGAAATCTTCGTTTAGCTCTCTCAAGTGATGGGGTTAATCCGTATAGCAATCAAAGCACCACTTATAGCTGTTGGCCCGTTACTTTGATAACATACAATCTCCCTCCATGGTTGTGTATGAAGAGAAAGTTTATGATGTTGTCTCTTTTGATATCTGGCCCCAAGCAGCCTGGAAATGATATAGATGTGTACCTACAACCTTTAATCGAGGATTTAAAAACCTTGTGGAATGTAGGTGTTGATGTGTATGATGCATATAAAAAAGAAATTTTCAATTTACGAGCTGTGTTGATGTGGACAATCAGTGACTTCCCAGCATATGGAAACCTATCTGGGTGCGTTAAGGGATATTATGCTTGTCCACTTTGTGGGATAGGCACTTGTGCACATTGGTTGCCGCATAGTCGGAAAATGTCTTATATGGGCCACCAACGGTTTCTACCACCTGGTCACTCATTTCAAAAACTAAAAAAAGCTTTCATTGGAAAGAAAGAGTGGGATTCTCCTCCTCAATATTTAAAAGGTCAGGAAATATTTAAAATGGTTGAGCATATTCAAACCAAGTTTGGGAAAAGAAAGATCAAAAAGCGAAAACGTGATGATGGTGGTGGTGAAGGTGAAGGTGATGAAGACATTTTTCTGAAATTGTATAAAAAGAAATCGATCTTCTTTGATTTAGAGTATTGGAAATATTTGTTAGTTCGTCATTTATTAGATGTGATGCACATTGAAAAAAATGTGTGTGAAAACATCTATGGTACAATACTTCATCAAGCAGGCAAGACAAAGGATGGGATTAATGCTAGAAAAGATCTTGATCACCTCAAGGTTAGGGAAAAACTAGTGCCTGACACAAATAGCAATGTCCTACCTCCAGCACCATACACTTTGAGTAAAAAAGAGAAGAAAATGTTTTGTGAAACCTTGCAAGGTATCAAAGTTCCAAATGGGTACTCTTCCAACTTTCGTAATCTTGTTTCAATGGATGATTGTCGGCTTCAAGGACTCAAGTCTCATGATTGTCATACTTTGATGCAACAACTACTCCCTTTGGCAATTCGAAATTGTTTGCCAAAAAATATTAGAAATGCCATAATCAGGTTGTGTTTTTTTTTCAATTCATTGTGCTACGGTAATAAATCCTGATAGTCTTCACCTATTGCAAAAGGAACTTGTTATCACCCTGTGCTTACTTGAACAGTACTTCCTACCCAATTTCTTTGACATCATGATCCATTTGACTGTCCATCTAGTTGAACAAGTTAGGTTATGTGGGCCAATTTTTCTTCTTTGGATGTACCCTTTTGAGAGAGATATGAAAAGACTTAAAGGTTATGTTCGTAACCGCAACCACCCTGAAGGATGTATTGCTGAAAGTTATGTTGCTGAAGAAGCACTTGAATTTTGTGCTGATTACTTTGCAAATTGTGATTCCATTGGACTACCAACTGGTTGTCTTATTGATTTTACAATCGAAAGGCCATTAGGATATGCACACATAAAGGAAGTAGATGCCCATATGTTGAGGCAAGCACACCTTTGTGTTCTAATGAATACCCCTGAAATCCAATCATTAATAGGGTATGTTTGTGTCTAATTTTTTTTAATTTATAAGTTATTTGTTTATTAATATTTGTATAACATTTGGTGTCACTATAGGGAGCATATTCGATATTTGCAATTAAAATACCCCCGTCAGTCAAAGAAACCTTTGTGGTTGCAAGCTGAACATACTCGCACATTTTGTGATTGGGTTGAAAATAAGGTTTGTAGTGGTAAACACATGTTTATATAATTTTACTCATAAATTGTTCGTATTAAAGTAATTATTGTTCTTTTGTGATTTCAAACAATAGGTAGGAGAAGATAAGGCAAATAATGTGCCAATTGATGATACAATATGGTCGTTGACAAGTAAACTGCGACCAAGTGTGGTAACATATCCCAGCTACCAGATTAATGGTTCAAGTTTTACGACGAAGGATCGGGACAACAACCGTGAAACACAAAATAGTGGTGTTATGGTTGTTGCTAATACTTTGCAAATTTCAAGCTCAAAAGATAAACATCCTCATTCTGGGAACATGAAATTTTATGGGGTCATTGATGAAATTTGGCAACTTGATTATTTGATGTTTAAGAAAACAGTTTTCAAGTGTTCATGGGTGGACGATAGAGGGGTTAATATTGATGATTTAGGGTTTACTGTAGTTGACTTGAATCGGATAGGCTATAAATCTGATTGCTTTATTCTTGCTGGTCATGCAAAGCAAGTATTTTATGTTAAAGACCAGATTGATAATAGAAAATCAATTGTCTGTTCAGTGAAAGAAAAAGTTAGCTATTATTCCAGTGGAGATGGTTGTGATGACATTGATGTATATGCACCATTATCCAACAAACTTCCACTTTGTAATTTGAATGATGATGATGTGTGGGAGAATTCCAGTAGATAAAGATTTGTAATTTTATAATTTCATTAGGCTATGAATATGACAGTTTTTGAATTATGTAAGTGGTTTGTTTCTTATATTAAATGACACTTTTTTATTAGATTCGTCTATCTCTTTTATTTATCTTTACCTTAAACCATTATTTTGTGTCTCTAATTATTATGATTTATATATGTACTTTATAATATGGATCAGAGAAAGCAGTTTGTTATTAAATGTTATTTAAATGATGTACTTATTTGTTGTTTTCAGTATTGTAGGGATTATAGAGTTATGGCTGAACATGAAGAGATGAATCTTCCAGATCTTGAAGGTAGGCCTTCAAGAAGAAAACAAACCAAGAAGAAAGATTTGCAAAAGGATGGGGATAAAATAGTGGTTGAGTACAATATATACGGAGTTCCTATTGGACAAGGAAGAAATGAGCTGAGAAATTACATAGGAGTTATCGTTCGGGAAACAATTTCGATTACATATGATGATTGGAGGCGTGTGCCCTTAGAGGTGAAGGAGTTCCTATGGCAACATTTTCAGGTTGATATTTTCTTACAATGACAACTATATTGTTAAATATTTATAGTGCTAATATTTTCTTATTTGTGTATAGAAAAAATTTGCTTTGAGTTTAAAGATGAAAGGACAAGTGCTAAAGTTGATGGGAGTTTCTTTAAGGAACTTCAGGAGTGAGTTGGCAAATGAATTTATCATACCTAACAAGAATGACATGAAATCACTTAGGTCACCTCCAATTGAGTATCCAAGCATAAAAGATGGCGATTGGAAGTTGTTTGTAAATAAAGTTTTGTCAGCAGAATTTCAGGTGCGTTTAAAGTTGATTGTGTGTATATGATTAAGTATTTATTAAAATATTTTATCTTTGTGTAGGTAAAAAGTCAACAAGCCAAAGAGAAGAGGGCGAAAAATACCTACAATCATCACTTGGGAAGCACGGGATACAGTGGCATGTTATATAGACATGTATGTATTTTTATTTTTACATTATTATTTATTATTTTCTGGAATCATAACTGATTTACAACCTGGCACAGAAATTGAAAACTGGAACATCCGAAAATGAAATTGATCGTGAGTGATGCTTGGATAATGGCAAGAAAAGATAAGGATGGCAATCTACAACCTGCAGTGGCTGCGATAGAGATGAAAATAGTAAATGAACCATAACTCTTAATAGCTGATATAGAAGCATGTTTAATTTCTTACTTGTATTTTTCTGTTTTTTTAGAGTGATCTTAAGAGCCAAGTTGAAGAAGGTTCTTTTCATTCTCAAGGCCCGAAAGATATTTTGACTGAGGCTATTCAGAAGCAACCTAATGGATCTAGAGTGCAAGGAATAGGTCAATTTATCACTCCATCCATGTACTTTCAAATTCCTGAATCTTCAGAGTTTGCAATGGAAAGGAAGAAGTATCAGGAGAGCTTTCAATTTATGACAGCGCAACTTGAGTATATGAATGCAAGGCTGAACGCCTACAGCAACAGTAGTAGGTAGTTCTAACTTTCCCAAGGCAAAATCTTCAAGTGGCGCTTGCTTAGAGCTTGAACGTTCCCCGAGCATACTTGGAAAAAGAAAGGTTAATACATTTGGCGTCTTTTTTAATATCTTCATATATATGTATTATTAAATACTAATAATGAATTAATCCTACAGGTTCAGTTAGTTGTGGGTAAAACTTCACCAAAGTCTGTGAAGAGCAAAATATTGGAGGATCCTATTAAAGTTGGTGTGCCAAATGATGATCAAAAAGAACAAAACATTGAAGCAACTTCAAGAATAACTCCAACGAAACCTAAATTGACTCCAAGAAGATCTCCGAGGTTAACTCCTGCAGTAAAGGAACCAAAAAATGAAGTAGTTGTGAAAAAACAAATTGCAAGAAAGCTGGTTCTTAAAAAGAACACGAGGGCAGCTGCACAAACAAGAAAACAAGATAAGAGTCCATACATGCAAATGTTTTTTATGCTTGTTAAGAGCTGTTTTCCGAATTTGATAAAGATTGATTATGACATACCAATTTTTGGTATTACTTGGAAGTCATACTTAGACAAAGCAATTTGCGAAGAAATCATGGATTTTAAGGAGGTCTCAAACTGTGCTATTAACATATGGATCAAGTATGTTTTCTTTTACCTCTTTCTTCATTTGTTCTAAATGTTTTATAAATATTTACTTTGTTTTTATGTTTATCTTGTCTTAGGCACTTATACGATGAGATGGATAAAACTGAAACTGCCAAACCAGTTCAGTTTGGAAATTTTGAGATGATACGTCCATCAAAGGTTGCTTTGAAAGAAGGACCTCAATACATTTCAAAACTGTTAGGTATGATAGAGTTGGGGCAAATCATATTGATCCCATACAACCCAAGGTAATAATTTTTTAATTTTTTTAGTATTCAATTTCAAGTTATGTAATCCAGATTTTTATTACCCTTTCTTTCTTATTTAGCTTTCACTGGGTGCTTCTTGCAATTGACATAGTACGACGCACGATATATTATCTGGATCCTAAGGGGAATAATCCTACTGATGAGTTGATGCAAATTGTTAATCAGTTAAGTTATAGTTGTTTTCTCTTTATTTTAACATTGGGTTTATTGTTGCATTATTTATATGATATCCAATTATAATTTTTTGTAGGGGAATTAGAGTGTATCAATCTTTACATTCTAATAATAAGAGCGGTGGTGTGTGACTTGGGTATCTGTGAAGGTACAAAGTTATGATATATATATATATTTTTGTGATATGCAACAATGAGAATATTTAGAATATGTCTAAATGAACTAATATTGATATGATAATTCTTTTTTATAGTGTCCAATGCAGCCTGGAAGTTTTGAATGCGGTTATTATGTGATGAAATACATGCAGCAAATTGTAACAAATGTGAACATTCTAAAAGACAATGTAAGTTAACAATAGTTAAGTTTTATCACTAGTCAATTAAGATATCTTACTGTTTAAAATTCTAACTTATAAATATTTTAAAGTTCAAGGGGATTAATGAGTACACTCTGGAAGATATAACGCAACTCCGTGATGATTGGGCAATATATGTTGCACATATAATCACACAGTATAATGAAGAGGTAATTACAAGGACATGTTTTACAGAGGTGATTATTACTTCCTATTTTTTCACTTTAATTCATGACATATTGGGAAATCTTCTATTCTTGCAGAATACAAATGACAAGGACAACATAGCTATTGTTCGTTGAGTTAATGAAGTAGTATGGTATTTCTCTTTTCTGTAAATTAATACATTCTTGTTTCTACTTTTAGCTTAGAATTTTTTCCCCAGATTTTTTACTTCAGTGAAAGCAATATGAATCATATCTTTTATTTCAGTTTTATGCCCTGATGGGTTTAATTTGGTGGGTTATTTTTTTATTTGTGAGTTTTGCTAGTGGGTAAGATTGCTTTGAGACTTGAAAGTTAAAACAATCATGATGTAAAATATTCTATTAACAGTGTCTCGATGTTCTCTATGTCAGACATGAACTTGGAGATAGTTTTTTACCTGATGAAGTTTTGCCATGTTCTGATTGATACTTGTTGAAACCTTTGGGGGATATGGCACCTGTCATCTGATGTGCTTTGAGGTGCAGCATGAATGCTATGGAAGCAGTATTTGATATTGAGATCTAACATGTTTATCTCATCTATTTTTATGGCAATTACCTGGAATGTTACATTCTAGTACATTTTGAGCTTTGAACTTTTAGTTTCCAGGAATTCCATAATGAACAACTATCTTGTCATCTTGATTTGCTTCCTGCATTTGGAAACAGTATTAGATCATGTCATCTGATAAACTTCATCTGGTTCATGAGATCCTTTTATTTCAGTTTTATGTCCGTCTATATATATATGTGTGTGTGTGTGTGTGTGTTGTGATTTGTATTGTTTTGGTTTTGATTATGTAGCGGTATGAAAGATACAACTTGTTATTATGGATGCCATTTGGTTTTTTATATGCATGCTCTTAGGTTGTTGGTATGGTTATTGTCAATAAGTGCTTTATGTGACAAAAATTAGATTAGGGTTATATTTTGTATTTTTATTTGGATGTATTTAATGTTTTTATTTATGAAGATATCGATTTTTTTTGGAAGTCCATCTAATTCTTAACATTTGGTTTATAATTTCAGATTTTGTGCCAGATATCATATTGTTGGGGGATTGTTGCAGGCTTCTCAACAAGTATCATGAATTTTGGTGGGGGCATGACATTTTGATGGGACTTTAAGAGTAGTTTTTGAAATATATATATGTTAATTTAAAGATTGTCTATGGAGTTTTTGTATTCATCATGTGATACTGTTGAATTGATTAATACGATTAATCTATTATATTGCGAATTTTATATAAATGTAATTTTTTAGTTTTTTATTTCATTGAGTTGGTGTATATATATATATATATATATATATATATATATATTTTATGATTAATTTAATTACAAAAAATAAGAAATATAATTGTGAAATAATACGATTTTTAAATTTTAAAAGATATTGACGGATATTGATACTATAGTAACAATAATTACTGACACTAAAAATCAAATATATGCGATATACTGATACTGCAGTAACAAAATTTACTGACACTATAGTATCACTAACGAATTAATTCTAAATTAATTCATTCGCCCGAATTAAAATCCAATTTCAATTCCGCGTCGAAATCCAATTTCGCATAATATATCGAATATATTATTTTACCGATTAATTCTAAATTAATCTTTCTCTCTCTTTTATTAATATTTTTTCCTAGATAAAATATCTCCGGAATTAATCCCAGATTAATTTTCTCTCTCTTCTAATTAATTCCAGATTAATTAAGTGCGAGTCATACATCATCAGTGAATCTTCGGGAAGTGACCCATGAGATCCCCGTATATGCTGGCAGTAAATAAGGTCGTCGGACTATCCGAACACGTAAGTACCTCATACTACGTTTATACCAATTTACAAGACAAGGTTGGCTTCTAGCAAAGCGCCATGCCTGCCCAATTCTCCGGAAATATCCTTACAGGAATATATAATCTATATCAAGCGTAGTATACCGAAGTATTACGTATTTCTGTCTAGTATCGGATGATCACGTACTAAGCCTGGGGCTGGAATTGTGTCTGCCACGTACGAAGCACATATCGGATCTCTGGTAACTAGTATCTATAATCGGATATACATGACCTAGTCATAATATCCCGATAGCTCGAGCATTTAAGAGAACGAGTTTCATATCCTACGTGACCATCATCTGCAATATGACTAGAGTGATACTTCTGTCTTGACATCACACCCAACACACTACGATTCTCAATATACTCAGCATTGGCGTACACAGAATCGGTTAAAGCCCTGGACGACCTCAACCAAAGTATATTGATTGTCGCAAGTATTAGCGGTGCAAGTCTCAGGTCAAGACCAATACACCTACCCTGATTTCGGACTTCCATAGACACATAGTCATACTGCCAATGGAATTCCGAAGGGGGTCTATCCAGAGCGAAGATGTTTCCCGTACCATCAGTGAACACAACCTCCTATTACACTTGCATGAGTATCCTATACCCAAATATATGAGAACTATGCCGTTGTGTCCTCACAAACACGCACAAGTGCAATACTAGTCTTTTACGTATTTATCGATGTCCAATCTCGATAATACTCTGACTAGGGATATTTAACGATTTTTCCTTCCTGGACTGATACTGTCTCATATCATTCTCCATCCAGAAACAAATCATAGGGACCTCTCATCATTTATACATCTAAGTGATCTAATCACAAATGATAAGAGTGCAATCTCCTCTGTAACATAGTTAATTTGTACAACAACACCGTGATCTGTACAAATAGTGACGCTATGGGTCATAATTTTCCAACAATCTCCCACTTGGCCTATAGCCAGTCACTCGAGTGTCTTACACCCGAACTATGTATGGTTGGCTCAAACTGCTGAGAAAATACTTTCGTCAGCGGATTTGTATGATTATCATCTAATGCGATTTATTCGATCATCACATCGCTACGATGTATGATCCAAACGAATCAGATGAATGGTCGAAGTATATATCTGGATCTTTGATGAGTCCATGAATTCTTTAACCTCTGCTGACGCATAGCTCAACTGCTAACAGAACTATATCTAATCTAATTAGATTTATTATTGACCCAGATGGCTTCTATTGCTGCCTCAGCTGCTGCAATTAACCCGCATTTGTCGTTTATTTGGTAACAGTATCTTTCTTGGAAGATTTCCAGCTCACTGTACCGCTTTTTAAACTGTATAGTACCGTTTGCTACTTTTAGTCGTCTTTATCGGTTATAGGAAACTTGCTACAGTGACCCCAGTCACTTCAAGTTCTCCTTCTCTAGAGACTAAGACAACATCCTTAGTTCTCTAAGATACTAACGGATGTTCTTAACATCAATCCGGTGACTATCACTCGGATTAGCCTGTTTGTGAATCCATATGCTCAAAGCGTATGAGACACCAGTTCACGTACATTTTTCAATGTACGGTTTCTCGGAGAGTATTCGAAAGCCAAGCTTTCGCCGATATTTATTTTATGGGAATATCATTTCCAAGAAATGACATATTATCATTATTTTATAGGACAGCCACTGTAGGTGCGCTCCCACTAACCTCTTATTTACACAAGAATCATTTTCGTTTTGTATGAAATCATAAATCATTATGATTACATCAAAACGATAATTCTAAGAACCTAATTCTTGCTTCAATCCAATCATGGATCGAATAACAAGCATTATCCAAATGGATTTACTGTGGCAACTGGTAAGAGGTTGAATCGTAATCAACACAATATTGATAATGATACCTTTCCGTTAAAAGCCTAGCTTTATACGTTGGTATGTTGCCATCCATGTACGTCTTCCTTGAAGACTTATATAGTACCAATAGGCACAATGCCTTGTGGTACATCACCTAGTATCCAAACTGGTTGATAGACATGGAATCTATTTCGGATTATATGGCATTTTGCCAAAATAAGGGAGTTGATACCTTGTATCACTTCCTCATACGTAGTCAGTTGGTATCCCTCAATAAGATAGACATCTTTATAAGGTGAGACCAGAAACCCATACCCCAGGTTGTTTTCTGACTCGGTCCGACCTACGCTGTTCTTGTGTATTCGAAGATCAATGGTATAGTTTCATCCTTGATGAACTATTTATGTTCCATTTCGATTCGGTGTCTTAAACAGTATTACTCCGATTTTCATCGAGTTATACTATCCTCCCACTTACCACTGTATATCGGTATTCCTCTTAGGAAAAGCCGCATGGTGAGCAACAATCCAATTGTTCTCATGTGAGGTTTATAAGTACAATACTTATGGTATCCCTAGGATGACCTACAATTGGCACTTATCCTATTTGGGTTTTAATTTGGTATCATCCAAACATATGCCTAGCATTCCCAAATATTCAAGAATGTGAAACCCGGTTTCTTTTCCTGTTCATATCTAATATGATATCTGTCAAACAGATTATTATGGAATCTTATTCAAAATAAGTTCTTGCACTGTTTAAAGCTTATCCGTTGAAGGAAATGGTAGCTCAGAGCGACTCGTGATTAACCTTATCATGTCTAACAAAATTTGGTTAATCCGTTCGGACACACTATCAAACTGACGTGTTCCGGGAGGAGTCCTCATTGAAAGAATACTATACTATTTCAAGTATACGAGAAACTTATTGCTTAAGTATTTTCCATTACGGTCTTACCGTGACGGTTTAATACTTTAACTGATCTGTTTGTCAATTTCGTGTCGAAACTGTGAAAGTTTCCGATTTGAGTTTCAAAAGAAACACATAACCATAACGCGATGCCACATCCGTGCAGGTCACGAAATGTTCATATTCACCTCTAGCCTAGCTAGACATGGCCCACTTGCTTCATTATGAACTAGAGCTAATAGATCAGTGGCATTTACACTTTTACCAAGTAAATAGTGTTATAGGCATTATGCCCAATAAACTAGATTCGTAGACTTTTTTTGAATAGAATCAAATTAGTCCTAGTACCCACTTTTCGAATGTGTGGATATACGAGTCTTGTTTGATTGTGTCCAAGACAATAATGCCACAATTAGTTTCTTAATTGATCAAATCAGTTTGAGCTATTTGTTTGTCATTTGACATATTTGAGATATTATTTATATTCAAAATATAAATTATGTTATTCACATCTAATGTGTTTATCTCAATATCATCTTTATTTAATAAAAACTTTAGTGTTCTAGAATATAAAGGTACACCGCAGCGGGTTATACACGATATAGAGATAATGTTCCTAGTCAAACTAGTTACATTTTAACAGTTTCCTAATTTAGTACACACCTAAATTGCAGTTCCTAAACTTAGGTATCTACGGTTTTAAAACAGCGACTTTCGTCCCGTTTTCAATTCGCAGAGTAATCTCTTCTGAAGTCAGTATTCTGCTTAAAGCAGATTCTGCACAATAGTACATATTTATGTATCACACTAAGTATTTAAAATCTAATTTCAATACTAGTTTTGAACATAATTATGACAAACAAATTTGAAGTCAGAGCCTTGCTCGTCTACAATTCCTTCTTAGGATATGTCCTTTTATCTTCCCAGAAGATTATAATGATTTTGCCTTTGCCCTTTTCAACATTCTAGTAGCCTTTGGCCAAGCCTCGGGTTTCTAGAATATCGAAGTAAGGTGCGCCTGCGCTACTTGCCAATTATAAAGTTTGACTTTGTCTCATTGAAAATAGTCATTAATTCTCCAAGAATTATTTATTGCAATTTAGTATTTCAAAGATCTAAAATAGATCTATGAAAATCCTTCAATTTCATTATCATACTTTAAGGATCTAATCCTTAATTCTGATTCAGAAATTAAGGAGTCTACTTTGACAAGTAAATGGATTAAGCACTAAAGTTATCATTATATGAATATTCCAAATATCATGTTCCACTTATTTGCTAACTCCGAGATTTAGGCATAATACGTTATTTTATCAAATAAAGTAACTTATTATTTTCCAAGACCATCTTGAAATTTATTCCCAATTTGAAAAATATAGTCGTCGTCTAAATACATTTTCACCCAGGATTATGTTTTAACATTAAAATTTCAATTATCTTAATTCTAATAGTCCAACTATTTAATAAACGATTTATGGTACTATGTATTATATTGATTATTGTAGTCCAACTAGCAATCAAATATAATTTAAATTAATAACCTCAATTACATTGATTACTATAATCCAATTATAAAATCAACTGTAATCGAAATTAATTAATTCAAATATATTGATTACTATAATCCAATTATATAATCAACCATAATACAGTCCAACTGCTTATTAAAACAACAATTTAAATATTAGTCTAAGTAACATTTAATCAACGACGAAATAATTTGTAATTGAGCGCGTATGGCGAGTAATTGAACAAATATTGCAAATTCAATTCTTGCCTCCCACTATTTTTCGGCGAGCCTCTAACCCTCTGTCGAGTACTCGGGAAATCGTGTTTCCTAGTGGGCTAGGATCCCGTTAAATATCACACAATCTTGACTTTGGCCAACAAATTGTATGATAATTAACTAGGTAGATCTCTAAGATCAATTGGATCCAATCCAATTCCTAGATCCGGTAGGAGGACGTCCAAGTCCGAAACATATATCTTATATATGCCACTACATCCAATGTATTACCTAACCTTTTTCCTCTAAATCAACTAAGCCTTGGCTTTGGTACAACAAACTTAGTGTTCCCAGTCAAGCGCAACCCATTGACCATGGAAAGCTTTGTAATCAATGTCGATGAACAAGAAGTGGTCTTGACTTTGGCCAAAAACCACAACTTGGACAAGACACTGATATGGAACAAAACCTTCGTGATTCAAACATATATTCGACAGAAAAAGGCCTTGACTTTGGCTAACAAACCAATGCCGTCTAGGATATTGAGTGAGATCACTCAATGGAAGGAAAAACGCTTAATATTGAACGAGGGTTTTCGCGTGCAAATTGGAAACCATTTATTATCTTTGTTAAGGTCTCATCATCATACACCCTTAAACATGCATTCTAAACACATAATAAAGCGTACATGAAATAAAATAATAATGATATGCGGATGGATACTTTACATTGATCCTAGATCAAATCTCACATTTTCTCTCTCCAAAGCTAGCACATGTATTTACTTCTACCCGTTACACTACACTTCTAAAGAAACCTCATTTACATTTAGGGGAATAGGTGAGAAGAGAATACAAAGAGTATAGAGGTGATAAGGCTGGACTCGCAGGTCCAATTAATAAATCAAATTTATTACAATTTCCAAAATTGTCCCACCCGACTAATATCCATCCGATATACATTATTCATGCATCGTAACCATGTATTCATACAAGCATGTTATCAATCTATCTAATCTAATTAATTAATCTGATAATTAGTGATCATCCAATGTTCAAACAACGATTTAATTTTTGCTCGAGTCAAACTCGTTTTGCGAATAAGTACCCAAAGTACGAATTCTCGAATTAAATTAAACTACATAATTAAATCCAATTTAATACGCATTTAATTCTAATTCACTATTTAATTCCAAATTAAATATTACACTTTTATATAATAAACCTTTACGATTAAATTCCAAATTCAATCGTTATGGGTCTCAAAGCCCGATTAAAGTCCAACGTTTATTTAATTAAAGTCCAATGGGCTTTTATTTATTTCTTAAGGCGTGAACTTTTGGTCAACTCGGGTCAAACCGATAACCAAAGTCCAATCCGGGAGTTACCCCATAAGCCTTTAAATTAATTTTGGCCTATTAGGCCCAATTAAATAATTAAGGTCCATTAAGTCATAATTGGAATTTATGGATGCGGTTTTGGGCCTAATTGGATCCAACCAATTTTGCCTAAACCCAACTTTGTACAACAAAGCCCAAAAGCCCAATTGCAACCTTTAAGGCCCAATTTCCAAAAACAAGCTCAATTAATTAACTTATAAAATTCCAAATTCCATAATTAATTAACCTAAGTGTAATACACAATTAATCACCCAATTAATATTTCTAAAACATCAATTAGCATAATTAATCATGCACTTTAACAACAAATAGTGTTCAACACAATTTATCAAAATCAAATCCAATTTACATGCTTAAAGTCTCGGTAATTAGGGGTTTTTTCAATCCGATTCGGTTTCAAGACAATTGAATCCACAATCATTATTTCCCAAATCAATTTAACTCATCCAATGAATTAAAATAAAAAAACACAATGAATTTCAAATTTTCAAGAATTCGGCCAAGCCACTTTAAAAGGAAAAATTGTTCCAAATCAAAATTCAATCCAATTGAACATCAAAACAACATTACCCACTTGTTTTAAGTCATCCAATGATCAAACAAACAAAAATCACCAAGATATTAGGTCTCAATTTTCGGCCATGCCCAAAAATTTGGGGAAAAATGGATCCAACCAAATTTCTTGAAATTGATCATGCACAACATCAATTCAACCTCATTCAAGCATACTATATCAAACAATTTAACCATTTGATGCTCAAATTGAGTTTACCCAATTTTCCTAAAGTTTCATGCTTGATGTAAGCTCATAGATACCATTGTTGGTTTCTAAATAGGTCCCAATATCCATCAAATAAGAATGAAAATGCATGAATACATCAAGGAATAATGGCGGAACATATACTCACAATGATTGGATTTGATGCACCAAAGAACAAAAGCCTTCTCCTCCTCTTCAAGGTCACAGCAATGGCTTCCAAGGGCAATGGGTGGCTCGGTTTTAACCCTCTTTGTGTCTCCAAGAATCGGCCATTGAAGAACCTCCATGAAAGCTCCAAGCTTCAAGCTTCAAAATGGATTCCAAGCTTATGAAAACACTTCCCTATCACCTTTGTAAAAACCATAAATGTGCTAGCACTCTATATTCTTCCTTTGTTCGGTCAAACCAAAAATTGAAGAGAAGAAATGGCTCCAAGCCGAGAGAAGAAGAAGAGAGAAAATGGAGGGAAAAAATTGTTACCAAAACCGTGAACTACCCTTGGTCAAAGAGAGAGAAAAAGCTTTTTGTTTATATATGCTTTATTCCATTTACCAAGTAAATTAAATAATATATATATAACTTTAATTCAAAAGGCAAAAAACAAAAGCAATTTAACTTTTCCCATCATATCACATCACTCTAATTTCATATCACATTTATTCACTTTAATAAAGTTACAACATGTCATGTCACATCACTCAAAGTGACAACATGTCATGTCACATCACTCAAAGTGACAAGTGATTTGACAATTGATGCGACTAGCGATTTGACGCTTGATGTGACTTACGTGCCGTGCTCGAATTCGAAATGCGAATGCGCTCGTAATCACTCTCGGGCTCGAGTTTGCTAATTCTAAATTAACGAATTTTCCATCGCGACGTAATTAAATGACTACGCCTAGCGAATTCACTATTCTCATCGCTAACGAATTAATTTTAAATTAATTCGTTCGCCCGAATTAAAATCCAATTTCAATTCCGCGTCGAAATCCAATTTCACATAATATATCGAATATATTATTTTATCGATTAATTCCAAATTAATCGTTCTCTCTCTTTTATTAATATTTTATCCTAGATAAAATATCTACGTAATTAATCCCAGATTAATTTTCTCTCTCTTCTAATTAATCCCAGATTAATTAAGTGCGAGCCATACATCATCGGTGAATCTTCGGGAAGCGACCCATGATATCCCCGTCTATGTTGGTAGTAAATACGGTCGTCGGACTATCCGAACACGTAAGTACCTCGTACTACGTTTATACCGATTTACAAGACAAGGTTGGCTTCTAGCAAAGCGCCATGCCTAGCCAATTCTCCGGAAATATCCTTACAGGAATATATGATCTATATCAAGCGTAGTATACCGAAGTATTACGTATTTCTGTCCAGTATCGGATGATCACGTGCTAGGCCTGGGGATGGAATTATGTCTGCCCCGTACGAAGCACATATCGGATGTTTGGTAACTAGTCTCTATAACCGGATATACATGACCTAGTCATAATATCCCGATAGCTCGAGCATTTAAGATAACGAGTTCCGTAACCTACGTGACCATCATCTCCACTATGACTGAAGTGATACTTCCGTCTTGACATCACACCCAACACACTACGATTCTCAATATACTCAGTATTGGCGTACACAGAACCGGTTAAAGCCCTGGACGACCTCAACCAAAGTATATTGATTGTCGCAAGTATTAGCGGTGCAAGTCTCAAGTAAAGACCAAATACACCTACCCTGATTTCTGACTTCCATAGACACATAGTCATACTACCAATGGAATTCCGAGGTGGTCTATCCAGAGCGAAGCTATTTCTCGTACCATTGGTGAAACAAAATCTCCTATTACACTTGTATGAGTATCCTATACCCAAATATATGAGAACTATGCCGTTGTGTCCTCACAAACGCGCACAAGTGCAATACTAGTCTTTTACGTATTTATCGATGTCCAATCTCGATAATACTCTGACTAGGGATATTTAACGATTTATCCTTCATGTACTGATACTGTCTCATATCATTCTCCATCCAGGAACAAATCATATGGACCTCTCATCATTTATACATCAAGGTGATCTAATCACAAATGATAAGAATGCAATCTCCTCTGTCACATAGTTAATTTGTACAACAACACCGTGATCTGTACAAATAGTGACGCTATGGGTCATAATTGTCCAACAAGTTATTTCTCACCTAAAAAGGTGAAGATAGGACCAAAAACTGTTGATTGCATTTTCATAGGATATGCACATAACAGTAATGCTTATCGATTTCTTATGCATGAGTCTAATATACCAGATATTCACAAGAATACGATAATGGAGTCAAGGAATGCATCCTTTTTCGAATCCGTTATTCCTTGTAAAACTAATTCGAATTCAAATGTGCACAAACGTGCACATAAGACTATCATTGAAGATAGTCAGGACAGAGAACAAATAAATGTTACAGAGGATCAACAAGTTGTTGAACTTGAACCAAGGCGTTGCAAAAGAGCTAGAATGGAAAAATCATTTGGTCCAGATTTTCTGACATTTTTGCTAGAAAATGATCCTCAAAGCTATAACGAAGCTGTAAGGTCAGCTGATGGTGCTTTGTGGAAAGATGCCATCAATAGTGAATTTGAATCCATCTTACAAAATCACACATGGGAGTTAGTGGATCTTCCTCCAGGATGTAAACCGTTAGGGTCCAAGTGGATTTTCAAAAAAGAAAATGATAGCAGATGGATCAATTGACAAGTACAAAGCAAGACTTGTAATTAAAGGTTACAGACAACGTGAAGGTCTTGATTACTTTGATATTTATTCTCCTGTAACGAGAATAAATTCCATAAGGATGATACTAGCGATTGCAGCTTTGCGCAATCTTGAGGTACATCAGATGGATGTGAAAACAGCCTTTCTGAATGGAGATTTAGATGAAGAAATCTACATGGAACAACCTTAAGGCTTTATAGCTCCAGTACAAGAAAAGAAAGTCTGTAAGTTAGTTAAATCCTTTTATGGATTGAAACAAGCTCCGAAACAATGGCATAAAAAGTTTAATGAGGCCATGTTGGCAAATTATTTCAAAATCAATGAGTGTGATAAGTGCATTTATGTTAGAGAGAAGGAAGTTGGCTATGTCATTTTATGTCTCTACGTTGATGACATATTGATTGTCGGGATGAAATGTTAAAATGGTGAAATCTACCAAGAATATGCTGAAATCTAAGTTTGACATGAGAGACATTGGTCTAGCAGATGTCATTTTGGGAATAAAGATCTCGAGAAGTCCAGATGGACTTATTCTTGATCAATCGCACTATGTGGACAAGATTCTTGGTAAATTCAACAATGATGATTCTACTGTGGCTAGAACTCATTTAGATATGAGTCTACACCTATCAAAGAATAGGGGAGATGGTATATCTCAAATAGAATTCTCTAGAGTGATCGGGAGTTTAATGTATCTATCGAGTTGTACAAGGCCTGATATAGCCTGTACAGTAAACAAGCTCAGCAGATATACGAGTAATTCAGGGGTTGATCACTGGAAAGCAATAGTGAGAGTACTTAGGTACTTACGTTTTACTCGTAATTATAGGTTGCACTATTATAGATATCCAGCTGTAGTCGAAGGATATAATGATGTAATTCGATATCTGACATGAAAGACTCAAAGTCTACCAGTGGCTATGTGTTTACACTAACAGGTGCAGCTATATCATGGAAATCCTCCAAACAGATTGTGATAGCTAGATCTACAATGGAATCAGAATTCATTGCATTAGATAAGTGTGCTGAAGAAGCAGAATGGCTTCGAAATTTTTTAGAGGATATTCCAAGTTGGCCTAAGCTAGTTCCAGCAATTTGCATTCATTGTGATAGTCAATCTGTAATTGGAAGGGCACATAATAATATGTATAATGGTAAGTCTAGACATATTCGTCGTAGATATAATACTGTTAGACAATTACTCTCTGTTGGAGTTATTTTGATTGGCTATGTAAAGTCAAAGGATAACATTGCGGATCCACTAACTAAATGGTTAAACAGAGAGTTAGTTTTGAAATCATCGAGGGGAATGAGACTAAAGCCCATAAGATAAATATTTATTACGAAGGAAAACCCAACCGTATTGACTGGAGATCCCAAGATCTAAGTTCAATGGGACAACCTACTCGTAAAGACATAATTGGTTCACTATGGGGGGTACCCTCTAGTCCATTCCTATGGTGAAATAAAACAGTGATGCTCGTATAAATAGAGGTTAAGCAAAGGCTTTTAATGATTCTTATGCGTCGAGAATCCGAGTAGAGTATTATGAGATACTCTTAAATAAGAAATCACCTATGTGAGAGAGAAGTGGGGCCGCTTCAAAGGGAATGGTACGGGGCTCAATTCTTAGAAACTCTCACATAACCAGGTTGATGTTCATGGCCAAAATGAACATAATCATGAGAACTCTGATGTGTTAGGTAAAACATATGTGTGATATATGTTTTCCATTTACCTGAACGGCAGTACCGTTCAATGACATCGCGTCCACTGTCAGCAAGTAAATGAGATATGATTTCACAAGGGAAGGTTCAAAGGCTGAGGCCTACCTATCCTATGCAGCTGTTGAACCGTTGAACTCTTCTAGGTCAAAATAAAATGTTTTTAAAAAAAAAAAAATTATTTGACGTTTTTTCGCCAATTTCATTCATGTGGGGGATTGTAGGAAAAATGCTAATGAGTAAGCATTTTAAGGAAAAATTTGAAGCATGGTCCACTTCGCGTTAGTGGTTATTATTGAGTGATTCAGATAATCCTTCGTGAGTAGTTCGAAATGGTATATTCATATGCTTAAATTGGTGCTTGGGTGAATGAGTAATTGTTGTTCAAAGTTCACCATTTGGTGTTGGAAAATAAAGAAAAAAGAGATTGTCCCATATGGGAAAGCTATTCAAGAGAAATTGTATTTATATATGATTACTCATATGTATATGGGTAAGAGTTATAAGGATAAAAGCTCTCTTTACGTGCGCACGCAGATGGGTGCAAATCAAAATCCGATCATGCCTGACTCGTGTGCACCCGCGCATCATGCGTACACGAATGCCGGACCAAAATTATGCGGGCCCGACACAGGCAATTTTTTCTAGTCTCTTTGTTTTCCAAACCTTTTGAAGTGTTCCATAAAAGTTAATTAATTCCATTAATTAATTGGTACTTTGAACGAAAGGTCTCATTAATGAGTGATAAATGGCATATTTATTTTCCTTCTATAAAAGACATGCAGTATTTTTGTTTTGAACACACAACAGTCATCGGTTTTCTTTGGTTTTTTTTGGAAGAGTTCAAACACTTTAGTGGTTCGTTGGGAACGGGTTTTACTGGTGCCCATACTCGTTCATTTTCCGTTGCATCCTGGGAAACAATCGTCTCACGTCTACTGCACCTTCGGTAGGGGAAAAATTTGTTTTAAGGAGGTTGTTGTCATCAACAAGCCTCGAAAGAAAGAAGAAGTGGTTTGGTTCGGTACGACCAGAGGCAGAGGATAGTGAAGCATGTTCGGTTCAGGGTATGCTCTGTGGGTCTGCGGTGAGGGTCTGATTTTGCCTTCTGGGTTTGATCTCAAGGTTTACTGCGTGGGTCTGTTTTGCACATCAAGGGCTGAGATTAAGCCTAATTCAGATTTCCTTGTAACTACCATAATATTTATACTACAATAACGCCATTTTAGGAATAATTACAAATATTTTAGTTTTTTTAATATTCTAATATTATGGAGCACATTGTTGAAGAGTAAAATACCGCAACCCGTTCCAAGGAGGCAAAAGTTGAAGTCCAATGAAATCCTTTTTTTTAATATACTAATTAGATTAGTATAGAAATTTTTAAAAAAAAAAAAAATCAAAAGCATGATCAATGCATTAATTATATATATATATATATATATATATATATATATATATATGTCTTTAATTAAAATTGGTTGAATAACATGTCATATAGCTTAGGGTGCCCACTCATGTATTATAATATTACATGACATAAATGCATGTTCACTTAATATTGTCATAAATAGTTATGAAGTTTATACTATATTAAACACAAGCATAAAAAAGTTAAAATGTTTAATTAGTTTAATAGTTTAAAATTTATAAATTCGAAAATGGGCAAGGATCAGTGACTATTAATTTTCTTTCTATAGTATATAGGAAGAAAACAAAGACATAAATTTCATAACCGATTTCAAATGGACAGTATTATGATCTGCACTCGGGATAAAATTCCACATACCGTCGAAAAATAACATAATACACTAATATCTTAATTAAATAGTTTAATTATGAATTGTCAAAATTATAAATCATCGAATTTTAAATTTAAACATTATTAGTGAACTAAAATTTTAATTAGTTAAAATTGGATAGCTCACTAAAACCATTTATTTAAAATATTTAGTTAAGTGATATTAGTTATTTGACTAATAAGTTTAGGGAATGGAATCTTAAGTGTTGAAATTGGAAAGATCACTAATTTTTCACTAGTATAAGTTAAGGTCATGTCTTTAACCGTTTATAATCTAAACAAGTAGATATCAGTGTGATAAAATAATAGATATTTTAAAGTAGAAACGCTAAATTTAAAATAATGAGTAGGAGATGGATATATGGCAATATATCTCACGATCTTTGTTATTAGTTCGATAATGTAAGATTCAAAATGTACCTCCAGACAACTTTATTTTGTCCCCTAATGTATGTTGCCTATTTTGGGTAAACATCAAGATTGAATTCCGAGAAGATATGAGTTCTAGGTGTATCTGTTGAACTGGCCTACCATTCGGCGGTAATTCATTGGTTATATTTGAGAATTCTGAAACATCGGATTACACTCATGAAAGAATGATTAATTCTTAATCGAAATTCTTTGATGAAATCAAACGACGGTTGATTAATATAAGCGTTAGAGTTATTACCGAATATATTAATCATTTGAGATTATCTCGACCTAACATGCAAATGACTGACCAACCGTAAGACGACACTAATTTGTAGTATATTTGGTTATCGTGGCATAGTAATTGTTTTCAGGTTTCAAATTCATTATACATGGTTCATGGGTCATGTTTAATTTTATGCCCAAATTTTTATGATAATTTATTATGTGATTAATGATGTTAAATGCATGTTCATTTTCCTATTTTAGCCATAGTTTCCCTATTATTTCCATTCTTGCAAATGATAAACTATTGGCTGAAATGAATATTGTCCTGGTCTATGATGACCTTAACCCTTTCCTAATGGAAGCATTTCTTCCAGAACGGGTTAGAAATGCTATCCAAGCTGTTCATGATATGCACCAGAACTAGGTCACGACCAATGAGAAAGCTCGCTGCTCCTTGACAACAGAGATATCCGAGGTTATAAATCGATTGTAACAATATCTTAGATGATCAATTCATTACAAAGTATGTTTAGACAACCTTCTGAGCGGCGACGTCATGAATCCTTGTGCTCATGATGACTATAAATATGAAAGTCGTTCATTCGAGAGCATGGCTTAAAATGATGACCTACTTCAAGATGGCTAAAATCCATGGAGGTCATATTGATGAGCTTAACCAGGTGACCATGATTATGGAAACTCTTTCAAAGAGTTTCCTACAGTTTAAGAGCAACTATGTTATAAAAAAGTTGACTTTCACTCTTACACAACTGCTCAAAGAGCTCAGATCTTATTCCTTATAGATGGACAATCGTAAGCCCATTGGAGAGGCAAACGTTGCGGAGTCATCAAAATATAAAATGAAGAGAAAGAAAAATGCTAGGAAGTATAAAATTAAACCCAAAAAAGCTCCAATGACACCAAGTCCAAAGGAAAGTATTTACATTGTAATAAAAATGGAAATTAGAAAAGGAATTGTCCTAAGTACCTTGTAGAGCTGGAAGAGAAGAATGACACAAGTAAATATGATTTATTTGTCATTGAGTCCTTATTAGTAAAGGATGATAAATCTGCATACATTATAGATTCTGGAGCCATTAACCATGTTTTCTCTTTTTACAGCTATTTTCCACTTGATTAATAGAGAGTCCTTGTTGAAGGTGAATTCACCATGAGAGTCGGTACAAGAGTAGCTGTTTCAGCAAATATGCACAGGACACTTGGAAAATAATTTATTTGTGATAAAGCCTTTAACACGAAACTTACTACTCAACATTAAATTATTAAGGTTGAAAAACCTATAATTAAAGGACAAAGGATTTCTCAATATGACATATATCTGTAGACATTGAATTTTTACACATAGCCCGATGAGGAGTCTCTTATGGAGGCAGTACATGAAGGTTTGAAAAGTTACAAGGAAATATTTTAGAAAGGTAGGGAACTTGATTACGCCCAAAAATAACCTGTGGTTATCGCAATAAAGCTGGGGTGTCGATTACTCAGAGAGATGGTTACAGGAAATAATTTACTCAAACAATAACTTTAGAAATAACTTAAATAAAGAAAACGAATGAAATTGATAATATACGTTAAAATAAAATAAAAACTATGAAAAGTATGCAGGAAATATTTAAATTCTATGCACGGTTGATGCTCCCGAGTACATCTGATACTTCTGTTAGGCTCTGAAACATGTCCAATTGCTTCATTCCCCTTGATCCCGAGTGCGTCCGATACTCTTAATCTCCCTATCATCTTCAGCTACTTGAGCTATCAATGACTCAAACCTTATATTTGTTTTATTATGGGCTTCCACAATCACCATTTGGGCTTCCACGAATGCTTGGACTGTATCCTCTAAAGATTTTCTAGGAACTGTAGGTGTGTGATACTGAGGCACTATAACCTCTAGGTAGTGATATCTGACTCGGCTGATGAGATTCCTGCTTCCAACTAAGGTTGGGATGGTTCATCCAACTAGGATTATAGGAGTCTGGGTACGGTGTGTGAGGTTTCTGATACGTCCCTAATGCATGGCATTGTTCTTCATATATTCCTCTCATCTCACCAAATACTGGACACTTTTGAGATTCTAGACGGGCTACTAAATGAATTGTCTGGCTGTCTTTTTCTATTAAGGCTCCTATCTGTCTAGTTAAAAACTCAACTTGTGTCTTAAGGTTATCCTCTTCCGTAAAGTCTTGCAAGCTTCTGCTAGAAGAACTGCGTGTTCTATCAGTTTTATCTACGGCATTGGGTCCAGTCCAAGTATGAGATTTCTTAGCTAGGTCATCTAAATACTCGAGCACCTCATCGGGGTCCTTTTGGATAAACTCACTATTGCACATTGTCTCAACAAATTGACGCTCCCTATGGGTCAGTCCATCATAGAAATAACTTGCTAAACGCCAACTCTCATATCCATGGTGAGGCTAACTAGCTAACAACTATTTATACCGTTCCCACAATTGATAAAGGGTCTCACCGTCTCTCTGGGAGAAGGTGGAGATTTTTCTTTTCAGGGCATCTGTCTTATGGTGTGGGAAGCATTTGTCGAAAAAACCTGGGTCATCTCGCCCCACGATCCTACTGACCTAGGTATTAAAGAATAAACTTAGCTCTATCCTTAAGGGCAAATAGAAAGAACTTATGTCTAATCGTGTCAGTATTTCCAAACCGGTCATAGAAGGTTGCTACTACCTCTTCAAAGTCCCTAATGTGCACGTAAGGGTTCTCGCTCTATAAACCATGAAAAGTTGGAAGATACTGTATCATTCCGGGCCTAAAGTCTATGTGTGGTGCGTTAGGGGGAACATGATGCATGGAGGTGTAGCTGTGCGAGTTGGGTGGAGGTACTCTTCAAGAGTCCTCCTAGGTGGTCTCTAGTATTCACTTATGTTATGTGCTTTAGACGCGGATGGTGTAGATAAAGGGTTTTCGAATATGTTCTCAGAATCTGAGCTTTCTCTTTATTCCTAATAAATCTACCAAATCTATCCCTACGTCTAGACGTGCAATTTAAGTTCAAATAATACAAGAAATAAAATAAATAAATAAATAAATAAAACGAATAAACTAAAACTTAAAATCTAATTAAAACTAAAACAGAAATAAAATAACTAAAATAACTACTAAAATAAAAGACTAGAAAAAAATAAAAAGAACTAATTAAAAGTAAAAACTATAATACTTAAAAGAAAATAAATAAGTGAATAATAAATTAATAAAATAAAATAAAATAAAAATGGAACGAAGTTACTGATTCGTTGTTGACTAAGCAAATCTGGTCCTTTTGTTTGTAAACCGTCTCCCCGACAACAGTGCCAAATTTTGATTACGCCCAAAAATAACTTGCGGTTATCGTAGTATAGCTGGGGTGTCGATTCCTCAGAGAGATGGTTATAGGAACTAATTTACTCAAACAAAATCTTTAGCAATTAAATAAAGAAAACGAATGAAATTGATAAAATAAGTTAAAATAAAATAAAAACTATGAAAAGTATGCAGGAAATATCTATAGAGATTAACAACAAAGTATCAGGAATTCCTCTTGTACCAACCTCCTGTATTCAGTTATTGATTCTTTTCATTACACAATTGAAGGTTTCACATCCCAAACCAACAATTGGGAGATATTCAATTCTACTAATATTAATTTTTGGGCAATTAATGATTATTTTCTCTATGTTAACATCACACAAAAGTTATCATTACGAGCTATCTAACGTCGACCATATACCCTCAGGCAATACTACAACAGAAGACCAACACATAAAACAACTTTACCAGTCACAACTGATTTCACAAATCACACATATAAGAAGCATGACTGGATCTATATGAGATTTGACAAAACATAATTTCTGGTCTAATAAATCGAAGGATAATAAAGAATAACAACCATCAATTTTATTAAACGTTAAAAGTTTCATTCAAGAATCAACAACATGAATATAAGAAGTTTAAATATAAGAGTTCATCCTTAGTTTTGCCTACGAGATTTGCTCTCCATGGAAGAAAGAGATGTAGCCTGAAAAGATCGGAGAGACGTCATGATTTCCTTGAAGTTCTTCGTTATACTCCCTTGATTTTGTGTTTGTGGCTCTTTTGTATGTTTCTCATCTGTTTCTCTATGATTTTCTCCTCCTTTAGGGGTTTAGGACGAAGTTGTATTTATATAGAAAAGTCCTGAAACCCTAAATTGCATTAAAAACACACAGCACACAATCCTAGCATCACAATTTCGTGTCGCAACGTGCGCTGTGCTTCTTGACGAGCCAGAAGCTATGCAGAATGCTACAATTGACTAGATCTCCTCGAGTACATACAAAGCGATATATTATGGGTCTCGTAACTCTTTCTAGATCAAAACTTGTCGCCTTTTTGAATTCTATGCGCGGTTGATGCTCCCGAGTGCGTTCGATACTTCTGTTAGGCTCTGAAACATGTCTAATTGCTCCATTTTCCTTGATCCCGAGTGCGTCCGATACTCTTAATCTCCCTATTATGTTCAGCTACTTGAGCTATCAATGACTCAAACCTTGGATTTGTTTTATTCTGGGCTTACACGAATGCTTGGACTGTATCCTCTAAAGGGTTTTCGAATATGTTCTCTGAATTTGAGCTTTCTTCTTTAGTCCTAACAAATCTACCAAATCTATCCCTACGTCTAGACATGCAATTTAAGTTCAAATAATATGGGCAATAAAATAAAATAAAAATAAATAAATAAAAGGAATAAACTAAAACTTAAAATCTAATTAAAACTAAAACAGAAATAAAATAACTAAAATAACTACTAAAGTAAAAGACTAGAAACAAAAATAAAAAGAAGTAATTAAAAGTAAAAACTAAAATACTAAAAGAAAATAAATAAACGAATAATAAATGAATAAAATAAAATACAAAAAAATAGAACGAAGTTACTACTTCGTTGTTGACTAAGAAAACCTGGTCCTTTTGCTTGTAAACCGTCTCCCCGACAACAGCGCCAAATTTTGATTACGACCAAACATAACTAGCGGTTATCGTAGTATAGCTGGGTTGTCGATTCCTCAGAGAGATGGTTATTGGAACTAATTTACTCAAACAAAATCTGTAGCAATAACCTAAATAAAGAAAACAAATGAAATTGATAATATAAGTTAAAATAAAATATAAACTATGAAAAGTATGCAGGAAATATCTATAGAGATAAATAGCAAAGTATCAGGAATTCCTCTTGTTCCAACCTCATGTATTCATTTATTGATTCTTTTCATTACACAATTGAAGGTTTCACATCCCAAACCAACAATTTAAAGATATTCAATTCTACTCATATTAAATTTTTGGGTAATTAATGATTATTTTCTCTATGTTAACAACACACAAAAGTTATCATTACGAGTTATCTAACGTCGACAATATACCCTCAGGCAATACTGCAGGAGAAGACCAACACATAAAACAACTTTACCAGTCACAATTGATTTCAAAAATCACACATAGAAGAAGTATGACTGGATCTATATGGGATTTGACAAAACATAATTTATGGGCTAATAAATCGAAGGATAATAAAGAATAACTACCATCAATTTTAGTAAACGTTAAAAGGCTCATACAAGAATCAACAACTTGAATATAAGAAGTTTAAATATAAAAGTTCATCCTTTTCTTTGCCTAGGAGATTAGCTCTCCATGAAAGAAAGAGATGCAGCCTGAATAGATCGGAGAGACATCATGATTTCCTTGAAGTTCTTCGTTCTCCTCTCTTGATTTTGTGTTTGTGGCTCTTTTTGTGTATTTCTCTTTTGTTTCTCTCTGATTTTCTCCTCTTTTAGGGTTTAGGATGAAGTTGTATTTATATATAAAAGTCCTGAAACCCTAAATTGCATTAAAAACACACAGCACACAATCCTGGAATCACAGTTTCGCATCGCAACGTGCGTCATGCTTCTCGACGTGCCAGAAGCTATGCAAAATGCTACAGTTGACTAGATCTCCTCGAGTACATACAAAGCGATATATTATTGGTCCCGTAACTTTTTCTAGATCAACTGTTATAGCCTTTTTAAATTCAGTGAGCGGTTGATGCTCCTGAGTGCGTCCGATACGTCTGTTAGGCTCTGAAACATGTCCAATTGATCCATTCTCCTTGATCCATTGTTTCCTATTAACAAAGCACAAAATGACTCTAATTAAGATTAAAACATATGATAATAAAGTTGAGTTAGCAGTGTTCTAAGTTCACTTTCACGCACTGACCTGAACTCCAAAGAATTCTAAAAAATAGCCAAGTCCAAGCACACATCACCCATGTCTAGCCAACCTTTTCTCAGTCAATAATATTTGGTCGAATTTATAATGGAAGTATTAAATTCGATAGGATATATAACATGCTGTTAATGAGCGTGTAATTTTTCAATTACTATTATCACAAGATCTAATTAATATACGGTCGACCTTTATTCTGAAATAAAATATCTGGTCCGACATAGATCAAGTTGTCAGCCAGTATACAGATTTTCAATTACTAAGATCACGGTATTTGACTAATATCCTGCAAAACATTGTTCTCAAATAAATATTTAGCTTGACATAAATCAAGCTATAGCTGACAATGCTGATTGGCAATCATTGGAATCAGGAAGGTGAATTGATCTCCTTTTCCTTTATCAATCTAGTTCAGGCATTATAAATAAGTTCCCATATTCTTCATAAATGGTCTTAGTTTTTTGTCGTGGAAATTTGGAGGTATGAAATCGTAGAGAGAGAGAGAGAGAGTTTGAAAGAGAGAAAATATTGGGAAAATCCCAAGAGTTCCTTGGACTCTTCGCATTCTAACAAATAATCCAGCAACCATCCGGCTGTCAAAGGAGCTTTCCGAGCCAACTACTGTAGGAAACGCTTTCCTCGAGAAGTGGAATCTACTTAGGCACACATATCGGACTTGAAATTTTTTTCTGCCCTTCCCTTTAAGTTACCGAATCTGACCAACAAGTATACTGAAATAATTATTCTATTTCGGACATGATTTCAGCCCCGGAATACCCCTAAATCAGTCTGCGAACAGCCCCCCAAACTTTAATGAAATTGTAGAACACAGAAATCGAAGACGCTGTTATAAGCTCGCGGCCTAGTCGGGAGTACGAAATAGCTCACGGAGGAACTAAGCCGGAGAACAAAATGGAGTCTCCACCCAGTGTGAATTGGGACAAAGATTTAAGGCCGCACTCAACCCTCGCAAGGGAAGACCTCAAACCGTTGGATTCAGAATGGTCTCTTACTTATGCCACTTGTGATGAAAATATTTGTGCAATAACTTAACCAAGTCTACGCAACCTACATGCTCAAGAATAACCAATATCTAGTTCACATTCATAAACAGCAATCATATATCTAAGTTTGCATGCTTTAAAAGTAAGTCATTACAATGGCAGACACGCAAGTATATAAACACATCAAATTAATAAACAAGACAATATAAATAAATAACAACTTAAACATAAACACAAACTAAATTCCTAATGCGAAAGCAAATAACTAAATCACGCGTGAAGAAATAACATACTAATGACTAAATCATGCTTAAAAATAAATAACATACTAACGACTAAATCCTGCTCAAACACAAAGTTGGATCAAATGAAATATGTGTGTCTCTCGAGCGGTACGTGACGTTGTATCCCAAGTACCGACTGCACTACCGTCCATTCGGATTCGGCTATGGAATTTACGTCTGGGTTTCCATCCAACATACCACAAGAGAGAACACACATTCCGTTCATCCGGAAATCACATCATGGACCAATCCATAATATTCATGTGAAATAAAACAAAAAAAGTATAATAAATAAAAAGGGTGCCCTCAGGTCTAACCTTTTAAGTCATCTCTCGGAAGTACGTCACGAAGTTTTCGGAAGGATAAATGTTCTAGAACTCCTACGGTTCACTAGAGCGTTGGAATCCTTTGTTGCCTCGCTGTTTTATCTCAGTTTCTTCACTATTTTGGACTTTTTTGGATCGGTTCAAGGGCAGATTTTTTAGACTATTTTGGTGGTAAAAACTGGGCAGTTTCGGTGGTCAAACAGTGTAGTTTTTTGGAATGTTTTCACGGTAAAAAATTGGACAGTTTAAAGCAGTTTGGACTTGCAGTGCATGGGGTTTATGCTGTTGTTTTGGGCAGTTTTGGCATTGGTTTATGCGACTGAACTGGGCAGTTCGCAGTGCAGTGCATGGATTTATGCGGCAGTTTGAGGAAGTTTCTATGGGGGTTTTTGCGTGCAGTGAATGACAGTTTACATGGGTAAATATGTGTACGGTTTGGTCTATTTGTGAGGGGATTTTGTGAGTACAGTGAGTGGTGGTATGCGACTGGATAGTGGGCAGTTTGTGAAGGCTGTATGCGTGCAGTGATGGGTAGTTTACGGTTATTTGTTGCGGTCAATGTGAGGCTTTTGCGAGGCAGTAAATGAACAGCAATGGAAGGGTTTCTGTTGGATGTTTATTCACGGCAAGGATGCGTGTTTTTTGATACTTTAGGCGTGAACTCACTAGGGTTTGAAAGGTATGGTGAAGGCTTCTTTTTATAGGCAAAGGGATGGGAGCTATCCTTGTTGGAATAGGAAAGAATATCTTAATGATGGGGAATATCTCCTAATTAGTGTCTCACAAGGAAAGAATCTCTTTAATTTAGGGATGTGATTGGTTTTGATTAGGAAAGAGACCCATGGGATTTCTTTAATTTATGAAGGGGATTTGGCTTGATTTATGCATGTGTTTAATGTGTGTTTTACTTATTTTGGAAGGCTGTGGGCGTGTGGTTAGGTCTTGGGCGTGTGGGCTAGGGTTTTTGATGGGCTTGGATTCTTGGGCTTGGTGTATGGCTTGATGAGTGGCTTATAGGGTTTTCGACCGAGGATAAACTTTAAAACAGAGTTCCAACGAGCAAACTGAAGCTAGGCAAACGAATTAAATCCAACAAAAATAATGATTCTTGACTTTTTGCTTCCGACGTCCGTTTCCCATGACTTCCACAACTAAAAAGGTAATGCCTTCATACGACACTCAGAATCGGGACTTATATGTAAAAATGCAGTGCCTACAATCGCCCCATTTTGATGGGACATGTTTAGTGTGTAACAGTGACAATCCTATCAAAGTTATGCAATGTATTTTTACTTACCTGGCTTGCCAGCTGCCACCTGACTTGCCTGCTGGTTTGAACTGAGTTGATATGGTGGTGAGGTGCCTCAACCACTGGGCTTCGTTCCCGTACCATCGAATGTGGGCTTTATTTCCGAACTATGCTGATGATGTAGTGGATCCTTGAGCCTTGGATGCATCCCGGAACTACAACTGATGATGTAGTGGGCCCTCGGCCCTGAGACACATCCCCGGAATAACAACTGACAACGGGGGCCCTCGACCTTGGGATGCATCCCAATACCACTGATAATTTAGGCATTGCCCTCACACTGATGATGTAGTGAGTCCTCGGCCCTGGGACGCATCCCGAAACTACAACTGATGATGTAGTGGTCCCTCGACCCTGGGATGCATCCCGGAACTACAACCGGCAATGGGGCCCTCGACCCTAGGACGCATCCCATTACCGCTGACCATGTGGGCCTCGCCCTCAAACTAATGATGTAGTGGGTCATCGACCTTCGGACGCATCCCGAAACTACAACTAATGATTTAGTGGGCCCTTGACCCTGGGACTCAACTCGGAACTGCAACCGACAACGGGGCCCTCAACTCTAGGATGCATCTAAATACCGATGACAATGTGGGCCTCGCCCTCAAACTGATACTGATGTGGGCCTCGCCCCCAACTGATACTGATGTGGGCCTCGCCCCCAAACTGATACTGATGTGAGCCTCACCCCTAAACTGATACTGATGTGGGCCTCACGCCCATACTGATACTTATGTGGGCCTCGCCTCATACTGATACTGTTGTGGGCCTTGCCCCAAGATTGATACTTATGTGGGCCTCGCTCGAATACTCTATTTCCAAGAATGATTGTATATCAGCCTGCTATATTGCCTCTCACGAGATAGTCCTGATAGCTAAACATGCTTTTGTCCTCAACGGATGCTTCGCGTTGAAACCAAAGAACCTTCAAAGTACTCAATATACTCAAATCTGGTCGTCTGCGTGAGTGATCTGAAGTAGACTCCTAACGTGTGCATGCCAAGGCTCTTTCGTAGCTTAATCCTCAAGTAAACTAACTCGATGAGTTTGTCTCAGATAATTAGATCGGTGGGTCTAACCAACCGAGATGTCTTGATCATACTCTGTGATTACTTTCTCGTAATCAATATGATACTGTTTTATTGTTCTTTTCTTTCCTCTTTTTTTTTGAACTTTATTCTTTTCTTTCTTTTTCTTTTCATTGTCTCTTTTCTTTCTTTCTCTTTTTTTCTTTGACACACCTACCCTTTAAGGTAGCATTTCTCCTCACGGTGGTCCTAATACTCGCTCATTGGGAGGCTTCACGCTTATCGGTTATAGGTGGTCTATTTTTTCTTTTCTTCTCAGAGACGTTTTCTTTGTTTCCAACCATATCATATATCGTAACATGAGTAATCCAGGATGGACATCTAGGCAAACAGTCATTCATTGATCCACCATCTCTTTAACTAGTCACCTTACCGACTACGTAGGCTTCCACTACTAAGATCCCGTAATCAATTGCTCGGGAGTCTAGCCAAGATCAATCCGCTCAGAATCCCGGATGAGAGCACATCTCGCACTAATCGTTTCTAAGGTTTTTCTCTATAGCAAACAATGTCATTATCGGACATAGGTCTAACAATCAAAGACTTATCTCTCTCTTTTTTTTTCACTCATTCCACTGGAATTTTTCTTTTTAACCGTTGATAATGTGGGCTTCGTCCCTTGGGATTCCTTCCCGAAATTGATATCGTTGTGGGCCCCAACCCTATGACTCATCCTCGAAACTAACACTGAAACGAGCCTCAACCCTGGGATTTATTCCTGAACTGATACTAATTTATTCCTGAAACTGATAACACTATAATGTTGCTACTTCTGATTGGCTTGTCTTTGCCTCTTTCTCTTTTTCTTCTTCGAAACCTGTGATTACAAAACAAAACAATCACAAAAAAGAATGCAAAATACGTTACGTGTATGCATGCATGCATGAATGAATTTCCTATCCCGTTGGGTTAGGTCTTCTCTTCTGTAGGTAAAGTACAGCTTCAATCTGTCCACATTGATCGGCTCAGTGAACTCGTTCCCTTCCAAGTCTGATAGTCTCACTGCCCCATTTCTCATTACCTTCTAGACTATGTAGGGTCCTTCCTAGTTTGGTCTGAATTTTCCCTCGGGTCTGTCATCAACGAATTCGACTACTTAAGCACTAGATCACCTTTATTGATCTTGGTAGGACGCACCTTCTTGTTGAACGCTCGAGCCAACCTCTTCTGATATAGTTGCATATGACATAAGGACTTCATCCTCTTTTCATCGAGTAATGCCAACAGTTCAAAGCTCTGCGAGGCCCATTCTTGATTAGGTAACTCTACTTCTGCTAATACCTGCATGGACTGTATCTCGATTTCCACTGGCACTACCGCTTCTATTCCGTAGACTAAAGAATAAGACGTGGCTCATGTAGCCGTTCTCACTGAAGTTCTGTACCCCCACAGGGCATACGACATCTTGTTAGCCCAATCTCTGTAATTCTCTGTCATTTTGGCTAACATCCTTTTTATCATCTTATTGGTTGCCTCGACAGCCCTATTTGCCTGCGGTCTGTACGGTGATGACTTGTGATGGCCTATCCCATACCTCTATAGCATCGCCTTTGTTTCTCCTTGAAACTATACTTCGTTGTCCGTTACTACATGATGTGATATTCCGTATCGATAAATGATGTTCCGAGTTATGAACTTCTCCATTTGATTTACTGTGATGTTGCGGAATGACTCGGCTTCCACCCATTTTGAGAAGTAGTCTACTGCCACTACTATGAAGCGATGTAGTTTGATGCGTGCGGTTGGATTTCCCTAATCATATCAATTCCCCATTTTGAGAAAGGCCACAGCTTTGACAACCCGTGTAACTCTGTGTGCGGCAAGTGATTCAAATTACCGTGCGCTTGACAATCATAACAGTGCTTTACCAGCTTCGCGTAGTCAGCTTCCACGGTCGACCAGTAAAAGCCTTGTCTCACTATCTTGCGAGACAGATTCAGTCCGTTCTTATACGGCCCACATACTCCGGCATGTACTTCCTCTATTGCCTTATGAGCCTCTTCCTTCTTCAAACATTTCAGCTAGATACCATTTTCTTGTCTATTGTAGAGTTCCCCCTTCAAACTCACATACTGAGAAGCTAACTTCTGGATGGGTATTCTGTCTTTTCTGGTTGCTTCTTCCGGGAATTCCCCATGTTCTAGATATCTCTGAATGTCATAATACCAAGGTTTTCCGACATCAATCTCTATTTATAATATCCTTTCTATCTCATAGATGGGCCTATTTACTATTGTCAACACTAAAGGTCTCGTCCCAACTTCTCTAGATTTTCCCAAGTCACGGCAAGTGTGGCCAATACGTCGGCCATTTGATTCTCTTCTAGCGCCAAATGCTGGAATTTACAATTGGGGTGGGCCTGTGCCAGATTCCTGAGGTAGAATAAGTAAGGTTTCAATCGTTCTTCCTTCAACTCTCATTCTCCTTGCATCTGTCGAATTACCAACATCGAGTCTCCGAAGATTTCCATATTCTTAGCCTTCAATGCTATCAATGTCGTTAGTCCAAAGGCGCATACCTCATACTCAGCCATGTTGTTGGTTACACCGAACGTTAATCTCTTGGCCATCGGTAAGGTTTCTCCTTCAGGGGTTACTATCACAATCCCAATTCCAGCTCCTTTGTAGTTCACTACTTCGTCGGAGTCCAATTTCCATCCTTGGACCGTTATCGTTTGGATCTCTTCATTCGGGAATTCAAACTTGTACTGATCTCACTCTATCGGTTGTAATGCCAGGAACTCTGCCACGACTTGCCCTTTGATCACTTTAGAAGTGAGATACTCAATGTCAAACTCCATCAGTAATACCAACCATCGACCCAACTTCCCTACCAGTGATGGTACCAAATGCAGATACTTCTAAGGGTTCTTCTTTGCTACCACTTGGATCTTGTATGACTGGAAATAATGACGTAACTTTCTGGACGCCCATACTATTGCCAAACAGATCTTCTCTACCGCTCGATAGTAGGCTTCGTACGAAAGCATCTTCTTACTGAGATAATAGACGGCATGTTCTACCCCTGTTTCATATGCTTGTACCATCATCGCTCCCAGGGCTTCAGGTTCTATGGCCAAATACAGTACCAAGGGTCTGCCTAGCCTTGGAGGTTTCAAAACGTGAGGTTTCACCAAAAATGCTCTGATCTTGTTGAAGGCCTCTTGACATTGCTCATTCCATTTTACCGGTTGGTATTTCCTCAACAATTTGAAGCTGGGTTCATATACTGACGTCAACTTTATGATGAACCGACTAATATACTGAATCTTCCTAAGAAATGCACTCACTTCTTTCTCTGTCTTCGACACCGGTATCTCGGTAATCACATCGATCTTCTCAGGATTCACTTCTATTCCGTCCATTTCGACAGTGTGTCCTAGTAACTTTTCGGATGTTACTCCAACACGCACTTCTTGGGATTCAATCGCAGGTTGTACTTGTCGACCGTTCAAGGAATTTCTTCAGTGCTTCTATATGTCCGCTTATTGTTTCTGATTTCACCATCATGTCATCGACATATACCTCAATCTCCTAATGCATCAAGTCATGGAATAACGTAGTGGCCATCCGCTGATAAGTGGCTTCTACATTCTTGAGCCCAAACGGCATCACCTTATAGCAATACGTACCCCACTCTGTGACAAAGGCATCGTTGTGCTTATCTTCTTCAGCCATAAGAACTTGATTGTACCTTGAGAACCCATCTACAAACGAGTACATGGTAGATAAAGCCACACTATCAACCAGTACGTCTATATTAGGTAAAGGAAAGTCGTTCTTCGGAAAAGCTTTGCTGAGTTCTCTGTAGTCTACACAAATTTTGACCTTTCTGTATTTTTTCGGTACTGGCACAATGTTTGCCAACCACTCTGGGTATTTCACCACTTCCAGGAATCCCACATCTATTTGCTTCTTGACTTCCTCTCTGACCTTCTCGGCCCATTCAGGTCTCATTCTCTGAAGCTTCTGCTTTACCGATCTCATCTTTAGATAAGTCGGTATCGCATGCTGGGCGATGTTTCTATCTACACCAGGCATGTCCTCGTAGGACCAAGCAAATACTTTAGCATATTCGACTAATATCTCTTCTAATTTCCTCCGCTCATCAGAAGTAACCTCACTTGCAATTAGAATCTCCTTGGGGCTTTCAGGAGTGCTAAGGTTAAATGATTTCGTTTTGGTTGAGTTGATATCAAATATACTCAGATCATGCAAGTTGAAAGGGAGAGACTCAGACAAGTAAGGAAAATGATTGTCTTTATTACTAGCAAATGCGGGAGTACACTCAAATAAATTAGAAAGATAAATATCTTCATCATCTACAGACACTTCATCTTCCACAACCGGGCTTTTCTCATCTTTCTTATTCTCCTCGAGGGTCAGGCTCTGCAGCTTCATCAGCTCTTCTTCCCATTTATCTTCTTCCTTCACAATTTCTTCTATCACTGGTTTCTCACCCAACATGTCCTGGAAGATCTCAAACCCCTGTACCATGACCCCATTAACTTCTACTGGTTTGGGTTCTCCTTGATACCATGTAGCCTTCACAAAGCATTCTAACAGCTTCAGTCCTTTCTTCATAGCCTTCGGCTTATCCTCAGCAGACTTATATCCCAAGCCTTTCTAAGTGGTTTACCCCTTGATGTCGGGCAATGCTCCTCCAACACATGAGCCTGTGCCTGGCTCGAATTTCATTTTCTCCATGATCCTAGCCACCTTAGGATCCACCACTCTTCAAATGTTGCCGACGCTTGGAACCTTGTGAAATGTTGTATTTCCAAAGCAGCTATAGGGTTGTCTACCTCAGCTCGGATGGTGAAAATCTCTCCCCGTACGGAAACTTAATGGCCTGATGCAAAGTGGAGGGCACGCCCCCAAGGTTGTGAAACCATGGCCTCCCCAAAAACAAAGCAAAAGTGGCTGGGATATCCAGCACTGTGAACTCAACTTCATCCTCAATTGGGGCCACTTTGAACATTACGATAAAAGTACCTTCCACTCTTCGCTTACTGTCATCATAAGCCTTGATAGTCATGTGTTGGAATGTATGCCCTAGAGCTACATTAACGGTTTTATATGTTTTTGAAATAAAACGATGCATTGTTCATTTATCAAATTGTTTGTTTAATTTTCACATATTATATATCATCTTAAATACCGTAGATTACTTATGTACCTTCAGACTTAGTGTATGAGTGTCATACACAGAGGATTTAAGTTTGAAGATAGTAATCTTAAATAGTCCATCGAGAGCAAACAAAGCGGTTACTTTGTTTGTGGTTTATCTATAGCTGCGGTTCATTCTATATTTGTTGGCGATCTTAATCCGAATCGTCCATGTAGAGATATGAGAATGAAGGCACCTTGTATGATGCGATCATATAGGACTGGACCAGTTGGAAATGACATTCTTATAATATCCGTTAAGCTAAGAAAGTCATTTCAATCTACTAGATGGTCATATATGGATTGATCTTAATCCTGAGTGTACTACAAACTCCTGCATGGCAGGCTGTGTCCTTTGATTTACAAAGGTGAGGTTGGTGTTGCAGTCCCGACCAATAGCTACGTACTTTGGGGGCACAATTTGTTTTGTAGCTGAGATCGTTTTACATAGACATGGAGTTCACTCCTTCTTGCGAGAAGTAAATAAGTTTCTTTCTTAAGGGTTGATTCAGTACTTGAACGATTTGAGCGCTCAAGTCTTTCTATTACGAATAGAAAGATTAAAATACATAATAGTTATGAATAAATCATTCATTAGAGAATCAATGGTACTTAAGGTAAAAATAATTAGAGGGGTATAACGGACATTATGACCCGACTCTAATTACGAGACACTCGTGAAGGATCAATTCATATGAAATGACTATATCAGTGGACACCGACTTGGTTCGGCTTAATATATCATCTGCGGCAACGAGAGTTCAACTTCGGGTTTTTAGTAGAATAACCCGGAGTTAATAATTCGGAATATTTAATTAAAAGTTTAATTAATATTTTGAGATTATTGGAGCTCAGAGCCGTAGGTCCATTTGATCCCCATGCTAGCTCGATACACTATAGCGGATTTAGTATAATTGGATAGTCCAATTATATACTTACAAAAGAATAAATATTATTAATATAATTAATAATATTAATTATATCACACTTAAAACTATATGTTAAAAGTTAATGTATGATTTGTATAATAAATGATTATATGATAATTATTTATTATTAATAATTAAATTATATATCATATAATTTAAATGAAGACTAAAGATGGAATTTCATATTTATGGGTTTTGGAAACCCTTGATATTACTTTGGTAGTTAATTCTTTTAAATGGATATTTACTATTCATATTTGTAACATATATTTGCTTAAAGGTAAGTAAATGACTTGTTACAAAATTAAATGAAAAATTAACTACTAAATCTTGTTATGGCCGAAAATATAAGGCTTGAAGAGGGAATGGATTTGTTTATTTGGAAACAAAAAATTCTTTGCATTATTATTGGAAGTTATGACTTTCAATAATGTTAATTGCTTATTCAATTTTATAACATCTTTTTAATAATGTTACAAAATTTTATCTAATTCCTAGTCTTGGCCGAATTTGACTAGATGGGGAGGGGATTGGTTGCTTTGGTTTGTGAAACAAATTTGACCTAAGTATAAAAGAATATTTGATTTTCTTTTGGTACTCTCTCTCATTCTTGGAACCCTAGCTACCTTCTTCTTCTTCTCTACCATTCTCTCAAAAGTTGAGATACTCCATTAAAGAACAAGAAGAAGAAAAATAAAGTACTAAGTATGTGATTAAATCTCTAAATAGTTTAAGGATTTATTTTGTGAGTGTAGCCCACACTATTTTCCATTGGTTGTGAGATATAGCTCGAAAGACCTTGTGGCATTGAACCAAAATCATTACTCTCTTCTTCTATATCTCACGGTAGTAAATACAGTTGTCAGACTATCTGATCACGTACGTACCAAGTACGATATTTTACCGATTTACAAGACAAGGTTGGCTTCTAGCAAAGCGCCTTGCCTACCAAATTCTCCATAAACATCCTTACAGGAATATAGTGATCTGTATCAGGCGTAGTATACGTAGTATTGCGTATTTCGATCCAGTATCGGATGATCACATGTAAGGCCTGGGGCTGGTTCAGTGTCTGCCCCGTACGAAGCATACATCGGATGACGAGCAACTAGTCTCTTTATTATCAGATAATCATGACCAAGTCATATTATCCCGATGGTTGCAACCCTTTAGAGAACCAGTTCTGTATCCCTACGCGATCACCATCTCTATATGACTAGAGTGATACTTCCATCTTGCATCCCACCCAACACACTACCATTCTCAATATACCCAGCAGAGGCGTACACAGAACCTGTTAAAGCCCTGGACGACCAAAACCAAAGCATATTGATTGTCGCAAGTATTAGCGGTGCAAGTCTCAAGTTAAGACCAAATACACCTACCCTGATTTCGGACTTCTATAGACACATAGTCATACTACCAATGGAATTCCGAGGGGGTCTATCCAGAGCGAAGCTATTTTCCATACCATCGGTAAAACACAACCTCCTATTACACTTGCATGAGTATCATATACCCAAATATACGAGAACTATGCTGTTATGCCCTCACAACACGCACAAGTGCAATACTAGTCTTTTATGCATTTATCGATGTCCAATCTCGATAATACTCTGACTAGGGATATTTAATGATTTATCCTTCGTGGACTGATACTGTCTCATATCATTCTTAATCTAGGAACAAATCATAAGGACCTTCTATCATTTATACATCTTGGTGATCTAATCACAAATGATAAGAGCGCAATCTCCTTTGTCATATAGTTAATTTGTACAACAACACCATGATCTTTACAAATAGTGACGCTATGGGTCATAACTGTCCAACAGCTCCAACTTTGTTATCTTATTCTTCAGCACATGTGCTAGACACCATCTTATGCGGAAATGTCGTAAACTAGTTTTATGACCATTCCACAACTCTAAGGGAGTCTTAGGAACAGACTTAAATGGAACTACATTAAGGATATGTATTGCGGTTTTTAGTGCATATCCCCAGAATGAACTAGGTAGCGAGCTATAACTAAACATAGATCTCATCATGTCTGGTTGGGTCCGATTTCTCCTATCTGAAACACCATTTTGCTGTGGTGTTTCAGGCATTGTGAGTTAGGATATTATCCTATGTTCAACTCAGAATTCCTCGAAATCTCTGTCGAGGTATTCTCCTCTACGATCCGATCGTACAGCTTTGATTGCCTTACCTAATTGGTTCTCAACCTCAGCACGATACTCTTTGAACTTTTCAAAGGTATTTGATTTCTGATGCATTAGGTAGACATACCAATATCTTGAATAATCGTCAATGAATGTGACGAAGTATTCATAACCACCTCGGGCTCTTACATTCATCGGTCCGCAAACGTCCAAATGTATTAGCTCAAGTGGTTGACTTACTCTTATACCTTTTCCAGTAAAAGGTCTCTTGGTCATTTTTCCTTCTAAAAAAGACTCATAAACTGGTAAAGTCTCAAGCTTTAACTGGTTTAAGGCTCCGTTCTTTATCAATATGTTTATTCGGTCACGGTTGATATGACCAAGTCTAAGATGTCATAGTTATGTGTCATCGTGAGAAATCTTCGGTCGTTTAGTTTTAGGTTTCTCAACCTTAAAAATTTCAGCGTTGAGTAGTGACCAATGTGTTAACGGTCTTAACACATACAAGTTATTTTCTGAGTTTCCTGTGCATATAGTTCATCTATTTCTACCAATAACCATCATCCAAAAGTTTGGAAACAGAAATTAAATTCCTACTTGTTCAAATTTAAATAACTATTATTCATGAAATTTAAACTGGAAACTGCCACTGCTCTTGCTGAAACGACATCCCCTGTCCCGACCCTCATGGTGTAGTCACCTTCAGCAAGGTCCCTCCATGAATCAAGTAGCTACAAAGAAGAACAAACATTGTTAGTGGCTCCAAAATCAACAATCCAAACGGATTTATCATCCTCTACTAAGAGAGATTCAATAACGAGTAATTCATATTTACATGTTTCCTTTTTCTCCTTCAGCTCAGCAAGGTAATTAAGACAATTCTTTTTCCAGTGCCTATTCTTGTTGCAGTGGAAACATTTTCCTTTAGGCTTGGCATCCTTGGAGCCTTTCTTATTCTTCTTCTTAATGGGCTTTCCCTTAGCCTTCTCAGTTATTTTCTTCTTGATCTTTACTGATTTAGAAGACTCGGCAACATTTGCCTCTACACCGGGCTTACGAGGATCCACAAGCATGGACTCGTAATGGGTGAGCTTATTAAGTAGTTGGGTAAAAGTAAAAGTCAACTTGTATATAGCATAGTTGCTTTTAAATTGCAGAAAACTCTTCGGAAGAGTTTCCATAATCATGGTCACCTGGCTACGCTAGTCAATACGAGCACCATGGGTTTCAGCAGTGTTGAGATAGGTCATCATCCTCAAGACATGCTCTCGGACTGATGTCCCATCCTTCATCCTATCAGTCATTGTTGAGACCATGGTCTCATGGTGTTGACGCTCTGAAGGCTGCCCAAACATGCCCTGTAATGAATCCATCATCTGAGATGCTAGAGCCATAGGTTCATATGTTGCAGCAAGAACCTCAAACATCCCTACTAGCAAGTAGCAGTGGGCTTTCTCTTTTGCTGCGACCCATTTCTGGTAGGTATCGCGCACAACTTGGCCAACATTTCTGGCAGGCTCCGGAGGAATCTCCTTAATATAATTTAACCAATTATTTATGTATCTTGATGTTCAATTAATGTCCAATATTTTTGAATCAAAAATCAAGTCCAATACATGATATATTGTTCTCGGCCAAGGTAAGGATTTTGTCCAATTTCATTTTTCAATCCAATCGAATCACAAATCGACTTTTCTAATTCATTTCAACTCATCCAATGATCATCAAAACAAAAATACCAAGAACCTAGGGTAATACAAGCATTCGGCCAAGCCTAATGGTGGGGCAAAATTTGATCTAATCATAATTTGTTGAAATTGATCCAATCCAACCTCATTACAACAACATACAAGCATACTCAACCATTCAATTTAATCAAATAATGCTCACATTGATTTTCCTCAAATTTTACCCTAATACATTTCATGCTTATTTTAGGCGCTCTGATACCATTGTTGAATTTCTATGATTAGTCCCAAGATCAAATAAGCATAAAATAATGAATGAATATCAAAGAAAAGTGGCGGAAACACACTTACATTGAACGGTTTTGGATGTGATGAATCAATAAAATTAACTCCTCCAAGCTATCCAAGAATTTGGCCAAGAGAGAGGTAGAAGCTCCAAGCTTTGTTTTGTCTTTCCAAAATCTTGAATAGGTTTCCCTATCACCTCTTGATGATTTCTTGAAGGTGCTAGCCTTGGATGATTTGCAACAAATCTTCCTTTCCCTCTTGATGCTCACGACAAAGGAGAAAAATTGGAGAGTGTTTTTGCTTCAATTGGGCGTGAATTGGAGAGAAAGAGTGATAATGTGTAATTGTTTCAAAAACAATTAAATTAGATATACCAAAATTGGTTTGGTATTAATCAATCACTGTTGACTTTGGAGTGTTTTACACACCATCACCAACTCACTCAAACATATCAACCTAAAGTAACTAAAGGTGACATGTGATATGATGGTTGATGTGACATGTGGGCCCCACTCGATTCCAAATGTGAGTGGGCCCGTAAAAACTCCCAGGCTTGGGTTCGTTAATTCCAAATTAGCGAACTTCCGTCACAACGTAATTACATCAAATTTAATTAAATAATTATGCCTAGCAAAATTACTATTCACGTCACTAACGAATTAATTCTAAATTAACTCGTTTGCCCGAATTAAAATCTATTTTAATTCCACGTCGAAATCTAATTTCGAATAATATATTGAACATATTATTTTATCGATTAATTCCAAATTAATCTTTCTCTCTCTTCAAATAGTACTTTATCTAAGATAAAATCTCTCTGTAATTAATCCCAGATTAATTAAGCTCGAATCATACGTCATCGGTGAATCTTCGGGAAGCGACCCAAGAGATCACTGGATATGTTGGCAGTAAATACGGTCGTCGGACTATCTGAATATGTACGTACCTCGTACTATATTTTTAGTAATTACGAGACAAGGTTGGCTTCTAACAAAGCGCCATGCCTTCCCAATTCTCCAGAAATATTCTTAATGGAATATACGATCTGTATCAGGCGTAGTATACCGTAGTATTTTTGGACAGTTATGACCCATAGCGTCACTGTTTGTAAAAAACATTGTGTTTTTTTACAAAATTAACTATGTATTAATGAAATTACCTTTTACCGTTTTGTAAATTTATTTACTTTAATATAAATGGTAGAAGTCCATATGATTAGTACCAGATTGAGATGATATGAGACAGTATCAATCCATAAAGTTTTAATCATTAAATATCCCTAGTCGTAGTATTATCGAGATTGGACATCGATAATGCGGAATAGACTAGTATTGCATTTGTGTGCGTTGTGAGGGCATAACGGCATAGTCCCCATAGATTTAAGTATTGGATACTTATACAAGTGCGATAGGAGGTCGTGTTTTACCAATGGTACGGAAAATAGCTTCGCTCTGGATAGACCCCGTGGAATCCCATTGGTAGTATGTATATGTGTCTATGGGAGTCCGCTTCAGGGTAGGTGTATTTGGTCTTAACTTGAGACTTGCATCGCTAGTACTTGCGACAATCGATAAACTTTGGTTTTGGTCGTCCAGGGCTTTAACAGGTTCTGTATACGCCTCTTCTGAGTTTATTGAGAATCGTTCTGTATTGGATGTGATGTCAAGATGGAAGTATCACTTCAGACATATGGAGATGATGATCACGCAGGGATTCAGAACTAGTTCTCTATAGTGTATGCAACCATCGGGATAATATGACCAGGTCATGATTATCTGATTCAAAGAGACTAGTTGCATGTATCTGATATGTGCTTCGTACGGGGCAGACACTACTCCAGCCCTAGGCCTTGCACGTGACATCAGATACTAGATCGATATACACGATACTACGATATACTACGCCTGATATAGATCTTATATTCCAGTAAGAATATTTCTGGATAATTGGGCAGGCATGGCGCTTTGCTAGAAGCCAACCTTGTCTCGTAAATCGGTAAAATTTAGTACGAGGTACGTACGTGTTCGGATAGTCCAACGACCGTATTTACTGCCAACATATTTGGAGATCTCTTGGGTCATTTCCCGAGAATTCACCGATGACGTTTGATTCAAACTTAATCTGGGATTAAAATGGAGAAACTTTATCTAGGATAAAGTACTATTAGAGGAGAGAGAAAGATTAATTTGGAATTAATGGATAAAAAAATATATTCGATATATTAAACGAAATTGGATTTCAATTCAGAATTAAAATTAGATTTTAATTCGGGCACTCGAATTAATTTAGAATTAATTATCGAGTGACGTGAATAGTAAATTGGATTTATTTACGAGGCATCGAAAAAATCGTTAATTTAGAATTATCGAAACCGAGCCAGGAATGTGTTTGCGAAGTTACGCCGATTTTGAATCACGTACGGCCGCAAGTCACATCGTAAATCATATCACGAGTCATATCACATGTCTTTGATATGTGATGGAAGTCAAATCACTTTATGAAAAGTGACTTTGACTTTTTGACTTTTGACCTTTTGACTTTGGGAGGGAAAATTGGGGGGGAGGGAGGTTTTAACTTTTTGGAAAGGTTAAAAGCTTTTCTTTTTCACTTTTTCACTAGGGTTTTGGTATTAGATACAACAAAACACACTCTCTCCCATATTCAACTCTCTTGGCCGAAACTTAAGGGAAGAAACCTAGGGTTTTTCTTTTGATTTTTCAAAGGCCTTTTTTGCTAGCACACTTTGGTGGATCAAACAAAGGTGATAGGGAATAGATTCAAGAGCTTGGATCTCATTCTTGGAGCTTCTTGGCCGAATATAAAGGAATGAAATGAATGATTTTTCTTGGAGCTTTCATCACATCCGTTCATTGTAAGTGTGTTTCCGCCACTCTTTCAATTTATTCATTCTTATTTCATTCATTGTGATGATCTTGGTACTATATTAGAAACCAACAAGTATTACGTATCGCGATCCAGTATCAAATGTCACATGCAAGGCTTGGGGCTGGAATGTGTCTGCCCCGTACGAAGCACATATCGGATTTCTAGTAACTAGTCTCTTTGAATCGGATAATCATGACCATCCTGATGGTTGCAACACAATAGAGAACCAGTTCTGAATCCCTGCGTGATCATCACTTCCATATGTCTGAAGTGATACTTCCTTCTTGACATCATATCCAATACACTACGATTCTCAATAACCTAGTTGAGGCGTACACATAACCTGTTAAAGCCCTGGACGACCAAAACCAATGTTTACCGATTGTCGCAAGTACTAGCGATGCATGTCTCACGTTAAGACCAAATACACCTACCCTGAAGTGGACTCCCATAGACACATATACATACTACCAATGGGATTCCGCAGGGTCTATCCAGAGCGAAGCTGTTTTCCGTACCATCAGTAAAACACAACCTCCTATCGCACTTGCATAAGTATCCTTTACTTAAACATATGAGAACTATGTCGTTATGCCCTCACAATGTGCACAAAAGCAATACTAGTCTATTCCGCATTATCGATGTCCAGTCTCGATAATATTACCACTAGGGATATTTAATGATTAAACCTTTATGGATTGATATTGTCTTACATCATCTCAATCCGGAACTAATCATATGTACTTTTACCATTTATATAAAAAGTAAATAAATTACAAAACGGTAAAAGGCAATTTCATTACTACATAGTTAATTTTGTACAAAAACACAATGTCTATTACAAACAGTGACGCTATGGGTCATAACTGTCCAATAATTTTCCCCAAGATTATGTCCTTTGACACTAATTTTTCAATCATCTTGATTGCTATAGTCCAACTATCCAATCAACGATTTCAGGTATAATTAAGTGTAATGATTACTATAGTCTAACTATATAATCAACTACAATTGATCGGTTACATTCAAATGTATTGATTACTATAATACAATTATATAACTAACTAAAATGAAGTAGTTTGAATACAGTCCAACTGTTAAATTAAAACAACAATTGAATATTAGTCCAACTAATATATTAATTATTAATGACAAAAAATGAAATGAGCGCGTATTGGCAAGTATCTAAATGAAATTGCAAGTTTAATACTTGTCTCCCACTATTTTTCGGCTAGCCTCTAACCCTATGTGGAGTACTCGGAAACCTAGTTTCCTAGTGGGCTAGGATCCCGTTAAATTACACAGAACCTTGACTTTGGCCAACAAGCTGTATGATATTTAACTAGGTAGATCTCTAAGATCAATCGGATCTCATCCAATTCCTAGATCCAGTAGGTGAACCTCCAAGTCCGAAACATATATATAATATATATGCCAATATATCCAATATATTTTCCTAACCTTTTCCTATGAGTCAACTAAGTCTTGGCTTTGGCACAATAAGCTTAATGATTCCAATTCAGCGGGACCCATTGACTTTGGAAAGCTTTGTACTTGATGTCGATGGACAAGAAGTGATCTTGACTTTGGCCAACAAATCACAACTTAGACAAGACATACGATATGAAATAAAGCCTTAATGATTCAAACACATCCGCAATGGACAAAGGTCTTGACTTTTGCCAACAAACCAGTGCCAATCTTGGATCATGAGAATGAATCACTCAGTGGAAGGAAAACATTTAATATTTGTTAATGGTTTTTTCGCGTAAATTGGCAACCAATTTATTATCTTTAATTAGGTCTCATCATACACCCTTAAGCATGCATTCTAAAAACATAATAAGGCGCGATAAAATAATAATGATATGCGGATGGATATATAATACATTTTGTTCCTAGAACAAATCTCTCATTTTCCTCTCTCCCTCTAGCACTATTATTACTTCTACCAAATTACATAATACTTCTAAAGAAACCTCGTTTACATTGAGGGGAATTGGTAAGAAGAGAAATACAATGAGAAAAGAGGTAATAGGCTGGATACGCAGGTCCAATTTAATAATTTCTAAATTTATTACAATAATTTCCAAAATTGCCGTCACCCTTCTAATATTCATCCGATATACATTATTCATACATACATCTAAGTATTCGCACAAAACATGTTATTCAATCAATCTAATCCAATTAATTAATCTTGGATTAATGACCATCCAATGTTCAAATAACGATTTGATCTGCGTGACTCAAACTCGTTTTAGAATAAATACTCAAAGTAAGTATTCTTGAATTATATCGAACTATAATTTTAAATCCAATTTAAAATGTATCCAATACTAATTCATATTTAATTCCAAATTAAATAATTACACTTATTTATGTGCCTTAAAGGCTTAGATTCAAAATCCAATCTTAAAAGGTCTCAAAGGCCCAATTAGTATCCAATACTATTTAATTAAAGTCCAATGAGCATTTAATTAATTCTTTAGGCTAGGACTTTCAGCCAAAATGGATCTAACCCATAATGCCTAGGCCCATTAGGAATCACCATATGCCATAGAATCAATTTTGGCCCATTAGGCCCAATTAAATTATTAAAGGCTCAATAGTATATTTTGGACTTTATGGAAATGGTTTAGGCCCAAATATAATCCAAGACTAAAATTTGGCCGAACTAAGTCCATTAGCCCAAAATACAACAATTAAATTCATACAACATTCCAAATTATATATTAATTCAATTAAAGTGCAATCACAATAATTAATTAATTAACCTAATGTTTCCAAAACATAAATTAATATAATTAATCATACATAATTCCCACATTAATGTCCAACACAAACTTGGGGCAAAATCATTTTATATCTGCTTCACATCTCACGGCAATACATGAAATTAACATCCAATTATGATTTCAATCTAATTAAATCAACAATTAAGAGTCAATTTCATGTGAATTAACATATCTAATTGTTTAATTGAAAATTTTAACCATGAGCTTCCTAGGGTAATTTTCGGCCAAGCATGAATTTTGGGGATTTTTTATCTAATCAATTTATCACAAATCCAATGATATACAAATCTAATTCAACATCATATGAACTCAACCAAATCATCAATTTATGCAAAGTCAAGATCCAAGACAAAAATCCCAAATTAAAGTCCATAAATCCTAGAAATTAAATCAAGCTTAGATCTCGCTCTAATACCATCGTAAGTGTCCTAGACATGCCACGGGATCTCTAAGTGTTATTTGTGTGTGAATAAAATCAAAATAAGTTGTGGAAGACTTACATTGATCGACATGAGTTCAAAAACTTGTATGGATGTTGAAGCTTCGAAGCTCATGGGTGAGTATCCCTATCACCTTCATTTGACTACCATAAGTGCTAGCTTGAACAAATGGAACAAATTTGATCTCCCTAGGAGAAAAAAATTTGTCCAAGAGAAAGAGATGAGCAATCGACCACAGGGAAGTCATGGCCATTCGGCCTTCTTCAAAAGAATGGCCATTCGGCCTAACTTCATTTTGCAGTCCATTTGGCAAAACTGTAAAGAACAAGACAAAAATGCCTTTGCGTGATTTGGCCAATAAAGAGAGAGATGGCTTTGAATTGGCTTACAGCCCCATTTTCCAAAAGGAAATCAGTGGCCATATGTGCGCACCATGAGAGAAGCCAATTTGCAATTATATTAAACAGAGAAGCCAAATGGCTTTATATGCCATGTTTCTAAAATAGAGGCCATTCGGCCTTCTCCGAAAATAATTGCCATTCGGCCTTCTCCGAAAATATTAAGGCCATTCGGCCTAAAGAAGAGAGCAATTAATGAGAATTCTAAAATTCATTAATTGTATAATATTTAGTAGGTGTGATGTATATCTAATCCAATTTTTTACATATTCAACTACTCACATCATTTGTTGACAATTGATGTAAGTAATGGTCCCACCCATTTAATTCAAAATTTGTTAGCTTACACAACACACTTTGGACCCAGATTCGTTTAATCCAATTAAACGAATTTTCCGTCACGGCCCAATTAAATCCAATTTAATTAAATAATAATACCAGTAAAATTATTACGAAAATTGCTCGCAAATTAATTCCAAATTAATTCGTTCGCTAAATAAAAATCCAATTTAATTTCCTGTTGAAATCCAATTTCAATTAATATATCTAATATATTTTTTTAGCCCAATTAAATAAATTAAATAGTAAAATCTAATTTAACTATTAAATTTATTTACCGATTAAATCCAAATTAATCACGTTCTCTTCTCTCGACAAATTTAATCCCATATAAATTCTCGACGCAATTAATCCCAGTTTAATTCTTTATCTGATAATTAATCCCAGATTAATTATTGCTGCAATTAATCGCAGATTAATTTTCTCTCTTTATTAATCCCAAATTAAAATTATCTTTCTTAATTAATCCTAGATTAATATTGTTCGAGTCAAACATCATCGGTGAATCTTTGGGATGCGACTCAAGAGATCCCTGGATATGTTGGCAGTAAATACGTTCATCGGACTATCTGAACACATGCGTACCCAATACCACGTATTTACCGATTTACAAGACATGATTGGCTTCTAACAAAGCACCTGCCTACCCAATTCTCCAGAAATATTCTTCTATGTAATACATGATCTTTGTCAGGCGTAATATACGTATTATTGCGTATTACGATTGTAGGCATTGCATTTTTGCATGTGAAACCCGATGATGAGTCTCATTTGGAGGCACTACCTCTTAAGTCATGGAAGTTGCGGGAAACAGACGTCAGAAGGGAAGTGTCAAGAATTGGCATTTTTGTTAGATTTAGTTCACGTGTTTAGCTTCGGGTTCGCTTGTTTGACCTCCGTTTTAAAACTTAACTTTAGCCCAAGCCCATTAAATCACATCCAATAATAATTAAAACATTTAAAAGATATGTCACAAATTAAATTTAAATTAAATCTAATTAAATTAAAACAAATTAAATTAAACACAAATTAAATTGAATTAAATTAAAACCAATTGAATTAAAATCAATCAAATTAAATTAAATAACTAATTGAAATGAAATTAAAATAACTAAATTGAAATTAAATTAAATAACCAATTAAATTCCTAAATTAAATAAATTAAATTCCTAATCTAAAAAATCACAAACCAAATAAATTGAAATCTTAATTAAATTAAATTAAAAAAAATTAAAACCAATCAAATTAATTCAATTTAAATTAAATTAATTCAAATTTAAATTAAATTAAAACAACCGAGATATATAAATGTTAAAAGTTCATATGATTAGTACTGGATTAATAAGTTATGAGACAATACTAATCCACGTAAGGTTTAATCATTAAATATCCATAGTCTTTGTATTATAGAGACTGGACATCAATAATGCAGAATAGGCTAGTATTACACTTGTGCGTGTTATGGAAGCGTAACAACATAGTTCTCATATATTTGGGTATTGGATACTCATGCAAGTGTAATAGGAGGTTCTGTTTACCGATCGTGCGGAAACAGCTTCGCTCTGGATAGACCCCTCGGAATCCCATTGGTAGTATGACTAAATGTTTATGGGAATCCGAATTAGGGTAGGTGTAGGCACTGCATTTTTGCATATAAGTCCTGATGATGAGTCTCACATGGAGGCACTATCCTTTAAGTTGCGGAAGTCGTGGAAAACTGACATCGGAATGGTAAAGTCAGAAATCAATACCTTGTTAGATTTAATTCGTTTGTGTTAGCCTTGAGTTTGCTTGTTGGACCTCTATTTTAAAATTTATCCTCGGCCTCTCTCCTTCAGCGCACACACCTCTTCACTGACCATGCATAGCCCTTCCACTAACAAATAAAAACACACGCTCAGCCCTCTCACTTCTCTCTATCACCCCACGCCCCTCTCTCATTTTTTGACACAGCAGCCATCTCTCTATCTTTCATGCCTTAAACCCAAATTAATGTGAGAAGTAGCTATGGAACCCACCAAAAAATGAACCATACACCAAGCAATCAAACTCCCCCATCACATCAGCCCACTGATCTTCATTACTGACCGCACCACAAACCAACTAACACCACCACCTAAGAGATAATAAGCTACCGCCTAAGAGATAATAAGCCAAAGACACCAAGCAACCCTTGGGCACGTGAACACAAGCAAATTACAAGCAGACACCCATTCAACGCACATAATGACCTGCTGGCTGACTAAGCAAAGTCACGATAACAGCCCCCACGTGACCAGTGAAGAAACAACGCAAAACAGTCCCAGAAAAATCTCTTAAATCACCACCGAAATTGTCCCCAAAGACACCAAGCAACCCTTGACACGTGAACATCAGCAAATTACAAGCAAACACCCATTCAACGCACATAATGACCTGCTGACTGACTAAGCAAAGTCACGATAACAACCCCCACGAGACCAGTGAAGAAACAAGGTAAAAACGTCCCTGAAAAATATCTTAAATAACCACCGAAATTGTCCCCAAAATCACACTACAAAACCCGCAAACTGTCCCCAAAAACTGCACTCCAAAACCAGTAAACTGTCCAAAAAAAAATGCACCCTTAAACCGCAAGTCAGTCCCAAAAAATTACATCCTTAAACCGCAAGTTGCCCGCGCAAACTACACCCTTAAACCCACAAACTGTACCCCTAAAATACCACAAAACAGTCCCGAAAAACTACACAAACAGAACATTAAAAACTGCAACAAAAACAGTCCCAAAACTACAAAAACCCTCACCCAAAATAGCCCTCAAATACCGTAAACAGTAACCAATTAACAACCAGAAAATAGCTTTAAAAACAGAGGAAATAGCAGCCCAAAACAGCGAGGCAACGAAGGAAAACAGAGAACCAGTAAATCAGAAAAGTTACGAGGGATCAACCCTTCCGACAACCGCGTAATGCACTTCCGAAAGGCGACTTAAAAGGTAAGACCTGAGGGCACCCTTTTATTTATTCTCGTTCATATTTTATTTATTAAGTATTTCTTCGCATGCGTATTATTGGAATTATTGGATCATGTATAATATTATTGTGGCCATTGGATGAATGATTTTGTGCTATCTCTCGTGGTATATCGGATGGAAACTCGGACGTAAATTCCGTAGCAGAATCCGAATGGACGGTAGTACGGTCTGAACTCAGGATAAAATTCCACGTATCGCTTGAGAAACACACAAATTTTGTTTCATCTAATCTTGTGTTTGTTCGTTGTTTATTAGAAATAATACTTTATTTTCTTAAATGATTTAGTTATTTATTTCGTATTAGGCACTTAACGATATCTCTTCTATGTTTATGTTTAGATTATTGTTTATTTACATCGTCGTATTTATCAATTTGATGTGTGTTTGCCATTATTTTGACTTATTTTTTATGCAAGCAAACTTAGACATAGGATTTACTTTTACAGATGCAAATCTAGATATAGGTTATTCTTGAGCATTATGTTGCGTAGACTTGGTTAGATTATTGCACAAATCATTTCATTACAAGTGGCATAAGTAATGGACCATTCCAAACCCAATGGTTTGAGGTCTTCCTTTGCAGGAGGTGAGGGCGGCCTTAAATCATTTCCCAGTTCAAGCTGGGTGGCACCTTCTTTATTCCCTGATTTAGTCACCTGCGGGCTATTCCGTACTCCGACCGGGCCGCAAGCCTGGAACAACGTCGCCGATTTCTGTGTCCTATTGTAGGTGTAGTTGATCTTAACCTGAGACTTTCATCGCTAATACTTACGAAAATTAGTATACTTTGGTTTTGGTAGTCCGGGGCTTTAACATGTTCTATGTACGCCTCTTCTGGTTATACTGAGAATCGTAGTGTATTGGGTGTGATGTTAAGATGGAAGTATCACTTCAGTCATATGGAGATGATAATCACGTAGGATATAGAACTGGTACTCTTAAGTACTACAGTCAAAGGGATAATATGACTAGGTCATGATTATCCGATTATAGAGACTAGTTACCAAAGATCCGATATGTGCTTCGTACGAGGCACACACAATTCCAGCCCCAGGTCTAGCATGTGACATCCGATACTGGATCGTAATACACAATACTACATATACTACGCCTGACAAAGCTTACATATTCATTTAAAGAATATTTCTTAGGAATTGGGTAGGCACGGTGCTTTGTTAGAAGCCAACCATGTCTTGTAAATCGGTAGGAACGTTGTACCGGCTACGTACGTAGTCAGATAGTTCGATGAGCATATTTACTGCCAATATATCCAATGATTTCTTGGGTCGTTTCCCGAAGATTCATTGTTGAGATTTGACTCGAACAGAAAATTAATCTCGGATTAATTATGAGCGAAAATTAATTTGGGATTAATTACAGCAATAAATTAATCTGGGATTAATTATAAAAGAGAAATAATTAATCTGAGATTAATTGCATCGATGATTTATCTGGGATCAAATTCATCGAGAAGAGAGAACACGATTGATTTAGAATTAATCGGTAAAGTAAATTTAATGGTGATATTAGATTTTACTATTTAATTTATTTAACTGGGCTAAAATAATATATTAGACATATTAAATAAAATTAGATTTCAAAGAGGAATTAAAATTAGATTTTAATTCGGGTGAACGATTAATTTAAAATTAATTCGTAAGCAACTTCTGTAATAATTTTACTGGGCATTATTATTTAATTAAATTAGATTTAATTACGTCGCAACACAAAATTCGTTAATTCATAATTAACGAACTCGAGCCTAAGTGAAGTTACGCGTTGAGATTGTTTGACTTAAATTCGGAATTTGCAAGTGGTGGGACCCACTTGACTTACGTCACACTTTTGACTTGTGATGGATGGGGTTGAAATAAAGTGTAAAGCCTTGGATTGCTTTTTCAACACTTAAAACAATCTCTACACTCAAGCTTTATTTAATATTTTCATTTTGAATGACTTATACAAACTTTTAGAAATTTGGTATTTGATATATATTGATTTTGGAAATCAAAATATTCACTATTCCTCTTTTCCATCAATTTCCGAATACATCCTTCCATGGAGGACAAATATTTCTTTCAAAATTTGTTCAAGCTAGCACTTAAAGGAGTGAATCAAGGTGATAGGAAAACTCACCCAGTGTTGGAAACACTCAAGAAGGCTTGAAGCTTCTACCTAAATGCATAAAACGTTTTGAACTCATCTGATCAATATGAATATTTTCCGCAACTCTTTTGATTTTATTCTCACACAAATCACTCTAAGAAGATCTTGGCATGTTATAGAAATACTTACAGCACTCCCACTACTTTTCCCGTAAACACAAGGCTCGTCTACATTTTTGATAAAGTCAAAATCTTTGATTTTCTCATCAAATCATATATTCCAACTTCTAGAGGCTTGCTTGAGTCTATAAATGGATCGTTTAAGCTTGCATACTTTATTAAGATCATCCTTAGATGCAAACCCCTCAAGCTGTGCCATATAGACTTCCTCTATGAGGTTCCCATTAAGTAAAGTTATTTTGACATCCATCTACCAAATCTCATAATCAAAGTGTGCAGCTAGTGCCAGTGAAATTCGAGTGGACTTTATCATTGCAACAGGCGAGAATGTTTCGTCATTGTCAATTCCTTGAATTTTTCTATAACCTTTCGCCACCAACCTAGCCTAATAGGTTTGGATGTTGCCTTCTGTATCAGTTTTGTGCTTGTAAATCCACTTGCAGCCTATGCGTTTTATCCCTTCAGGTGCATCTACCAAGTCCCAGACTTGATTCTGATACATAGAGTCTATTTCGGATTTCATGGCCTCAATCCACATGACTGAATAAATATCATGCATTACTTCATCATAACTAGTGGGATCTTCATTAGCAATGACCTAATAATGTTCCTCATCAATATGGAAACCATATCTTTCAGGCTCATGTCTTTCCTGAGTTCATAACCTTGTGGTTATTTTGTCGCTACCCTTTTGAGGGGCCTGGGGTTTAGTTCTATGTTAGTTTGTTCTTCTCGTACCTCATCGAGGTCAAGTCTACTCCCACTATATTTCTAGAGAAGGAATTCAATCTCTAGCAATTTAGCATATCGTGAGAAAAATGTTCTTTGTTCATTTGGGACATAGAACACGTATGCTCTTGAGTTCAAGACATATCCTACAAACTTACATTTAACTACCATATCATCCAATTTGTTAGTTTGTGTGAACTTGGCATATTCGTCACATCCCGAAACTCTTAAGGAACAAAGACTGTGATGTTTCCCAGACCGTAACTCATATGATGTTTGACTAACAGTCTTGGAATGAACTTTGTTTAGTAGTAGTGTTGCAGTTTCTAAAGCAAGACCCCAAAATGAAAAAGGTAGATCCATGCAAGGCATCATTGATCTGATCATATATAATAATGTCCGATTTCTCCTTTCGGAGACCCCATTATGCTGTGGAGTTCCCAAAGGAGTCCACTGGGAAACAATGCCATTTTCTCTCAAGTAATCTTGAAATTCATTGCTTAAATATTCACCACCTTGGTCAGACCTTAGTGACTTAATACTTTTATTAAGCTGGTTTTCTACTTCAACTTTGAAGTCTTTGAATTTCTCAAAGGCTTCAGATTTGTATCGCATAAGGTACAAATACCCTTATTGCTAATGGTCACTGATAAAGGTAATGAAGTAGGAGAATCTACCTCTAGTGGTGACTGACATTGGTCCGCATACATCAGAGTGTATGAGTTCTAATCTCTCCGCTTCACACTGTCCTGGTAAACAAAACTCATAAGTTCCATAAGGTTTATATTTGAAGGGTTTGAAATACCCATCCTTATGTAGCTTAGTTAATCTTATTTCATTGATATGACCTAAGAGACTGTGCCATAGAAGTGATTCATTGTGATTATTCGAGTTAACGTTGTATATATAGAGGTTGAACATTCTTTGTCAGTTTGTAAGATATAGATACCATTATTCAAAATACCATCAATATTTTATTTCATTGAAATAAATAGAACATTCGTTACAACTTATTAGGCATGAAAAGCCTTTATTACATAAAGAAGAAACTGAAATGATGTTCTTTACTATAGAAGTTACATAAATAAAATCTTCTAAGTCTAAAACTAAACCATTCGACAAAACTAATGAATAAGTCCCCATGCACAACGCATCCAGTTTTGCTCTATTACCCACGCGTAAGTCAACCTCCCCATGACGGAGTCTCCTACTATTTCTCAAGCCCTGCATATTGTTACACAGTGAGTCCCACAACCGGTGTCAAGCACCCAAGTAGGAGGTTTAGAGTTTTGAGAATATAGTTCAATCATATACAACATACCTGAAGCATTGGGCTTCTTGGCCTCTTGGGCTTCCTTAGCTTCATTAGCTTTCAAGGATCTGCAGTCTTTCTTCCTTTTTTCCACAAAAGAAACATTTCCTCTTTCCATTTTTCTTCTCTACCTTACAATTGGGCTTTATGTGATCTGAAGCCTTGGACTTGCCCTTATTTTTCTTTGGGCCTCGTGGCTTCAGGTCCGTACCCATAAGCATGACAGAGGTTTTAAGCTCCAGTTTCAAGTCCTTCTCTGTTTATATTATCAGATTGTGTAATTCTGCTAAAGTAGCTTCTTTATCAGACAGATGAAACTGTATAATAAAGTTAGAGAATTTTTTTGGTAAGGATTCAAGAATTAGATCGTGACCTATCTCATGATCCATGATAAACCTGAGGATGGCCAATTTTTCAATGTGGCCAATCATCTTAAACACATGTCCACTAACAGATCCTTCCTTATACCTTGTTTGGAATAAGGCACATGACACTTAGAATCTCACGGTACGAACGGAAGTTGCATACAACTCCTTCAAGTAAAAGATGATGGTTTGGGCATCCATATCTTTGTGAAAGTTCTAAAGTTCGTCCGAAATAGAGCCAAGCATTATGTAAATTGCTTGCTCATCATCATCGACGTGTTTCTTCCAAGTATCAAATGTATCTTGGTCAGCATCTTCTACGGGTTCAGGGGGAAATGATCTTTCAAGAACATAGAAAATATTTTCTTATCGTAAGACAATTTTAAGGTTTCTAAATGAGTTATTGTAGTTATCCCCTTTGAGCTTATGCTCATCAAGGATGGAATGAACTGATACTCTATTTGCCATTTGAATGTTTGTGAAATATTTTAACCTACATGTTAAGAGAAAATTTTAAAATAGGAATATGTTTTCATTAATATTTGATAATAACATAGGCTTTTAATATTGTGAAGTTGCTCTCACTCAATTGTTTTAAAATTTTAAGCAAATCGAATTAACCTCAATATGATGGATTTCTTGTGTGCAAGGATCCCATCATCATCATTTCATAACTCTGACTAGGGCCAGTCATTATAAAATACGATAATTAGGTAGGTTCCCAACCAATTTATGATATCAATCACAATTCCTTGATCATTGGGTTGGGCAATCAAACATACCATAACTTATGCTAGTCCTTGTGGACACCCAATCTTTACAACTAAGTTATAAGACCATGCCTAAGGGTCGCTGCGTCTTATGACTCAGAAAAGTCAAACCATTGTCAATAGTATGATTTACGGACAAATTGGTATTGGTCAGTCTGGTAAAGCCTAGTCCTACCAATACGGTTTAAGCCTTTTGGGTCTATACTTCACAATGGGAGGCAAATTTTAGACTTAAATTATTATTGGGGATTTTAGCAAGTTTAAGTAAATAACTGTCGAATAGATTCCTCCATTGAAAATTCCCCAAATAGAGGGTGGAGTGAACTCTCTCAAATACCCTTACCTCTTAGGCTCTTATTGCCTTGGTGACAGGAATAAACAATAGATCCTTCAAATTAGTCCAACACTTTAAATATTCTTTAAGCTAAGCTTTGAGTAAATGATTATCTAGATGTCTTCACAGCTTTTCCTTTTGGCTATAAAAAGATAGTGAGTGAAAGAAGACACCAAATCATTATCTAACTCTAATAATACCTTTAGCTAATTCATTTTAGTTTGCAAAGTTTTATTAACCTCTTGGTCCCAACCCACTTTTAAATTTTATAATGTCTTTTATTATAAACAAGTGATTTATATTTATTAGCCTTAAATCTCTGAGTTCATCACATTTTTCTCTAGGCACGTGAAATTTTAATGCAATTTCATAATTCAAATCTTAACCAAATCATGCAAAACGTGTGCCTAAAATTATGTTCAGGGTGTTATCTTTCCAACGAGTTTTTACAAACCCAATTTCGAGTTCAAATGAGAGAGAAATAATTAAAACAAAAACGGCGCGCTGATACCACTATGGGAAGTGGCCGCGAGTGTGCAGTGGAAAATTAAAATTTTTATGCCGCTTTCCTTTTACCCAACACCGATTTGTTTTTATTATTCTACAAGCCTAGGCATGTTACTATATATTCTAAGCATAAAACTCATAAAACATGCAAAGAACATAAACCTAAACATGTTAACTATCATAAGAACTCTAATTAAAATAAAGAAAGAAAACGACTTACTTGAACCGTAGACTCCTCCAGTCCTCCCACCAATCTACAAGCTTTCTTGAACTCAGCAAGCTCTTCCACGTTCCAAAGATCCACCCAAGTGTGTGGCCTCCAATGATGCACAAACTAAAGAGAAAACTCAACGGCAAGACAACGCCTCGAGTGCACGGGTATTTTGCCATTGGTGCTAGCCTAGGCAAATACCTCAAAACATTTTTACTCGATGTTCCTCTAGTCAATTAGACTTAAGGATCCTCAAAATCAGTGGCTTACTCTTAAACTTTAGAGTTACTCACTTATATAAACCCAAGATATGAAAGGTTTTGGTGTAAAAATTTATGAAGAATTCTTTAGGTTTATATAGTGCTCCAAAGACAATAAAATTAATTAAGAATCCAATGTGGGAAAAAAAATAATCTAATCTTAGTCATTGGATCTCAATTTAGTGGTCTAATGAGACTATAAAACCCTAATAAGAGTTAGGGCCGAATTAGAATTCAAAACAAATAACAAAAAAAAATTTACAATTAAAGTTACTATTCACATGAATAGTAATTTTTTAATTCCAATTCCAAAGCTCCCATATTGTCATTCACCAATCACTAAGACACTATGGAACCTCATAAATAATGTGTTCAATAATTAAACATATTGAACCATTTATGAAAAATTACTACTGCAATCATATATGCTGTTATATTTATATTGTGAACTGTTAACCATTGATTTCGACTTTCTTATGTGTGACCTTTTGGGTTCCCCTCAGGTTGGACATGAAATGAATCGTGATAATTTAATCGAACATAAATTATTCTCTGATCAGATCATCGTTCGATTTCAATGATCAAGGTTGGCATCTAGCAACATGTCAAGGCCCCCAAATGAGAAGGAAAGATATACATACCCATTCAGTATGCGATTTACATATGATACTGTCCCTCGCCTCACTCTATCCCCACCTATTGACCTAGGGTACAAAAAGTGTCTACCCATATGGTTAAAGGTATGATGTTGATAGTGTCATGAATCGTGCTAACCCAAGAATCTCACATGATTCTTCCCACCATAGTTTGAAGCACTGATCACACATATCAACCCGCGAACTAGAATACTACTCTTATAAGAAAATATTATCCAAGAGAGTGGTGATTCTTTATTGTATCTTTACAAACTTCATGTGTTTCAACAAATGACACAATCATTCCATTATGACCAGATCTATTGAACCGGGGAATGAGAATTTCAACGTTATTTGATCCACACATATGATTGTAATGACCTCAAGTCTAAGGACTAGTCATATAATCGATACATGAAAGTTATCACAAACACATGGGATAAACACTCCATATGAAAACTTTCGGCGGTCAGTTCGATGGACACACTAAGCGGACGGATCTCCGTTGCCTATGAGATCTACTACCCGACTTAAGGGAGAATCATATCATCATGCTAGTCTCTCTGCTTTGTGAACACCCAAATTATTCACAAAACTATGACTAGGAATATTTAAGAGTAATGATTCTCATAAGTTGTGGAAGCCATCATCCTATTACTCCAAGGGCTTTATTATAGTGTTGATGATACATATAAGTTATGTAAGACACGTATAATAATGTTTGTATTTTATTAATTAATGAAATATTACAAATACATGTACATATAGCCCATCAACAAATTGGGTATAGGGCATATCCCTAACACGATATAGACATTACATATAGATATAGACTTTCATAAATATCTCATGAATAGAGCCAGGTCAAAAGTCCGTTAACCTCTAAATATTTTATCTCTTAAGCATCATTGATTCCTTTAATGAAAAATTAATTCATAATAATTATGTACATAAAAATTTTTATTCGTAATAGAAATGTTGAGCGCTCTAATTTTTCAAGTCCCGAATAAACTCTTAAAAGAGATACTTTATGCTACTCGTTAGAAGGAGTGAATTCCATATCTATGTAAAACGTTCCCAGCTACACACCAAAACATATCCCCAAAATACGTAGTTGTTGGCCAGGAATGCAACACCAACCTCACCATAGTAAATCAAAGGACATAGCCTGTCATGCAAGAGTTCGTAGTACACTCAGGATTAAGATCGAATCTATATATGACCATCTATTAGATAAAATGAATTTCTTTACTTAATAGATATTAAAAGAAATTATTATTTATCTGAGTCTAGTCCTACATGATCTCATCATACAAGGTGCCTTCATTCCCATGTCACTACATGAACGATCCCGGATCAAGGTCATCATACAAGTATAAAATGGACCGCAGTTATAGATAAACCAAAAACAAAGTACCTGCTTTGTTTACTCTCTATGGACTATTTAGATTACTAACTTCAGACTTAAATCCTCTTATTCATCAAACATACATTAAGTTTGAAAGTACAATAGTAATCAAGGTAAACAAGAAAACTGGACAATATGCGATATAAATCATAAAACTTTGATAAAATGAATAATGCATTTATTATTATAACAATAATCAATTTCGTTCACAATACATGAAGCTTTAGGACATAAATCCCAATAATCTCCTACTTGAATTAGAGAAAATGAGACATGTCACGTAATCCTAAACCCTTTAGGTGACCTTCAAACACATTAACTGATAAGGTCTTTGTAAACGGATCAGCCAGGTTGTCTGTGGATGGAATCTGTGAGATAGTGACATCTTATCTCTGCACTATCTCCTTGATAAGGTGATATTTCCTCTCGATATGATTACCCATCTTGTGTCTTCTTGGTTCTTTGGAGTTCGCCGCTGCACTACTATTATCACAATAAAGTGTGAGCGGTTTATCCATATTTGGAACAACCTCTAGATCTGCCAAGAACTTAAAGAGCCAGACTGCTTCCTTAGTTGCTTCACAGGATGCTACATATTCATCCTCCATGGTGGAATCAGTAATACTAGATTACTTTATGCTTCTCAATACTATAACCCCACCACCTAGGGTGAAAACAGATCCAGATGTTGATTTCCTAGAATCAACATTCATCTAAATATTAGAGTCAATATATCCTATTTGAATCATATCCTGACTTGTATATAGAAGCATTTAATTTTTCGTTCTCTGAAGATACTTTAGAATGTGTTTCACTGCTACCCAATTATCTAATCCTGGGTTGGATTGAAACTTACTAACTACTCATACTACAAAACAGATGTCCAGTCTCATGCATAACATAATATAAGACTTCCAATTGCTAAAGCATATGATATATGTCTCAACTCCTCAACTCCTTGAGGTGTCTTAGGAGACTATTCCTTAGACAAATGAATTCCATGCTTGAAAGGTAAATTACCTTTCTTGGAATTCTGCATACCAAATCTCATAAGAATCTCATCGTTATAATTTTATTGAGACATTGCTAACAGTTGTTTCTTGCGATCCCGAATGATCTAGATCCCAAGTACATAACTTGCCTCTCCTAATCTTTCATTTGGAATTGGTTAGCTAGCTAGATTTTTATGTCCAATAATATCTTTATGTCATTCCCAATGAGTAAAAATCATCAACGTATAACATTAGGAAAACCACTTTCCCATCAATGTTGCCCTTGTAGACATAAGGCTCATCGATGTTCTTTTGAAAGTTATAAGACTTGATCATAGTATCAAACCTTATGTTCCAAGATCTAGATGCTTGCCTAAGTCCATAAATGGACCTTTGAAATTTGTAAATTTTTTTCTCTTGACCATGGGTAATGAATCCCGCTGGTTTTACCATATAGATACTCTCATCAAGATTGCCATTCAAGAATGCAGCCTTGACGTCCATTTTCCAAATCTCAAAGTCATACTAAGTGGCAATGGAAAAAAGAATCTTGATGGATTTAAGCATGGCTACTGGCGAGAAATTTTCTTCATAGTCAACTCTCGTTTTCTGGGTATTACCCATTTCCATTAGCCTAGCCTTGAAAGTCTATACTTCCCATCTATTCCTCGTTTTCTCTTGTAGATCCACTTGCAACCTACGGGTTATACTCCATCAAGTTGGTCTACAAGTTCCCAGACTGAGTTAGAGTACATAGACTCCATTTCGAGGTTCATAGTGTTGAGCCATTCCTCTTTATTAGTGTCTTCCATTGCACTACGATAGGTCAACAGATCATTAATACCACCATAAGATGCAACAACTTTCACCTCACCATTTCCTAGATAGCGTTCAGGTTGTCTTACAACCCTCCCACTACGTCTAGGTGGTATGGTATCCTGATAAACTTACGTATGACTTTCAGATATAGAACGTGTTATGTCTTTTTCAACATTTGACAATGGTGTACTGGTCCTACCACCAAATAACTACTCAAGTAACAATTTACTTCGAGGCTTGAACTCTCTCATATAATCCTCCTCAAGAAATGTAGCATTTTTCGACGCAAATACTTTTTTATCTTCTGGACTATAAAAGAATCCACCCATAGTTTCCTTAGGATAGCCTATAAAAAGGCACACCAATGAACTTGGATCAAACTTAGTAGTCTTGTTCTTTAGCACATGTGCCAGACACCGTCATATGCGAAAATTTCACAAACTAGCTTTAGGACCATTCCACAACTCAAAGGTAGTCTTAGAAATAGATTTAGAAGGAATTACATTCAGAATATACATTGCAATTCGCAATGGATACCCAGAATGAACTAGGTATAGTGCTATACTAAACATTGATCTCATCATGTCTAGTAGGGCCTGATTTCTCCTTTTCGCAACACCATTTTGCTGTGGTGTTTTAAGTGCTGTGAGCTATAAAATAATTACATGTTCAACTATGAATTCCTCAAAATCTCTATCAAGGTATTCTCCTCCACGATCTGATCATATAATTTTAATGCTTTTAACTAAATGGTTCTCAACCTCAGCACGATACTCTTTGAACCTTTCAAATGTATCTGACTTGTGTGCATTAGGTAAACATACCTATATCTAGAATAATCATCAATGAAGTGACGAATTATTCAAAAACTCCCCCGGGCTTTTACATTTATCGATATGTAAATGTTCGAATCTATTAGCTCAAGTGTTTCTTTAGCTCTTATCCTTTTTCCAATAAAAGTCTCTGATAGTCATTTTGCCTTCGATACAAGATTTGCAGATAGGTAAAGTATTGAGTCTTAACTTATTTAAAACTTCATTCATAATTTGTCTATCTATTCGGTCAAGGTTAATGTGACCAAGTCTAAAGTGCCATAAATAGGTATCATAACGAGAAATTTTTTGCCATTTAGTTTTTGATCTTTCCATCTTAAATATTTCAATATTAAGCAGTGATTCATACATTAACAACCTTAATATTATAAATATTTTCGGAGTTTCCCATGCTTATATTTAATCTATTTCTACTAATAATGACTGACTTATTATTAAATGAAATAGAAAAATAACATTCCATAAGTTTCGTTACAGAAATCAAATTCCTGCGAAAACCAGGAATATATAGCATACCATTTAAACATAAATAACTATTATTAAAATGCAAGTTTGAAACTCCCACTACTTTTGCTGAAACAGCATCCTCTGCCCCAACTATCATGGTAAAACTACCTTTAGCAAGGTCTCTCCATGAGTCAAGTAGCTGCAAAGAACAACAAACATAGTTAGTGGCACCAGAATCAACAATCCATATGGATTTATCATCCTCCACCAAAAGAGACTCATTGACAAGTAAATCATATTTACATGAATTCTTCTTCTCTTTTAGCTCAGAAAGTTTTTTCAAACAATTAATTTTCCAATATCCTTGTTGTTCATAATGGAAACATTTTCCTTTGGCATTGGTTCCTTTAAAGCCTTGGTTGTTATTCTTTTCATTGGTTTTTCCTTTGCCTTCCAATTTCCTTTCTTCTTCTTCTTTGCAGATTTAGAAGATTCGATAATATTTTCCTCGACATTGGACCTACGAGGACCATTCATAACACACTCGTAATTGATGAGCTTATTTAACAGTTTAGTGAATATAAAAGTAAACTTATTCATAGAACAATTACTTTTAATCTGCAAGAAACACTTCGGAAGGGTTTCCATGATCATTGTCACCTGGCATTGCACATTGATACGTGCACCATGGGTTTCAGTCATATTAAGATGATACATCATCCTTAACACATGATATCGGATTGATGTGCCTTCCTTCATTCTAGCGGTCAAGAAAGAGACTATTGCCTCAAGTTGTTGCTAGTCGGAGGGTTGCCAAAACATGTTCTGTAATGATTGTTTAATCATTTATGCTATTGTCATAGGCTCATGTTGTGCAGCAAGAACCTCAGACATGGATGCTATCAAATAGCTATGGGCTTTCTCATCAGCTTTAATCGAATTATTATAGGCATTAGGTGCCACTCTGCCAGCATTAGGTGATGATTCAGGAGGACATTCCTCTATTAGGACAAATTTAAGGTCTTTACTAACCAATATAGCATTCATGTAACTTTTCTATTTAACATAATTATCCCCGGTTAATTTTTCATGTTGTTTGAGAATTGAGATAATTGTAGATGCCATGGTTGAAAATTATAAATGGGCATTCAACATTCATTCATCACATATTAAAATTGTCAAACATTTAAGCATAAAATTAAACATGATGCATGATCAATGTATAATGAATTAGAAACCTAAAAGAGTTCTATGCCACTGTTATCTATCATCCCACAAAAAAGTACCGTCGTAGGGTAGGTGAAGAATTTGCATGATAGACTGAGACATTCTCAATTGATTAATATATCTGAAATAACTCTTATTCCTATATTAATCAACTAACGTTATTTTTATCAAGGAATCTTTGATTAACAACTTAATCATTCCTTTGTGAGTGTGACCCATCATTTCGGAACCCTTGGACTTAACTAGCGATATGCCACTATAGGGTATGTCAAATCACCATATACATATAAAGTCCCTATCCTTTCGAATTATTGACCCAAAAAGGACACCATCCGTATGAGAATTAAAGCAAAGCTGTCTAGAGGCACCTATTGAATCTCACGTTTCTAGATAATAATGGAGATCACGGGGATATATTGTGGTATACCCCTCTCCCACTTACTATTTTGAAGTGTAAGGTTTCTATCTCACTAGTATCTTATGAATCTTAGATTTTGCTCGGCCAAAGTCATAACCTTATTAATACTAGTTGATAATTTAATGATCTAACCAATTTTAGCTCTTAAAATTGTATTTATTAATCATCGATAATCTCTACTAACTAATTAAATTAACTAAACTAATTTAATCAACTTGTTATAGTGATATAATCAATTTAACTCTTAAATAATTAGTCCACTAATAGGTTTTAAAAAATTTAGAATTCAACAAACGGACCAAATTTCATTGAACCATTTAATCAATAAAGCACATTATTTATTCCAAAGGTACATGGTATTGTATCCCGAGTGCAGACCATATTACCGTCCACTCAGAACCGGCTTTGGAATTTACATCCAGCTTTCCATCCGATATACCAAGGAAAATATTGTACTCATTAGATCCATTTGTTTCTAAAACTTGAATTCGTAATTTTAAACCTTTAAACCAATTAATCTTATTAATCCATTTGCATCCATCTCATATTCTTATTTAACTTTTAAATTACATAATCATATTTCATGACTAGAATATCATGCATATCCACATATTATGGCATGTGAAAATCAAAAGTAGGCACCCTATGCTATATGACGTGTTATCAAATAATTTTAAACATACATATTATCCCAGGTCCTGGAGTCGCGACGCGAATTGAAAAGCATCGTGACGCCCAAGAAACCAGAACCCGAAAAAATATCAAGTTTGTGTCACGACACGACGCGAGGAGACTAACATCATGACGAGATCGAGGTAGTAGCCTTAGTTCTCATATGCATAGCACATCGCGACACTCTAAGGGGTTACAGCGTGAGGCAACCCAGTTTCCAGGGTTGGAAATTGCAATAACATATACATTTCAAATTGCTTTGACCGGGCTCTTATTTTTCTATACTAATATAATTAGCACAATAAATCGAAGGCATCCCTTAGTCTTCAAATCTTGTTCCATGGAGTGTTGCTGAGTTCTTCGTGAAATTTCTTCGTCATAAGTCCTTCGCGACATCAGCTCATCCAAGTTACAAATAGGGTTACATAATGGACTTATTGAAAAATAAGTGAACTTATAACACTTGAAAGAATATGACCTTATGATCTTAACTTTAAGAAATTGAAAGAATATGACCTTATGGTCTTACATTTCTAATGCTAAAATAAAAGTCGGAAAAAATAACGATCAATGTAATACATTCATCACATGAATCAGAAGTAAACATTCATCACATGAACATTACAACCATTCATCTCATGAATCTAATTATGCCTACTCATCCCAACATTCATTTTAATAATCTATATCTCATATAAATTATTAAAAATAAAATGAGAATGGTTAAGAAAGCTTTTCAACCTTAAGCTCTCGATGCCAATTGTAGGAAAAGACTTTTCTTAGCGTGGCGGAAGTTTCTTGTGGTGGGCAACGACTCCGGTATGGATCTTTAAAATTTTCTTTACCTTCTCCCTTTGTTGTAATAGCCTAAATCATTCATTTGATGTCCAACGCTTAAATAAACCACTCCATCTTCCGAACTATTACTCGAAACCAACAATTCGAAGTGTGGGTATCACTAACAAAGATTAAACTCTAAGAAATTTAGAGAATCTAGATTTCATAATGGTGTTTGGCTTTTGGAATTTCAAAAAAACTTTCACAACACTTGTGAATGCTTGAAATCTTTTCTCTTTTCTTTCTCACAATACTTGTGTGAATGAATGCAAAATGTTTACCTTCAGAAATGAGAGAAATGGTAGAGATTATATGCTCTTACACAAGCCAACTAACCTTGTCATTAAGCATCTAATGCTTTCTTACAATGGCCATCATAAAAATGTGAATGCAATACCAAAGCATAAGAAATGATAAGATAAAGACAAGGGCTTTGTGATTAAGCATCTAATGCTTTCTTTCAATGGCAAACACATAAATGTTGAGGCCATACCAAAGCAAAAGAATGGGTTAGCTAATGACAAAACTATTAGGTGTATACAAGCCACCAAATAGACATAATAAATTGGAGAGTATGGCAAGTCATATGGCTTTGTCTCCAAGGTAAATAAAAATCACTATCTCAATAGTGATTAAATTACCTTCAATTTTATTGAAGTAATTATCTCTTGATTATTACTAACTTGATTATCTCATAATACATTAATTCTAGAAAACATTAAGTTCAACTAATTTAACATAGTTTTCATTTGTGACAATAAATATTATTAATCTCATTAATAATTATAGGAGCGAAGCGGGGTTTACTTTGATGCCTATGATGTTCGGCGACCACAACACTGTGGGCTCGTAGCCCATAGAGAGTACGGAGTAGCCCGCAGGCTGCACTCACCCCTCGCAAGGGAATACCTAAAACCATTTTGTTCAGAATGGTCCCACTTATACAAGAATAATGGATGAGTTAACATAATGGTTTAGCCAAGTCTTATGTAGTTCATTCAAGATAATTCAAATAAACATACAAATTTGCACACCCATAAACATGAATATAAATAAAACAAATTAAAATAAGAAATGCACAGTACGATAACAAGAATCATAATAATCAAAAGCAAATAAAGCATCAATAAATAGTAAACAAAAATGGGTTAATCATGCATATATGAGTATTTCATGAGTGGTACATGAAGTTGTATCCCAAGTACAGACCGCACTACCATCCATTCGGATTCGACTACGAAATTTATGTCTGGGTTTGCATCCGATATACCATAAGAGATATTACCACACGTAATCATTAATGCAATTTGGATAAAAAAATAGACATGAAATAATATAATAACGAATAAATAAAATAAAGGCGAAATAATAACATAAATAAATATGCAAAAAGATTAAAAAACAAACTAAATGTGAAATAATAAAATAACGGTAAAAAAATAAATTAAAAAATGATATATAACGGAATGCCAAAAAAGAAAATGTGACCAAAAACTTGGCCTGCTTTAATATAGGACTTGGTATACCCGACTGGACGTATTTCACGTCCAGCCAGGCATTTAGCGTCCGGAACTTTAAAATATATAGTAAGGGTGCCCTCAGGTCTTACCTTTAAAGTTGCTTTCTCGGAAGTGTGTTAGGTCGTCGCCAGAAGGATTGAAGCTTTGCTGTTTTTGGTTGCTGATCGGTGTTTTCAGGTTGTTGTTTTACTATTTTTTGGTTGCTGTTTTATTGTTTTATAGTTACTATTTTTGGGTTTATTTTGGTGATTTTGGCTATTATTTTTGCTATTTTTGGGCTACAGTTTTTGTTATTTTTCGTACTATTTTTGATCTCTATTTCACATTTTTTTTTGTGCTTTTTTTAGGTGCTGGTTTTGTTAGTCACCGTTTTGTTTATTATTTCATGGTAATTGCTGACTATAGGGGCTAGGTTTGTTGTTGTTTTATTCGGTGGAGGGCTACTTTTGTGGTTTATTTTGTTATGGTTTTGTTCGGTGATAGCTATTGTTTGTGGTTGGTTTGGTTGTTTGATTATTCGGTAGAGGGCTATTAGTGTCTTATTTGTTTGTGTTTGTTTTTTCGGATGCTTTGTGTTTTGTTGGTTTGTGTTGGTTGTTTCGGCTGATTGTGTTTTTTGCTTGGTTTGTGTTTGTTTTGTTTTGGGTGTTTGTTGGTGGCTCTCGAAGTTGTTTACGCCAAAAGCCTCCTCTAATATGATAATTTGGTGTCTCTATTATAATGGTTTGGAGGGTTCTATAAACAAGGAAACAAATCATGTGAATTGTATGGGATTTCAAATCTTTGTTAAATTGGAAAATGATTTATTGGGATTTTAGCATGTGTTTTGCACGGGATTTCAAATCTTTATTGAATTGGAAAATGATTTATGGGAATTAACACATGTGAAATGCATGGGATTTTAGCTATTTGGGAAGGCTTGGGCATGTAAAAGGTGTCTTGGGCTTGTAGGCTTTGTGTGGTATTGGCATGAATGGATTGTATGGGCTTAGGATGAGGTAGGGCCAAGGCTGAGATTTGAAACAAAAACTGACTAAGTGAATCCAAGGCTAGCTGGTGAGTTCGAATCAGATAAAGTGTTAGTTTTTGAGATTTTCTTTCCTTATGGAATTCGTTTCCCGAGACTTCCGCAACTTTTCAGGTAGTGCCTCCATACGATGCTCGTCATCGAGCTTATGTAAAAATACAGTGTCTACAGTCACCCCCACTTTGATGTGGCTTGTGTAATATGTGACAGTGACAACCTTATCAAAGTCATGCATGCATTTTTGGCTTACCTGGTTTGTCGACCATTGCCATACTTACATGTTGTTTCATTGTTGGTGTGAGATGCTTCGATCACTGAGTTGAGTTGATTTGATGGTAAGGTACTTTGACCACTGGGATCTATCCCTGCGAGATGCTTCGATCTTTGGGATTCATTCCTGAACTGAGCTAATTTGATGGCGAGATACTTTGACCCAATAGGCTTCATCCCTGTGAGATGTTTTGATCTCTACGATTTATTCATAAACTGAGTTTATTTGATGGTGAAGTGCTTCGACCCCTGGGTTTTATCCTTGCTACAAGATCTCTAAGATTTATTCCTGAACTGAGCTCATTTGATGGCGAGGTGCTTTGACTATTGGGCTTCATCCCTGTGAGATGCTTCGATCTGTATGATTCATTCCCGAAATAAGTTGATTTGATGACGAGCTGCTCTGAGCCATGGGCTTCATCCCTGTGAGATGCTTCGATCTCTAGCATTTATCCTAAATTGAGATGATAGGATGGTTATATGCTTTGACCTCTGGGTTTTGTTACCAAACCACCTAGTGTGAGATGCTTTGATCTCTAGGATTTGTTCCCGAATTGAGTTAATTGATGGCAATATATTTTGAGCTCTGGATTTTGTTACCGATCCATCGAGTGTGAGATGCTTGATCTCTGGGATTTGTTCCTAAACTGAGTTGAGTTGAAGGCGAGGTTCTTTGAGCTCTGGGTTTTGTTCCCGAACCACTGAGTGTGAAATGCTTCAATATTTAGGATTTTTTCTCGAACTAAGTTGAGTTGATGGCGATGGGCTTTGATCTTGGGTTTAGTTCCCGAACCACCGAGAGTGAGATGCTTCAATCTCTTGGATTTATTCCCAAACTAAGTTGAGTTGCTGTGATTGTGCTTTTTGATCTCTTAGATTTGTTCCCGAACTGATGTTGAGTTGATGGTGAGGTGTTTTGACCTCTAGGTTTTATTCCTGAACCACTGAGTGTGAGATTCTTCAATCAATGGGATTCTTTCCCAAACTGAGTTGATGTTATGGTGATGTGCTTTGACTTCTAGGTTTTGTTCTCGAACTAAATTTGATGTTGTCGGCCTCGAACTTGGGATTCATCCCTGCAAGATGCTTCGATCTCTAGTATTTATTCTTGAACTAAGTTGATTTGATGGTAAGGTAGGATTCATCCCTGCGAGATGCTTCGATCTCTAGGTTTTATTCTCGAACTGAAGTTGATAATGTGAGCCTCGACCTTGGGATTTATCCCTGTGAGATGCTTAAATCTCTAGGATTTTTTCCCGAACTGAGTTGATTTGATGGCGATGTGTTTCTACATTTGAGATTCATCCCTCCGATATACTTCGATCTCGAGGATTTATTCACGAACTAAAGTTGATAATGTGGCACTCGACCCTGGGATTCATCCATGTGAGATGCATGGATCTCTAGGATTTATTTCTGAATTGAATTGAGTTGATTTGATAGCAAGGTACTTTGACCCATGGGATTCATCCATACGAGATGATTCGATCCCTATGATTTATTCCCGAACTTAAGTTGATAATGTTAGCCTCGACTCTGATTCATCCTTGCGAGATTCTTCGATCTCTAGGATTTATTCCTGAACTGAAGTTGATAATGTGGGCCTCGACCCCGGGATTCATCCCTGAGAGATGCTTCAATCTCTTGGATTTATTCCCAAACTAAGTTGAGTTGATGGCGATGGGCTTTGATCTTGGGTTTAGTTCCCGAACCACCGAGTGTGAGATGCTTTGATTTATGGGCTTTATTCCCGAACTATGCAATTTGATGGCGAGGTACTACGACTTCTGGGCTTTGTTCCCAAACCACCAAGTGTGAGATGCTTTGATCTCTGGGCTTTATTCTCGAACCACCGAGTGTGAGATGCTTCGATCTCCGGGCTTTGTTCCCGAGCTAAGTTGAGTTGATGGCGAGGTATTTTGACCCCTGGGCTTTGTTCCTGAACCAACGAGTGTGAGATGCTTTGATTTATGGGCTTTATTCCCGAACTATGCAAATTTGATGGCGAGGTACTACGACTTCTGGGCTTTGTTCCCAAACCACCAAGTGTGAGATGCTTTGATCTCTATCGTTCATTCCCGAACCATTCCTATTGTGAGATTTCGTGAACTATTCCTTGTGTGAGATGGTTCATTCCCCGAACCATTCCTAGTGTGAGATGGTTCATTCCCGAATCATTCCTACTGTGAGCTGGTTCATTCCAGAACCGTTCTTAGTGTGAGATGCTTCGATCTCTTGGCTTTATTCATGAATCATTCCTAGTTGTTCTACAATCATGCATTGGCTTGCTAGTCCTTATTACCGAGGTGTTATTCTCCATTCCCGGAGTGCCATTCATGGGTTGCTCATCCTTATTCACGAGGAGTTGCTCGTCCTCATTCCTCAGGTTATTCTCCATTCCCGGATTTCCTCTCCTTTCAGAGTTCTTCATCGTTTTTTCTTTTTCTTCAAAACCTGCAAACAGAAAACAAAAATTTTGAGTGTGACATGTATGCATGTATGCCTGGATGCATTTCCAATTCTGATGGGTTTTCTTTGTCCTATTGGCTTGATATTATACTTGGTTAGGCCTTCCTTGCGCTAGAGGGTTTTCTTCACACCTTTAGGAATTCTTTTAGCCATTGGTGCCCTTTACCTATGAAAAGCTTTGGGTACCCCTTTGGCCTACTTATAGTTTCCTCCTATCAATTCTACTCATGTGATTGCTCAGTTCTCTTTAGTCCCATGGCTCAAGGTCCCGTTATGTCCCTCATTCATGGGGTGGTAAACTGGTCATCTCCAAACCTTGCCCAGCTTTCTTCTCTCCACTACCCGCATCGGGTCAAGGTGGATTACTCCTTTTTGGAAAGCAACCTCATCCTTTTATGATCATGTCTTCCGATTCTCAGGTTTCTAATTGTGCCATCTCCCTGAAATTGGACTTCATTGTTCGTCACTATGTGATATGGAATTCTGTATCGACACACTATATCATGGTCTATGAAATAGTCCCAATATCTACACATATTATTGTCCTCAATGAATGCCCAGTAATGAAACCAGAGAACCTTCAAAACACTCAATGCAACTCAAATCCAAGTCTTTGAATAAATCATCTAAGCTAGACTCACCGTGTGTGTGTACATAAAGGTTCATTTACAGCTTGATTTCTAGGTAAGCCAACTCAATGATTTTGTTTCAAAAATTGGGATTGATGGGTCAAACCAACATAGATATCTCAATTACGCTATGCAATTACTTTTCTGTGCTCAATATGGTATGATTTTCTTTTTCTTTTCTTTTGTCTTTTTTTCGATCTTTTTCAACATACCTACGTTTTAAGGTAGCATTTCTCTTCATGGTGGTCCTAATACTCACCCATGGGTAGCTTCAAGCTTATTAGTTATAGGTGGTTTAATTTTTCTTTTGAGACTTTTCATTTATTTTCAACCATACCACCCATCATAACACAAGCAAATAAGGATATACATCTAAGCAAACGGTCATTCATCGACTAGTCACTTTGCCAACTACTCAGGTTTTCACTGCTAAAAACCTATAATTAGGTTCTTACGAGTCTAACATAGATAAACTACTCAAAGTGATGGATAAAAGTACATTAAGAACTTATCGTTTATAAGATTTCACCCTAAAGTAAACAATTTTATTATTAGACTTATGCTTAACTATTAAGGACTAAAAAATATAATTTTTTTCTAACTGAAGGCCCCCCAAATGGTCTTTCTACTATGGCTGTAAAATTTTCTAGTCTCACTCTGTGGGGTACTATCAGATTGTCCCCAACATTTTTCAAAGCTTGTAGTTGTTGGACAAAATGACCCATAGCGTCACTATTTGCACAGAACATTGTGTTGTTGTAGCAAATTAACTATGTGACAAGGAAATTGCACTCTCATCATTTGTGATTAGATCACCATAGATATATAAATGAAGAGAGGTCCCTATGATTAGTTCCTGGACTGAGAATGATATGAGACAGTATCAGTCCCCGAATGATTAATCATTAAATATCCCTAGCCGGAGTATTATCGAGACTGGACATCGATAACGCGGAATAGGCTAGTATTGCACTTGTGTGCGTTGTGAGGGCACAACGGCATAGTTCTCATATATATAAGTATCAGATACTTATGCAAGTGCGATAGGAGGTCTTGTTTCACCGATGGTACGGGAAACAGCTTCGCTCTGGATAGACCCCTCAGAATCCCATTGGTATTATGACTATGTGTCTATGGGAGGCCGAAATCAAGGTAGGTGTGTATAGTCTAAACCTGAGACTTACATCGCTAATACTTACGATAATCGATAGACTTTGGTCTTGGTGGTACAGGGCTTTAACCGGTTCTGCGTACACCACTTCTGGGTTTATCAGAGAGTCGTAGTGTATTGGGGTGTGATGTCGAGACGGAAGTATCACTTCAGTCATAGTGGAGATGATGTCACGCAGGATACGGTACTAGTGCTCTTGAGTGATGCGCATCCAATCGGGATATTGTGACCAGGTCATGAATATCCGATTATAGAGATATGTTACCAGACATCCGATATGTGTTTCGGACGGGGCAGACACTTATCCAGCCCCAGCCCTAGCACGTGACTATCCGATACTGGGCCGCTACACACAATACAATAGTATACTACGCTTGATACAGATCTTAATATTCTTAAATGGATATGTCCGGAGAATTGGGTAGACTTGGTGCTTTGCTAGAAGTCGACCTTGTCTCATAAATCGGTAGAACGTAGTACTTGTACGTACGTGATTCGGATACATCGACGACCGTATTTACTGCCAACTTATCCGGGGATCTCATGGGTCGCTTCCCGATAATCCACCGATGACGCATAACTCGCACTCTTGAATAATCTGGGATTAAATAGAAGAGATAGAAAATTAATCTAGGATTAATTACGGAGATATTTTATCTAGGATAAAATATCGTCTTAGAGAGAGATAAAGATTAATTTGGAATTAATCGGTAAATTAATATATTCGATATATTAAACGAAATTAGATTTCGACGCGGAATTAAAATTAGATTTTAATTCGGGCGAACGAATTAATTTAGAATAAATTCTTTAGCGACGTGAATAATGAATTCGCTAGGCGTAATCATTTAATTACGACGCGACGGAAAAATTGTTAATTTGGAATTAGGGAACCAGAGCCCGAGTGTGATTGCGAGCGCATTCGTATTTCGAATTCGAGTGCGGCGACGCAAGTCACATCAAGCGTCAAATCAATCATCACATCAAGCGTCAAATCAAAAGTCACTTTGAGTGATTGATTGATTGATTGATTTGATTGATGGATTGAATGAAAGACACACATCACATCACCTTTTAAAGTGACATGTGAATAGTGTTGTGTGTGAGTTGGTGTAATAGTGTTTGGAGGGAAAATCATTACTTTTTGTTTTATTTAATCAATTAAGTAATTGGTTTTGTAATTTTTATTTGAAAAAATATATAAACCTTTTTGGAAAAGGTTTGACCAACCATTACACCATTTTTCTTCTCTCTCATTTCTCTCCAAATCCTCACGCCCAAAGTGAGAAAAGCTCACTGTTTTGGAAGCCAAAAATCGTGAGCAAGGGAAGCCAAGAGTTGGGTTTTTGTGGCAAAAACTGCAAGTGCTAGCACACTACGAGACTTGCGAAGGTGGTAGGGAGGTTCACCCATGAGCCGGGATCCGTCGGACGAGGCTTGGAGCTCCGTTTATCATCTCAAAAATCTGTTTTGGAGGGCAGTGGACTGCTGCAGTGGCGCCACCAAGGCAGTGAGCATTTTGGCTTGATTCGTCTTCAAATCGACACAACCGATCGATGTGAGTATTCCGCTACCTCCGTTGGTGTGTTCACACATTGTTTTCATTGCTTTTTTGATCTTGGGACCTAGATAAATTACCAACAATGGCATCAAGAGCTACTGGTTCAAGCATGAAAAATGTAGGGCTTAAAATTGGGTATTTTGTATTCGATCATGATTTAACGAAATTTGATGATTGAGCATGCTTAGTATATGTAATATTGAAGATTGATTTGATCAATTTCAAGAAAAAGTGTTTAGAACAATTTTCCCCAAATTATTCCCCTTGGCCGAATGGTATTGTGAATTTTGGATTCTTGGAATTTTTTGGTTTTGATTCGTTTGATGAGTTAGAATCATTTAGGTTGATGTTAATTTGAATCGAATTGGATTGGATTTTGAATTGAACATTAATCCCCAAAATTCTCATGTTGGCCGAATTGGACTTATTGCCCTAATGTCTTGGATTTTTGATTTTATGAACATTGGATGTGTATGAAATCATTTAGGATGTTGATTTGATGTCGATTGTGGGTTCGATTGGATTGAAACCGAATCGGACACAAAATCCCTCCCTTGGCCGAGACCTTTAAGCATGTTAATGGGTTTGATTTTTTCATTTATGTGTTGGACATGTGATAATGAAAATGACCATGATTAATTATGTAAATTTAGTGTTTTGGAAATGTTGATTTAGGTTATTAATCATGTAATACACTTTGGTAATTAAATTGGGAAAATTGGATTTTTTGAATTTAATTATTTGGGTCTAATTTTGGAAATTGGACTTTAATGTTGTATTTGGGCCTATTGGGCTTGATTTATCAAGTTTGGTTTAGGCCAAGTGGATTGGATCCAATTGGGCCCAAAACCTTAACCATAAAGCCCAAATGCGACTAATGAACCTTTAAAGTTCAATTGGGCCTAATGGGCCTAAAGTGATTTATGGGCTTATGGGGTAAATCCCGGATTGGACTTTGGTTATCGGTTTGACCCGAGTTGACCAAAAATCCACGCCTTAAGAAATCAATTAAAGCCCATTGGACTTTAATTGAATTGACGTTGGACGTTAATCGGTCTTTGAGACGCGTTACGATTAAATTTGGAATTTAAATCGTAAAAGGTTTATTAAATAAAAGTGTAATATTTAATTGGAATTGAATAGTGAATTAGTATTAAATACATGTTATATTGGATTTAATGATGTAGTTTAATTTAATTCAAGAATTCGTACTTTAAGTACTTATTCGCAAAACGAGTTTGACTCGAGCAAAATCAAATCGTTGTTTGAACATTGGATGATCACTTAATTATCAGATTAATTAATTTGATTAGATTGATTGATAGCATGCTTATCTGTGTGAATACGTGGTTGTGTTGAATGAATAATATATATCGGATGGTTATTAGATGGGTGGGCAATTTTAGAAATTGTTGTAATAAATTCGATTTATTAAATTGGACCTGCGTGTCCAACCTTATCACCTTCATTCTCTTTATATTCTCTTCTCACCTATTCCCCTCTATGTATATGAGGTTTCTTTAGAAGTGTAGTGTAATGGGTAGAAGTAATACAAGTGCTAGCTTGAGTGAGAAAGGGAGAGATTTGATCTAGGATCAATGTGTAAAGTATCCATCCGCATATCATTATTATTTATTTTCATACTCGCTTTATTATGTATTTAGAATGCATGTTTAAGGGTGTATGATGATGAGACCTTAACAAAGATAACTAAATTGGTAGCCAATTTGCACGCGAAAATCCCTCATTAATATCAAGCGTTTATTTTCCTTCCAATGAGTGATTTTTGCTCAAGATCCGAGATTGGCAGGGGTTGTTGGCCAAAGTCAAGCCCTTGTCCGTCGAAGATGTGCTTTAATCACAAGGCTTTGTTCCAGATCGGTGTCGTGTCCAAGTTGTGGTTTGTTGGCCAAAGTCAAGACCACTTCTTGTCCATAGACATTGATTACGAAGCTTCCATGTCAATGGGTCCGCGCTTGACTGGGATCACTAGGTTTGTTGTGCCAAAGCCAAGGCCTAGTTGATTCAGAGGAAAAAGGTTTAGGGTATATATTCGATTATAGGGCATATATTAGATATATGTTTGGGACTTGGATGTCCACCTACTGGATCTAGGAGTTGGATAGATCCAATTGATCTTCGAGATCTACCTAGTTAATTATCATACAATTTGTTGGCCAAAGTCAAGATTGTGTGACATTTAACGGGATCCTAGCCCACTAGGAAACACGGTTTCCCGAGTACTCGACAGAGGGTTAGAGGCTCGACGAAAATAGTGGGAAGCTAGTATTGAATTTGCAACATTCGTTCGAATACTCGCTAAACGCGCTCATCTATATTTTACTCGTCGTATTAATCAAAAGTATTAGTTGGACTAATATTTTATGTTGTTTTAAAAATATATATAGTTGGACTATATACAAACTCATTCGATATATAGTTGATTTTATAATTGGATTATAGTAATCAATATAATCGAATCATAATGATAGTTGATTTTATAATTGGATTATAGTAATCAATATTAAAATTATAGTTGATTAAATAATTGGATTATTGTAATCATTATAATAAATAGTACCTTTATTAAAATGATTAAATAGTTGACTATTAAAATCAAGAAAGAATTGAAAAGTTGAATATTTTAAAATATATAATCCTTGATTAAATGTTTTAAATGATTTAATTTTCATATTGGGAAAAATAATAGGTTACTTATTGGATAAAATAACTTGTTATATCTAGGCCCATAATTAAGCAAATAGTAGAGCATAAATCTTTGGAAGATTTATGTGATGATGACTTTAGTGCTTAATTTAATATACTTGACAATAAATCTATTTAAAGGTCAAAGTATGCAAATGGGCAAGTTGCACAAGGTGCACATCATTTCGATATTCTAAAACCCAAGGCTTGGCCAAAGGTTTGTGAAATATTGAAAAGATAATTGACATATCCCAAAGTGACTACCATTTGGATATGGAAGACACGAAGGAATTAAAGAAAGGGCGAGGCTCTAACTTTAAAAATATTGTCAAAGTTATGTTCGCTACTAGTATTCAAATTGGATTTAAAATACTTAGTGTGGTACATAAAATATATGTATTGATGTTCAGAATCCGCTATGAGCTTGATACTGACTTCAAGCCGAGATTACTCTGCGAATCGAAACGGGACGAAAGTCGCTGCTGTTTCGACCGTAGATACCTAAGTTTGGGAACTACCCTTTGGGTATGTACTTAAATTTGGAAATGTTATGATGTAACTAGTTTGACTAGAGACATTATCTCTATATCAGTGTTTAATCCGATGCGGATAAAACCTTTATATTCTAGAACACTAAGTGTTTTTATTATATAAAGATGATACTGAGATAAATACATTAGATGTAAATAACAGAATTTATATTTTGAATATAAATAAAATCTCAAACATATAAAAATGACAGATGAATAGCTCAAATTGATTTGATCAACAGAGACTTATTTGTGGCATTGTATCTAGGACACAATTAAACGAGACTCGTATATCCACACTTTTGAAGAGTGGGTACTAGGACTGATTTGACTATTCAAATAAGGCTGCGAATCTAGTTTATTAGGTAAAATACCTAAAATACTATTTACTTGGTAATAGTAAAAGGGCCACCGATATCTTAGCCCTATTCATGGTGAAGTAAGTGGGCCCATATCTAGCTAGGCTAGATGTGAACATGAATATTTCGTGACCTTAACGGATGTGACATCACGTTGTGGTTATGTGTTTTCTTTTGAAGAACACAGATCGGAAACTTTGAAGTTTCGACACTAGTATATAAACAGATCGGCTATAGTATTATTCCGCCACGATTAGACCGTAATGAAAATACTTAAGCAGTAAGTTTCATACGTACATGAAAGAGTATGGTATTCTTTCACATAAGGACTCCTCCCGAGACACGTCAGTTAGACGGTGTGTCCGAACTAAAACCAAATTTTGTTGGACATGATAAGGTTTATCACGAGTCGCTCTAAGCTACTGTTTCCTTCCTTCAATATGATATGTATAAACAGTGCAAAACTTATTTAGAATAAGGTTCCATGTAAATTTGTTTGACAGATATCATATAGGATATGAACAAGAAAGAAACGGGGTTTCTCATTCCTGATATTTGGGTATGCCAGGCATAACGTTTAGATGATACCAAACTAAAAGACCCAAATTGGATAAGTGCCAATATAGGTTATCCTAAGGGAAACCATAAGTATAGTACTTATAAATCTCACATGAGAACAATCTGATTGTTGCTCACCATGTGGTTTTTCCTGAGAGGAATACCGATATGCAGTGGTCAGTGGGAGGATAGTGATACTCGATGAAAATCGGAGTAATACTGTTCAAGCAAGGCACGAAGTCCTTAATGGAACACAAATAGTTCATCTATGATGAATCTATACCATTAATCTTCAAATACACAAAAGAAACTAGTAGATCGGTAGAGTCAGAAAACACCCTTGGGTATGGGTTTTCTGATCTAACCTCATAAAGATGTCAATCTTATGAAGGTATACCAACCGACTACGATTATAGGAAGTGATACGAGGTATCAACTCCCTGTTATGGCAAAGTGCCATGAGTCCGAAATGGATTCCATGTATAACAACTATTTTGGATACTAGTTAGTGTACCACAAGGCATTGTGCCTATTGGTGCATTAAATGTCTTCAAGGAAGACATACATGGAAGGCAACATACCAACGTACAAAGCTGGGCTTTTGACGAAAGGTATCGTTATCAACATTGTGTTAATAACGGTTCAACCTTTTACCTGTTGCCATGGTAAATCCATTTTTAAGATGCTTGAAGATAACTGTATATTTCATTTAGAAATGTGTCAGTTATAGATCAAAATCGGTTTCTTGAAAAGGAAACCTTTTGGAGGATGTTTATAACATCCTGACGATTTTGTATAACCGACAAACAAGGTTTGTGGGTTATTCGATCCATGTTTGGATTAATGCAAGCATAAGGTTCTTGGAACTGTCGTTTTGAAATAATCATAATGGTTTATGATTTGACTCAAAACGAAATAATTTTTGTTTATATATGGAGATCAGTGGGAGGGCACTGACAGTGAAATTCTCATAAAGCTGTTGTTGAAAGCTTGGCTTTCATAGATATTATTTCAATAGAAATTCTCCGTAGAATTCTGGGGAGTAACAAGCTTTATTCGAGGAATAAAGATCTACTGGGATAGATTTGGAGTTTGTTAACACTCTCTGGGAAATTGTACATTTAAAATGTACTTGTATTGATGTTGTTGAGTTTTATCTAGGTCCCAAGATCAAATCAAGACATGAAATAATGAGTGAATACATCAACGGAGGTAGCGGAATACTCACATCGATCGGTTGAGTCGATTTGGAGACGATTCAAAGCCAAAAACCCACTGCCTTCCACGCCAAAACAGTGCAGATTTGCTCACTGGTTTGAGCTCATTCGGGCCTCATTTCGGAGCTCCAAACTCTGTTGGATGAGTCCCGCCTCATGGGTGAACCTCCCTAACACCTTCGCAATAGAGTCAAGTGTGCTAGCACTTGATTATTCACCATGAAAATCACTCATTGCCTCCCTTGAAGCTCACGGCAGTGAGCTGTGGAGAAGAAAGAAAAAACAGCCCCTTGGCGTGAGATGAGTGAGAGGGAAGAGATGTGAAAAAGTGAAGAAATGGTAAAGCATTTACCTAAAATGCTTTATATATTTTCCTAGAAAATATATCAAAACACAATTACCAAAACATTTAAATAAATAAAGTAAATGGTTAAAGTCTTTCACAAGTCACTATTCCACCCACTTGCATCACTATTCACATGTCACTTTAATAAAGTGATGTGATGCAAGTCAATCCATCAATCCATCCATCAATCAATCAATCAATCAATCACTCAAAGTGAATTTTGATTTGACGCTTGATGTGACGATTGATTTGATGCTTGATGTGACTTGCATCGCCGCACTCGAATTCAAAATACGAATGCGCTCGCAATCACACTCGGGCTCGGGTTTGTTAATTCCAAATTAACAATTTTTCCGTCGCGTCGTAATTAAATGATTCCGCCTAGCGATTTCACTATTCACGTCGCTAACGAATTAATTCGTTCGCCCGAATTAAAATCTAATTTTAATTCCGCGTCGAATCTAATTTCTTTTAATATATCGAATATATTAATTTAATCGATTAATTCCGAATTAATCGTTCTCTCTCTATAGACGATATTTTATCCGAGATAAAATATCTCCGTAATTAATCCCAGATTAATTTTCTCTCTCTTCTATTTAATCCTAGATTATAAATGAGTGCGAGTTATGCGTCATCGGTGCATTATCGGGAAGCGACCCATGAGATCTCCGGATAAGTTGGCTATAAATACGGTCGTCGTGTATCCGAATCACGTACGTACCAAGTACTAATTCTACCGATTTACGAGACAAGGTCGACTCCTAGCAAAGCACCAAGTCATCCCAATTCTCTCCCGACATATCCTTTTAAGAATATTTAGATCTATATCAAGCGTAGTATACTAATGTATTGTGCGTATCGGCCCAATATCGGATAGTCACGTGCTAGGGCTGGGGCTTGGATAAGTGTCTACCCCGTCCGAAACACATATCGGATGTCTGGTAACTAGTCTCTATAATCGTATTCATGACCTGGTCATAATATCACGATTGGATGCACATCACTTAAGAGCACTAATACCGTATCCTGCGTGACATCATCTCCACTATGACTGGAGTGATAATTCCGTCTCGACATCACACCCATACTCTACGACTCTCTGATAAACCCAGAAGTGGTGTACACAGAACCTGGTCAGAGCCCCCAACCTCCAAAACCAAAGTTTATCGATTATCGTAAGTATTAGCGATGCAAGTCTCAGGTTAAGACTATAACACACCTACCTTGATTTCGGCCTCCCATAGACACCTAGTCATAATACCAATGGGATTCCGAGGGGTCTATCCAGAGCGAAGCTGTTTCCCGTACCATCGGTGAAACACGACCTCCTATCACACTTGCATAAGTCTCCAACACTTATATATATGAGAACTATGTCGTTGTGCCCTCACAACACACACAAGTGCAATACTAGCCTATTCCGCATTATCGATGTCCAGTCTCGATAATACTACGGCTAGGGATATTTAATGATTAATCCTTCGTGGACTGATACTGTCTCAATCATCTCAATCCAGGAACTAATCATAGGGTCCTCTCTTCATTTATATATCTATGGTGATCTAATCACAAATGATGAGAGTGCAATATCCTTATTACATAGTTAATTGCTACAAACACACAATGATCTGTGCAAATAGTGACGCTATGGGTCATATTATCCAACAGGTGTCTCATACGCTTCGAGCATATGGAGTCACAATCGGGTCAATCCTAGTGATAGTCACTAAATTGAAATTAAGAACATCTTTTAGTATCTTAGAGAACTAAAGATGCTGTCTTAAACTATGGAGAATGAGAACTTGAAGTGACTGGGATCACTGCTGCAAGTTTCCAAACAATTAAATACTACGGTACTATAAAGTTTGAATTACGGGACAGTGAGCAGGAAATCTTCCGAGCAAGATAACTGTTGCCGAATAAACAACAAATTCGGATTATTGCTGCAGCTGAGGCAGCAATAGAAGCCATTTGGGTCGAAAATAAATCTAATTAGATTAGATATAGTTCTTTTAGCAGCTGAGCTAGGCGTCAGCACATGCTAAGGAATTAAAGGTCTCATCGACGATCCAGATATATACTTCTATATCATCTGATTCGTTCGGATCATACATCGTGGCGATAATCAAACGATAATCAAACAAATCCGCTGACGAAATCCTTTCCTCATTAATTTGAGCGAACCGTACATAGTTCGAGTGTAGGACAATTGAGTGACTGGCTATGTGCCAAGTGGGAGATTGTTGGACAAAATGACCCATAGCGTCACTATTTGCACAGAACATTGTGTTGTTGTAGCAAATTAACTATGTGACAAGGAAATTACACTCTCATCATTTGTGATTAGATCACCATAGATATATAAATGAAGAGAGGTCCCTATGATTAGTTCCTGGAGTGAGAATGATATGAGACAGTATAAGTCCCCGAAGGATTAATCATTAAATATCCCTAGCCGGAGTATTATCGAGACTGGACATCGATAATGCGGAATAGGCTAGTATTGCACTTGTGTGCGTTGTGAGGGCACAACGGCATAGTTCTCATATATATAAGTATCGGATACTTATGCAAGTGCGATAGGAGGTCGTGTTTCACCGATGGTACGGGAAACAGCTTCGCTCTGGATAGACCCCTCGGAATCCCATTGGTATTATGACTATGTGTCTATGGGAGGCCGAAATCAAGGTAGGTGTGTATACTCCCACTTGGCACGTAGAGAGGCACTCAAGTGTTCCAACACTTGAACTATGTAAGGTTCGCTCAAATCGCTGAGGAAAGGTTTTCGTCAGCGGATTTGTATGATTATCGTCTGACGCGATTTATACGATCATCACATCGCCACGATGTATGATCCGAACGAATCAGATGATATAGAAGTATATATCTGGATCGTCGATGAGACCTTCAATTCCTTAGCATGTGCTGACGCCTAGCTCAGCTGCTAATAGAACTATATCTAATCTAATTAGATTTATTATCGATCCAAATGGCTTCTATTGCTGCCTCAGCTGCAGCAATAATCCGCATTTGTTGTTTATTCGGCAACAGTTATCTTGCATGGAAGATTTCCAGCTCACTGTCTCGTTATTCAAACTTTATAGTACCGTAGTAGTTAATTGTTTGGAAACTTGCAGCAGTGATCCCAGTCACTTCAAGTTTTTCTTCTCCATAGTTTAAGACAACATCTTTAGTTCTCTCAGATACTAACAGATGTTCTTAATCTTTAATCCAGTGACTATCACTTGGATTAACCTGATCGTGACTCCATATGCTCGAGGCGTATGAGACACCCTATCAAGTACATTTTAAATGTACAATTTCCCAGAGAGTGTTAACAACTCCAAATCTATCCCAGTAGATCTTTATTCCTTGAATAAAGGTTGTTACTCCCCAGAATTCTACGGAGAATTTCTATTGAAAGAATATCTATGAAAGCCAAGCTTTCACCAATTGCTATATGGGAATTTCACTGTCAGTGCGTTCTCCCACTAACCTCCTTATATACACAAGAATTATTTCGTTTTGAGTTAAATCATAAACCATTCGATTATTTCAAAACGACAGTTCCAAGAACCTTATGCTTGCACTGATCCAAACATGGATCGAATAACCCGCAAACCTTGTTTGTTGGTTATACAAAATCGTCAGAATGTTATAAACATTCTCCAAAAGGTTTCCTTTTTAGGAAAGCGATTTTGATCTATAACTGACACATTTCATAAATGAAATATACAGTTATCTTCAAGCATCTTCAAAATGGATTTACCATGGCAACAGGTAAAAGGTCGAACAGTTATTAACACAATGTTGATAACGATACCTTTCCGTCAAAAGCCCAGCTTTGTACGTTGGTATGTTGCCTTCCATGTATGTCTTCCTTGAAGACGTTTAATGTACCATAGGCACAATGCCTTGTGGTACAACAACTAGTATCCAAAATAGTTGTTATACATGGAATCCATTTCGGACTCATGGCACTTTGCCATAACAGGGAGTTGATACCTCGTATCACTTCCTCAAAACGTAGTCGGATGGTATACCTTCATAAGATTGACATCTTTATGAGGTTAGATCAGAAACCCTACCCTAGGTTGTTTTCTGACTCTATCCGATTTACGAAGTTCTTGTGTATTTGAAGATTAATGGTACAGATTCATCATAGATGAACTATTGTGTTCCATTAAGGACTTTGTGCCTTGAACAGTGTTACTCTGATTTCATCGAGTATCACTATCCTCCCACTGACCACTGCATATCGGTATTCCTCTCAGGAAAACCTCATGGTGAGCAACAATTACATTGTTCTCATGTGGGATTTACAAGTACTATACTTAAGGTTTCCCTTAGGATAACCTATATGGCACTTATCCAATTTGGGTCTTTAGTTTGGTATCATCCAAACGTTATGCCTGGCATACCCAAATTATCAGGAATGAGAAACCCTGTTTCTTTCCTGTTCATATCCTATATGATATCTGTCAAACAGATTTACATGGAAACTTATTCCAAATAAGTTTTGCACTGTTAATACATATCCTATTGAAGGAAACAGTAGCTCAGAGCGACTCGTGACAAACCTTATCATGTCCAACAAAATTTGATTTTTGGTTCGGACACACCGTCTAACTGACGTGTCTCGAGAGGAGTCCTCATATGAAAGAATACCGTACTCTTTCATGTACGTATGAAACTTACTGCTTAGTGTATTTTCCATTACGGTCTAACCGTGGCGGAATAACACTATAGCCGATATGTTTATATACTTCGTGTCGAAAACTTCAAAAGTTTCCGATCTGTGTTCTTCAAAAGAAACACATAACCACAACGTAATGCCACATTCGTTAAGGTCACGAAATATTCATGTTCACATCTAGCCTAGCTAGATATGGGCCCACTAACTTCACCATGAATAGGGCTAACAGATCGGTGGCCCTTTTACTATTACCAAGTAAATAGTAGTTTTTAGGTATTTAACCTAATAAACTAGATTCGTAGACCTTATTTGAATAGTCAAATCAGTCCTAGTACCCACTCTTCAAAAGTGTGGATATACGAGTCTTGTTTATTGTGTCCCAGACAACAATGCCACAAATAAGTCTCTATTGATCAAATCAATATGAGCTATTTATTTGTCATTTTTATATGTTTGAGACTTTATTATATTCAAAATATAAATTCTGTTATTCACATCTAATGTGTTTATCTCAGTATCATCTTTATATAATAAAACACTTTAGTGTTCTAGAATATAAAGGTTTTATCCGCAACAGATTAAACACTGATATAGAGATAATGTCTCTAGTCAAACTAGTTACATCATAACATTTCCTAATTTAAGTACATACCCAAAGGGTAGTTCCTAAACTTAGGTATCTACGGTCGAAACAGCGACTTTCGTCCCGTTTCCGATTCGCAGAGAAATCTCGGCTTGAAGTCAGTATCCAGCTCATAGCGGATTCTGAACATCAATACATATATGTTTTATGTACCACACTAAGTATTTAAAATCCAATTTCAATACTAGTAGTGAACATAACTTTGACAAATATTTTTAAAGTTAGAGCCTCGCCCCTCTTTAATTCCTTCGTGTCTTCCATATCCAAATGGTAGTCACTTTGGGATATGTCAATTATCTTTTCAATATTTCACAAACCTTTGGCCAAGCCTTGGGTTTCGGAATATCGAAACGATATGCACCTCGTGCAATATGCCCAATTGCAAACTTTGACTTTTCTCCACTAGAATAGTCAATTAATTCTCCAAGAATTATTAATTGCAACTTTAATACTTTTAAATCTAAAGATAGATTTATTATAAGTATATTAATTAAGCACTAAAGTCATCATCACATAAATCTTCCAAAGATTTTATGCTCTACTATTTGCTTAATTATGGGCTTAGTCATAATAAGTTATTTTATCAAATAAATTAACCTATTATTAATTTCCAATTAAAAATTAAATCATTTAAAACATTTAATCCAAGGATATATTTTAAATATTCAACTTTTTCAATTCTTTCTTGATTCAATAGTCCAACTATTTAATCAATTTTCTAAGGTACTATTTATTATAATGATTATAATAACCCAATTATTTAATCAACTATTTTTAATATTGATTACTATAATCCAATTATAAAATCAACTATCATTTAATTCAATTATATTGATGACTATAATCCAATTATAAAATCAACTATATATTGAATGAGTTTGTATATAGTCCAACTATATAAATTTTTAAAACAATGTAAAATATTGACGAATGATATTTGTTTGAGCGCGTATGGCGAGTAATTGAACGAATGTTGCAAATTCAATACTTGCCTCCCACTATTTTTCGTCGAGCCTCTAACCCTCTGTGGAGTACTCGAGAAACCGTGTTTCCTAGTGGGCTAGGATCCTGTTAAATAACATACAACCTTGACTTTGGCCAACAAGCTGTATGCTACTTAACCAGGTAGATCTCACAGATCAATTGGATCCAATCCAATTCCCAGATCCGGTTAGGTGGACATCCAGTCATAAACATATTATTTATTATGCCAATGTATCTAATACATTTTCTAACCTTATCCTCCGAATCATCTAGGCCTTGGCTTTGGCACAACAAACCTAATGACTCCAGTTAAGCGGGACCCATTGACAAGGAAAGTTTCGTAATCAATGTCGTTGGACAAGAAGTGATCTTGACTTTGGCCAACAAATCACAACTTGGACAAGACACCGATGTGGAACCAAACTCTCATGATTCAAATACATCCATTGACAAGGTCTTGACTTTGGCCAACAAACCAATGCCAATTGGATCTTGAACAAGAATCATTCAATGGAAGGATAATCGCTTAATATAAAACGAGGGTTTTTCGCGTGCAAATTGGCTACCAATTTAATTATCTTTGTTAGGTCTCATCATCATACACCCTTAAACATGCATTCTAAATACATAATAAAGCGAGTATGAATAAAATAATAATGATATGCGGATGGATACTTTACACATTGATCCTAGATCAAATCTATCCCTTTCTCACTCAAGCTAGCACTTGTACTACTTCTACCCGTTACACTACACTTCTAATATACCTCATATACATAGAGGGGAATAGGTGAGAAGAGAATACAAGAGAATAGAGGTGATAAGGCTGGACACGCAGGTCCAATTTAATAAATCGAATTTATTACAACAATTTCTAAAATTGCCCACCCATCTAATATCCATCCGATATACATTATTCATTCAACACAACCATGTATTCACACACATAAGCATGCTATCAATCAATCAATCAATCAATTAATCTAATAATTAAGTGTGATCATCCAATGTTCAAACAACGATTTGATTTTGATCGAGTCAAACTCGTTTTTGCGAATAAGTACTTAAAGTACGAATTCATGAATTAAATTAAACTACATCATTAAATCTAATTTAACATGCATTTAATACTAATTCACTATTCAATTCCAAATTAAATATTACACTTTTATTTAATAAACCTTTTACGATTTAAAATCCAAATCTAATCGTAACGCGTCTCAAAGACCGATTAACGTCCAACGTCAATTCAATTAAAGTCCAATGGGCTTTTGATTGATTTCTTAAGGTGTGGACTTTAGGTCAACTCTGGTCAAACCGATAACCAAAGTCCAATCCGGGATTTACCCCATAAGCCCATAAATCAATCTTGGCCCATTAGGCCCAATAAACTTTAAAGGTTCATTAAGTCGCAATTGGCTTTATGGTTAAGGTTTTAGGCCCAATTGGATCCAATCCACTTGGCCTAAACCAAACTTGATAAATCAAGCCCAATAGGCCCAATTACAACATTAGAAGCCCAAATCCAATTTAAAGCCTAAATAACTAAATTACATGAATCCAATTCCGCAACTTAATTACCAAAGTGCATTACATGATTAATAACCTAAATCAACATTTCTAAAACACCAAATTAGTCCAATTAATCATGCTTGATTCATTATCATATGTCAAACACACAAATTGAAAAATCAAACCCATTTACATGCTTAAAGGTCTCGGCCAAGGGATGCATTTTGTGTCCGATTCGGTTTCAATCCAATCGAATCCACAATCGACATTAAATCAACATCCTAAATGATTTCATACACATCCAATGTCACAAAATCAAAATCCAGGACATTCAAGGGCAATATACCATTCGGCCAAACTAAGATTTTTGGGGTTTTTGTCCAATTCGAAATCCAATCCAATTCGATTCAAATTAACGTCAACCTAATCGATTCTAACTCATCAAATGAATTAAAAAATCAAAAAATCCAAGATCCCAAAAATCATCACACATTCGGCCAAGATATCCAATTTGGGCAAAATTGATCCAATCACATTTTGTTGAAATTGATCAAATCAATACTCAATATAACATATATAAAGCATGCTCAAACATCCAATTTCGTTAAATCATGCTCGAATACAAAATACCCAATTTTAAGCCCTACAAATTTCATGATTGCAACACTAGCTCTTGATGCCATTGATGAGTTTTATCTAGGTCCCAAGATCAAATCAAGACATGAAATAATGAGTGAATACATCAACGGAGGTAGCGGAATACTCACATCGATCGGTTGAGTCGATTTGGAGACGATTCAAAGCCAAAAACCCACTGCCTTCCACGCCAAAACAGTGCAGATTTGCTCACTGGTTTGAGCTCATTCGGGCCTCATTTCGGAGCTCCAAACTGCATCGGATGAGTCCCGCCTCATGGGTGAACCTCCCTAACACCTTCGCAATAGACGCAAGTGTGCTAGCACTTGATTATTCACCATGAAAATCACTCATTGCCTCCCTTGAAGCTCACGGCAGTGAGCTGTGAAGAAGAAAAAAAACAGCCCCTTGGGCGTGAGATGAGTGAGAGAGAAGGAGATGTGAAAAAGTGAAAAATGGTAAAGCATTTACCTAAAATGCTTGATATATTTTCCTAAAAATATATCAAAAAACAATTACCAAAACATTTAAATAAATAAAGTAAATGGTAAAAGTCTTTCACAAGTCACTATTCCACCCACTTGCATCACTATTCACATGTCACTTTAATAAAGTGATGTGAGGCAAGTCAATCCATCAATCCATCCATCAATCAATCAATCAATCAATCACTCAAAGTGACTTTTTTGATGACGCTTGATGTGACGATTGATTTGACGCTTGATGTGACTTGCATCGTCGCCACTCGAATTCGAAATACGAATGCGCTCGCAATCACACTCGGGCTCGGGTTTGTTAATTCCAAATTAACAATTTTTCCTTCGCGTCGTAATTAAATGATTCCGCCTAGCGATTCACTATTCACGTCGCTAACGAATTAATTCTAAATTAATTCGTTCGCCCGAATTAAAATCTAATTTTAATTCCGCGTCGAAATCTAATTTCTTTTATATATCGAATATATTAATTTATCGATTAATTCCGAATTAATCCTTCTCTCTCTATAGACGATATTTTATCCGAGATAAAATATCTCCGTAATTAATCCCAGATTAATTTTCTCTTTCTTCTATTTAATCCTAGATTATAAATGAGTGCGAGTTATGCATCATCGGTGCATTATCGGGAAGCGACCCATGAGATCTCCGGATAAGTTGGCTATAAATACGGTCGTCGGTGTATCCGAATCACGTACGTACCAAGTACTACGTTCTACCGATTTACGAGACAAGGTCGACTCCTAGCAAAGCACCAAGTCATCCCAATTCTCCGGACATATCCTTTTAAGAATATTTAGATCTATATCAAGCGTAGAATACTAATGTATTGTGCGTATCGGCCCAGTATCGGATAGTCACGTGCTAGGGCTGGGGCTGGATAAGTGTCTACCCCGTCCGAAACACATATCGGATGTCTGGTAACTAGTCTCTATAATCGGATATTCATGACCTGGTCATAATATCACGATTGGATGCGTATAACTTAAGAGCACTAATACCATATCTTGCGTGACATCATCTCCACTATGACTGGAGTGATACTTCCGTCTCGACATCACACCCAATACTCTACGACTCTCTGATAAACCCAGAAGTGGTGTACACAGAACCTGGTCAGAGCCCCCAACCACCAAAACCAAAGTTTATCGATTATCGTAAGTATTAGCGATGCAAGTCTCAGGTTAAGACTATACACACCTACCTTGATTTCGGCCTCCCAAGACACCTAGTCATAATACCAATGGGATTCCGAGAGGTCTATCCAGAGCGAAGCTGTTTCCCGTACCATCGGTGAAACACGACCTTCTATCACACTTGCATAAGTCTCCAACACTTATATATATGAGAACTATGTCGTTGTGCCCTCACAACGCACACAAGTGCAATACTAGCCTATTCCGCATTATCGATGTCCAGTCTCGATAATACTACGGCTAGGGATATTTAATGATTAATCCTTCGTGGACTGATACTGTCTCATATCATCTCAATCCGGGAACTAATCATAGGGACCTCTCTTCATTTATATATCTATGGTGATCTAATCACAAATGATGAGAGTGCAATATCCTTATTACATAGTTAATTTGCTACAACAACACAATGATCTGTGCAAATAGTGACGCTATGGGTCATATTATCCAACAGGTGTCTCATACGCTTCGAGCATATGGAGTCATAATCGGGTCAATCCTAGTGATAGTCACTAAATTGAAATTAAGAACATCTTTTAGTATCATAGAGAACTAAAGATGCTGTCTTAACTATGGAGAAGGAGAACTTGAAGTGACTGGGATCACTGCTGCAAGTTTCCAAAAAATTAAATACTACGGTACTATAAAGTTTGAATTACGGGACAGTGAGCTGGAAATCTTCTGAGCAAGATAACTGTTGCCGAATAAACAACAAATTCGGATTTTGCTGACAGCTGAGGCAGCAATAGAAGCCATTTGGGTCGAAAATAAATCTAATTAGATTAGATATAGTTCTTTTAGCAGCTGAGCTATGCGTCAGCACAGGCTAAGGAATTAAAGGTCTCATCGACGATAATCAAACGATAATCAAACAAATCCGCTGACGAAATCCTTTCCTCAGCAATTTGAGCGAATCGTACATAGTTCGAGTGTAGGACACTTGAGTGACTGGCTATGTGCCAAGTGTGGAGATTGTTGGACAAAATGACCCATAGCGTCACTATTTGCACAGAACATTGTGTTGTTGTAGCAAATTAACTATGTGACAAGGAAATTGCACTCTCATCATTTGTGATTAGATCACCATAGATATATAAATGAAGAGAGGTCCCTATGATTAGTTCCTGGAGTGAGAATGATATGAGACAGTATCAGTCCCCGAAGGATTATCATTAAATATCCCTAGCCGGAGTATTATCGAGACTGGACATCGATAATGCGGAATAGGCTAGTATTGCACTTGTGTGCGTTGTGAGGGCACAACGGCATAGTTCTCATATATATAAGTATCGGATACTTATGCAAGTGCGATAGGAGGTCGTGTTTCACCGATGGTATGGGAAACAGCTTCGCTCTGGATAGACCCCTCGAAATCCCATTGGTATTATGACTATGTGTCTATGGGAGGCCGAAATCAAGGTATGTGTGTATAGTCTTAACCTGAGACTTACATCGCTAATACTTACGATAATCGATAGACTTTGGTCTTGGTGGTACAGGGCTTTAACCGGTTCTGCGTACACCACTTCTGGGTTTATCAAAGAGTCGTAGTGTATTGGGTGTGATGTCGAGACGGAAGTATCACTTCAGTCATAGTGGAGATGATTGTCACGCAGGATACGGTACTAGTGCTCTTGAGTGATGCGCATCCAATCAGGATATTATGACCAGGTCATGAATATCCGTATTATAGAGACTATGTTACCAGACCTCCGATATGTGTTTCGGACGGGCGGCAGACACTTATCCAGCCCCAGCCTTAGCACGTGACTATCCGATACTGGGCCGCTACACACAATACAATAGTATACTACGCTTGATACAGATCTTAATATTCTTAAATGGATATGTCCGGAGAATTGGGTAGACTTGGTGCTTTGCTAGAAGTCGACCTTGTCTCGTAAATCGATAGAACGTAGTACTTGGTACGTACGTGATTCGGATACACCGACGACCGTATTTACTTCCAACTTATCCGGGGATCTCATGGGTCGCTTCCCGATAATCCACCGATGATGCATAACTCGCACTCTTGAATAATCTGGGATTAAATAGAAGAGAGAGAAAATTAATCTAGGATTAATTATAGAGATAATTTATCTAGGATAAAATATCATCTAGAGAGAGATAACGATTAATTTGGAATTAATAATCGGTAAATTAATATATTCGATATATTAAACGAAATTAGATTTCGACGCGGAATTAAAATTAGATTTTAATTCGGGCGAACGAATTAATTTAGAATTAATTCGTTAGCGACGTGAATAGTGAATTCACTAGGCGTAATCATTAATTACGACGCGACGGAAAAATTGTTAATTTGGAATTAGCGAACCCGAGCCCGAGTGTGATTGCGAGCGCATTCGTATTCGAATTCGAGTGCGGCGACGCAAGTCACATCAAGCGTCAAATCAATCATCACATCAGCGTCAAATCAAAAGTCACTTTGAGTGATTGATTGATTGATTGATTGATTGATGGATTGAATGAAAGACACACATCACATCAACACCTTTTAAGTGACATGTGAATAGTTGATGTGAGTTGGTGTAATAGTGTTTGGAGGGAAAATCATTTACTTTTTGTTTTATTTAATCAATTAAGTAATTGGTTTTGTAATTTTTATTTGAAAAAATATATAAACCTTTTTGGAATAGGTTTGACCAACCATTACACCATTTTTCTTCTCTCTCATTTTCTCCAATCCTCACGCCCAAAGTGAGAAAAGCTCACTGTTTTGGAAGCCAAAAATCGTGAGCAAGGGAAGCCAAGAGTTGGGTTTTTGTGGCAAAAACCGCAAGTGCTAGCACACTACGAGACTTGCGAAGGTGGTAGGGAGGTTCACCCATGAGCCGGGATCCGTCGGACGAAGCTTGGAGCTCCGCTTATCATCTTAAAAATCTGTTTTGGAGGGCAGTGGACTGCTGCAGTGGCGCCACCAAGGCAGTAAGCATTTTGGCTTGATTCATCTTCAAATCGACACAACCGATCGATGTGAGTATTCCGCTACCTCCGTTGGTGTGTTCACACATTGTTATCATTGCTTGTTTGATCTTGGGACCTAGATAAATTACCAACAGTAGTTGCTCGATAATTTTAGTGATGTTGGACACCTTCGCTATCTAACGCATCCATGCTTGCTAACCCCTTCTTGACAAGTCTCCCTTCTTTTCTAACCCCACGGATATATAAGATGGCTTTTAAAATTAGGCTTTTATATTATACGTGTATGCATGCGATGCCTAAGATGCATGAGATTAGTGAGATGCTTGAGATGCATGGGATGTATGAGATGTAGGTGGTTATCAAAACAGAATATACCATTCCGACCTCATTCCTCCGACACTCGTGGTAAGTCTATTTCTACCCTAGGCATGGCTCATTTTATGCATCAATGTTGGGTTACACAAAATCGTTCTCTCCTACGTTATAGGGGTGAACCTTGGCTATCTTAGTCCCTCTTCATCAGTAAAAGACAAAGACCGCCCATTTACAAGATTGACTAAGCCTATTATGGGGATCGTGCCATTGTCTAGAAACGACGAATTAGGCCCTTAGTAATCATGGTTGTGGTAGGGATGGACTTGGAGATATCCAAAAGTATACAAATATTCTATAACAAGGCGTACCTTTCCTGGATGAAAACTAGTGTGGATATTGGACTCATGCGTCTGGCATATTCAGATTATTTTTGGACCTTTTAAGCCCATCAAGGTTCTCATACAAGTTTGCTCATTATCATTTTAAAGTGTTTAACCAGATTATTATACGGGCCAAATTTGGGCCCAAGGACAAAATCGACATTTACCCAAGGGCCAACCACCAAACTTGATGCCCATTAGTGAGTCAAGCCCATAGGAAAAATATTAGACAAATGGGCTAATGGGCCCAAGCCCATTAACATGAAGAGAACAACGAACACCAGTTACCAGATCAAGAGAGAATCAGAACTCATAAACATCAATATAAAGTCTATAGTTTCAGGTGATAGTCAAACAATCATAAAGATGTCAGCTACCAGACATAAACAATCTAAATTAAACCACCAGTTACAACGACTCCAACGGGTAGAAAAGAGACCCCACATCAGGGAACCTATAAAAGAGAGAAGCAAAGGTATAGATAGGGAGAGAACATTGCACAATATTTATCATTAGATAAAAGACAATACCCCACCCTCACGGCAATCCAACAGAGGTTGAGGTATCCTAAGACCTTAATCCTTTCACTTTCGACTTATTCATATGTTGCTGACTTGAGCGTCAGAGTGCCTACGGCTTCCACCACACCGGTGGGCAGTAACCTTCTTGTTCGCTCTACTCTTATAATGGAGGAGGACAAACCACGAACAATACCAGTAGTGTATTTGAACTGGCTGGTAATTTGGAAGGAAGAAACAACTGTTGCAGCGGTCGATTCATTCGACACTTGGATGACACCTATCGTCAAGTATTTACAAGAAGGTATGCTCTCAGAAGATAGAATACATGCCAGAAAAGTCCAGAGACAGTCTGTAAGGTTCGTTATATTCGACGGTCATCTGCTAAGAAGTTCACTCACATGACCTTACTTGAAATGTCTCACACACGATGAAGCGTAGCATGTGTTGACGGAGTTACATGAAATGGAATGTGGGAACCAATCTAGTGGCAGGAGCTTGGCTCTACGAGCCCATTCGACATGATATTATTGGCCGACAATGAGGACTAACTGAACTGAATTCAGTAAAAGGTGTGACAAGCGTCAAAGGTTTGCTCCAGTCCAAATCTCCAACCGGAAAAACTCAATCCCATTTTATCTCCATGGCCGTTTATGAAGAAAAACTCCCAACCACGCCAGGCCAACGTGTCTACATGCTTGTGATGACAAATTATTACTCGAAGTGGATCGAAGCTAAAGCATTCTCTTAGAATATACGATAAGGAAGCCAAAACTTTCGTTCGGAAAAATATCATCTGTCGGTTCGGTATACCGAGAGAAATTGTGACTAACAACGGCTCTCAATTCATTAGCCATCACTTTTAAGACTTCTACATGAATTGGGCATAAAATTAAACTTTTCAACCCTACGCTTCCATAAGCGAATGGCTAGGCCGAATCGTCCAACAAGACGATCCTGAATAATTTGAAGAAGAGATTGAAGAAGGCTAAAGGTGCTTGGGCGGATGAACTTCCAGGAGTGTTGTAGTCATACAGGACGACAGTAAGATCTTTGACAGGCGAAACTCCTTTCACTCAGGAAATTGGAAAAGAATCAGTAATTCCAACTGAAGAAGCCACCCCGTTGTGGGATATAGAAACTAGGCAACGCATGCTGTTCCGGGCTCGTGGCCCGGTTGGGAGTACCGACTAGGCCGCGAGGGACTAAACCAGAGAATAAAGGAGTCACCACCCGGTGTAAACCGAGAAAATGATTTATTCTTCCAATGGTAGATGAAATTGTATCCTAAGTACAGACCGTACTACCGTCCATTCGGAATCGGCTACGGAATTTACGTTTGGGTTTCCATCCAATATACCATGGGAAAAAATGCCCGAATACTATCATAACATGGATACACAAGCGATAATAGATCAAACCAAGACAAGGGTAGATAATGCAAAGAGATAACTAAAGAGGCAATTGGACATCAAAATAAACGGGCCATGATGCGATTTTAAAGATAAATAACGGAGAAGAAATAAAAGAGATACGACATATGCCCACAACTATATAGGACCTCAAGTGTCCGATTCAACGTATCTCACATGCACCGCGAAGTATCGTGGTAAAGGTAACCGTAGGCTTTTTATCCCTCGAAATTGAGGACCTTTAATCCAACTTACTAAGCCCATGCGCAATGCAACATGATACATGATTATGCAAGAAGATGACATACAAAGAAAAGCAAATAACGAAATAAAAGGCGCAACGAAGTATCGTGGTAAAGGTAGACCGTAGGCTTTTTATTCCTCCAAATGGAGGACCTTTAATCTGACTTACTAAACCCATGCGCATCACATAATAATGCATATAAAAATAAAGACAACAATATCGGACTTCGTATACCCGATTGAACATATTTTACATCCAACCGAATATACATCATCCGGCGCGGCAAAGCATCGCGGTAAAGGTTCTTTAACCACTCGAAATGGTGGACCTTTAATCCAACTTACTAAGCCCATGCGCATCACATCATAATACATATAAAAATAAAGACAACAATATTGGACTTCGTATGCCCGATTGAACAATTTTACATCCAACCGAATATACATCATCCGGCGCGGCAAAGCATCATGGTAAAGGTTTTTTAACCTCTCGAAATGGAGGACCTTTAATCTGACATACTTAGCCCATGCGCTTTATCTCATCATTACATAAACAAATAACATGTAGAAATTAAATAACGATAATAAACAAATCAAGATAACAAGAAATAAAATATGTGTCGTATACTCAAGTAGTACATGGAATTGTCTCCCAAGTACAGACCGCACTACCGTCCTTTCATATTCGGCTACGGAATTTACATCTGGGTTTCCATCCTATATAACACAAGAGGCGACACATTTTCCAATCCATTCAAAGCCACAAAATCCATCCACAAACGACTCTCATGCGAAATAAATAAATAAAAGAATTAAAAGATGAGTAAAAATAAATACGAAAAGTGCCCTCAGGTCTAACCTTTTATTTCGACTCTCGGAAACACGTTACAAGGCCGTCGGAAGGGCTAACACTCCACAACCTTTTTGGTTTACTGGCTCACATCTTTTGCTAGCTGTTTCGCTATTTTGGACGCTGTTTTCACTCTATTTTGCTACTATTTTCGCGATGTTTTCTAGTCACTATTTCAGGTGTGTTAAAGGACTATTTTGTAGTGCTTTGAGGGGTATTGAGCTGCTGTTTTAGGCAGTTATTAAAGAATTTTAAAGTGCAGTTTTTATTCACTGTTTTGGTGATTTTAGCTACTGTTATGGGGTATTTTGGCTGCTAATTTTTGGTAATACTGGAGGTAGTTTGGTGGAGTATTTTCTGGATAGGTTTCATGATTTTTGTTATTTTAACGGACAGGTATGTGTTTTATTGTGTTCGGCTGGCGAGTGGTTTGATTTAGGGGTAATTTTTTTGATGAATATGGCTACATGGGCGTGAAGATTAAGAGGCAATTTGTTTGATGACTATGGCTACGTGGGTGTGAAGATTGAGAGGCTAGGCGAGAGTTGGGCATGTCCTTAGGGGCGTGAGTGGGTTGCCCTTTGGTTGCTGTCGTGGATCAGACAAAGGACGTGTTCTTGGCGTGAGGTCGTGAGTGGAGGCAGGTGTGAGTGGCAAGCTTTATGGCGTAAGGCAGTGAGGGGCAGGTGCTGTGAGTGTGTGCTATGGATGATGGCGTGAGCTGTGAATTATGGTTAATTATTTTTTATGTTTGTGGCCGTGAGAGAGAGAGCTGCGTGATTAGGGTTTCATGTGTGCTTTTATTGTTGTTACTGTGGGTGTTGGGGGAGATATTTAGGGTTGCTTTTGTGCTATTTGATTGTCGTGAATGAGGAGAGAGGGGCAAGGGTGAGAATAGTGTTTCTTTTATAGACAAAGGCTAGAGTTTCCATGTGCTTGAATAGGAAGGAGACCAATTAGTGTCACACAAGGAAAATAAATTATTTGGCTGGGGGACATGTCTTGGCTAGATTAGGAATATGATATATTTAATTTGTTTTGTTTAGGCATGAGATTTGTTTAGTTAGGAATATAATATACTTGATTGATTTTAATTAGGCATGATTTTATTTGATATTTATTTTAATTTGGTATTTGATTTTTAGATTTTATTTAATTCCCCATTTGTTAAATACGTATTTTAATTATTTGGATGTGTTTTAAGGAGGCTTGGGCATTTGGCCCATGTTGGCGTGGGCTTGGCTTTGGTTATTGGTTTGGTGGTAAGCTTTGTGGTGTGTGGGCTTACGGAGGTTTAGGTCAAGGCAAATGGGTTTGTGGGAATTTTAAGCTAGGCGAATTAAAAACGAGGGTCTACCAGCGAGTCTGAAGCTAAACAAGCGAGTTAAATTGGACAAAGTTCTGACTTCCATCTTTTCCCTTCCGACATCCATTTCCCGTGATTTCCGTGACTTAAAAGGTAGTGTCTCCGTGTGAGACTCCTCATCGGGACTTCTATGCAAAAATGCAGTGCCTACAGTCGCCCCCACTTTGATGGGGCGTGTTCAGTGTGTGACAGTGACAGTCCTATCAAAGTTATGCATGTATTTTTTACTTACCTGGCTCGCCAGCTGTTGCTTAACTTACTTGTTATCCTGAGATCCTTTGACTTTTGGGCTTTGTTCCCGAATTGCGTTGAGAGAGAGCTTTATTCCCCTGGGCTTTATTCCTGAGCTGTTTTGAAAGTGGGCTTTATTCGTCTGGGCCTTGTTCCGAAATTGTGTTAAGATAGCTTTATTCCCATGGGGATTGTTCCCGATATGTGTTAAGAAAGAGCTTTATTCCCCAGGGCCTTGTTCCCGAACTACTTTGAAAGTGGTCTTTATTCCCATAGGCTTTGTTCCCTCACTGTGTTAAGATAGAGATTTATTACCCGGGGCCTTGTTCCCGAACTACTTTGAAAGTGGGCTTTATTCCCCTAGGCTTTATTCCCGAGCTATGTTAAGTAGGGCTTTATTCCCCTGGGCCTTGTTCCCGAACTGTTTTAAGATAGAGCTTTATTCCCCTGACTGTGTCGACTATTGGCTTTGTTCATGAACTGTACTGAATGAAGGCTTTATTGACTGTGGGCTTCATTCCCGAACTGTACTGAATGAATGCTTTATTCCTTGACTGTATTCACTGTGGGCTTTATTCCATAAACTGTTACTGATGTAGTGGGTACTCTACCTCAAACTGTAGTAGGCCTCGCCCAAAAAATGATACTGACGTGGGCATCGCCCTCAACTGATACTGATGTGGGTCTTGCCCCAAAACTGATACTGATATGGGCCTCGCCCCAAAACTGATACTAACGTGGGCCTCGCCTTCAACTGATACTGATGTGGGCCTCGCCCCAAAACTGATACTGATATGGGCCTCGCCCCAAAACAGATACTGACGTGGGCCTCGCCCCCACAAATTGATACGGATGTGGGCCTCACCCCCAGATTGATACTGATGTGGGCTTATCCCCCATATTGATGTGGGCCTCGCCTCAAGACTGATACTGATGTGGGTCTCACCCCAAAACTGATACTAAAGTGGGCCTCGCCCCAGAACTGATACTTATGTAGGCCTCGCCCTTAACTGATTCTGAGGGGAGCCTTTCCCTCAACTGATACTAAGGAGAGCCTTTCCCTAAAACTGATGTGGGCCCCGCCCTTGGATTCCTATCCAAATCTGAACTGTACTGTTGATGGTTCTGATTGGCTTGTCTTTATCACTTTCTCTTCTTTGAAAAAATGTGAATACAAAACAAAACATGAAAGGAATGCGAGTGCGTTACGTGTATGCATGTATGCATAAATGAATTTCCAATTCTGTTGGGTTAGATCTTCCGCCAATTCTCTTGGCGACTACTCTGTCTTCCCTTCCTCAAGTAAAGTACTGCTTCAATCTATCTGCATTGATCGGCTCGGTGAACTCATTCCCTTCCAAGTCTGACAGTCTCACTGCCTCATTTCCCAATTTCTGAATGGCTATCCTGCCTTTTCTGCTTACTTCTTCAGAGGATTCCCATGTTTCTAAACATCGGTGAGTATCATAGTACCATGGTTGAATGCTTTTGTCAAATATACTCATGTTACAAGTTGAAAAAGCGAGACTCAGACAAGTAAATGAAATTAACGCCTTTATTATCATTAAGAAAAGGTTCGACTAAGTAGACAAAATCAACGTCTTTATTAAAAATACAGGATCAAATAAGCTAGGGAGAACAACTTCTTCATTCGCAACATTGCCTTCTTCATTGACCTATGATTCTTTGCTATTGTTATCCTTTATCTTAATGCAAGAAGCCTGGTGGTTGAGGGTTTAGAGGACAAAGGTTTTGTGTAGGCCGGAGCTGATCATATAGGTGGGTGGTGCAATGGAGTGGCACTTAGGCAAGGGATTTTTGTATGTGTTAGGTTGTTCTTTTTCTAGATTGGGTATTTTATGGGAATCAATGAGGTTTTGGACCTCATGCCTAAGGCGGGTATAGTTTTCGGTGTCATGGCCATTTTCTTGATGGAAGTAACAATACTGGTTTAGGTTGAGGTACGGTGGCACAGAGTTCGGAAATGGCCTAGGTTCCAAAGGTTTTAGAAGTCCTTGCATTTTCAGCTTTTCAAATACATTTGATAAAAGTCTACCAATATTGGAGAATCACCTATTCTTGACGGTAGCGACCTCGGCAGTAGCTGGCATGGTCTCAGAAGGCCCCCCAAAAGTTCTTTTATTCTGGCCATACTGTTTTCAGCCTCCTCTTTTTCAATATCCATAACAGTCTCTCTAAACTGTCGGAAATCAGTAATCATGGAGGTCATCCTCCTCAACTAGCCATAAATAGAGGGCTTAGTACCCTTGATAATCATCTTTATCTGGTCCTTTACCGAAGGCCGAGTCTGTATTTTCAAAAGTTGGCTCCTCCAGCAGGCTACATACTCTTTGAAACTTTTTCCGGCTTCTGCTTGGTGTTCTCCAAATCACGGAGTGACAAATAAATCTCCAAGTCTGTCACATACTGTTTCAGAAATGCATCTGCCAATTCCCTCCAGTCTTTCTTGACCTTCTTCTCGAGACTATGAAACTAGACTACGGGTGCCCCCTCGAGCGACATCCCGAAAATTTTCTGAACTTGGGGTTGTGATAGGCCCACTGAACTCATAACTAAAACATACTTCTGCAGATGGACCCTCAGGTCCTCATTCTCGTTGAACTTAGCCATATCCGGCATCTTGAACTGAGCTGGCAACTATTTTTCGAAGGTCATTGCCTCATAATATAAAAACTCTTCATGTTTACCCCTCATTTGCAGGTAATTGTTTCAACCTGATCCCCAAGCTTCTGAAATTCTGCCAGAGATCCAATCACTCAGCCTGTTGCATACTCTATCATATCGTCATCAAATGCGGGAATATCATCCCCCAACCTATTCAGAGGCTCCTCACGCCTCACATTCTAATAATTTCCCCCAGCACGACACACAACCATACCAGTCACAGCAGTAGTCAAGGCTTGCAACTGTTCAGTAATTTTGGAGAGACTGTTTTCCAACTGATATATCCAGGATACCTCGTTATCGGATTTACTCATATCTGTTACCAGTCTTTTAGTGAGTCTTCCTTCTTCCATAACCCAACGGGAATCTATGATGTCTTTTATAGACATAGAGGGTGTTAACAGGATTTATGTATGCATGAGATGAATGAGATGCATGCGATACAAGGAATATATCAACTCATTAAAATTTTCACACAAATCGGCCCATCATCATTTTAGAAGCTTTTGGGCTAACTGTCATATAAGTGAACTCGTCCCAGTTTAAATGGCCCAACAAGTTCACATCTTATGGCAAGAAGTCCAACTGTATCCAAATGACAATGTTCCCAAAAATAAGCATATAATGGCCCATTGGCGTTTTAGAAGCTTTTGGCCCAATCATCATAAGATACGTTCTTGTCCAGTTTAAATTGCCCAACAAGCCCGTACCTCATGACAAAAGGTCCGAATGGATCCAAATGACAATGTTCCCAAACACAAGCACAAATGGACAATTACTATGGTCACACAATTATGGTTCATGTGTGGATTTACGGGAGTGTAGACAAAGACTCTCACTGACGAAGGATTGCCAACAATTAGGACTCCCCACTCAAGTGTTCGAGCGACCAAGTGAGCGCACCTCTTTTATACCTTACGGTGCGTGTCAACGAGTTATGGTGTGTGACTAACTGTCAAATGGATTTCTCGTTGTAGATTCCCTATAGGGAGGGTGAAGTGAGGCTCTCTTAAGTACCCAAGCCTCTTAGGCTCTTATCGCTTGGTGTTATAAAAAAACAACGAGTCCTCCAAACTAATCTGTCACAACGAGCTACAAGTAATGATTATCTCGGTGCCTTCACAGCTTTTCCTTATGAAAAGGTAGTGAGTGAAGGAAGACATCGAACCATCACCTAGCCTTAACAATGCCTTTGATTACACCCCTTTCAACCCACTACAAGAACGGTTAACTTAAAGCACAAATCATAATATTACAAGACATTATTTCGGGGCCGATTTTATATCCCCAGTGGAGTCGCAAAGCTATGGGACACTGAAACTGGGCGACACATGTTGTTCCTCGTGGCCCCATTGGGAGTACGGAGTAGCCTGCAGGGGGACTAAACCGGAGAATAAAAGTGTCGCCACCGGGTGTGAATCAGGAAAATGATTTAAGGTCGCACTCACCCCTCACAAGGGAAGACCTCAAACCGTTGGGTTCAGAATTGTCCCTTACTTATGCCACTTGTGATAAAATGATTTGTGCAATAGTTTAATCTAATCTAGCAATATATATTCCTAAGGGTATTATATTTCTAAGATCCCATGCATAAATCAAAAGTTCATCTAAGTTCACATGTAACACATTTTCATATTTGCATACAACCTATTTGCATATAATCTATGTCCAAATTTGCATGCATAAAGATAAATTGACATACGACAAGCATATAATTTCATGAGCACATTACATTCATGGACACGGAAACGCAAGCAAACCATAATCATACAAGTATACATAAAAGTGAATCGGAATGACGACAAGCATATAATTTCATAAGTACGTAATATTTATGAATACAGAAACACAAATAAACCATAGCGGTACTAGCATCGATATCAAAAAAATCAAAATGACGGCAAACATATAATTTCACATTGATTGACACAGAAGTGCAGGCAAATAACATTTATACAAGCATGCATATTAAGGAAAGGAAATTAAGCGCATAATAAAAATAAACAACTAAAGAAACAATTATGAATATAGAATAAACGTGCAATGATGTGGTACAGAAAATATTATCTAAGATTGACACCAACACGTACGTGGGCATTCTTCCAAGTGGTACGTGGAATTGTATCCCAAGTACAGACCGCACTACTGTCCATTCGGAATCGGCTATGGAATTTACGTTTGGGTTTCCATCCAATATTCCACGAGAAATAATGCCTGAATACTATCATAACATGGATACACAAGCGATAATAGATCAAACCAAGACAAAGGTAGATAATACAAAGAGATAACTAAAGAGGTAATTGGACATCAAAATAAACGTGCCATGATGCGATTTGAAAGATAAATAATGGAGAAGAAAGAAAAGAGATGCGACATATGCCCACATCTATATAGGACCTTAAGTGTCCGGTTGAACGTATCTCGCATTCAATTGAATGCACTTTGTCTGGCGCGGTGAAGTATTGTGGTAAAGGTAGACCGTAGGCTTTTTATCCCTCGAAATAGAGGACCTTTAATCCAAATTACTAAGCCCATGCGTAATGTAACATGATGCATGATTATACAAGAAGATGACATACAAAGAAAAACAAATAATGAAATAAAAGGCACGATGAAGTATCGTGGTAAAGGTAGACCGTAGGCTTTTTATCCCTCCAAATGGAGGACCTTTAATCCGACTTACTAAACCAATGAGCATCACATTATAATGCATATAAAAATAAAGACAACAATATCGGACTTCGTATTCCCGATTGAACACATTTTACATCCAACAGAATATACATCATCCGGTATGGCAAAGCATCGCGGTAAAGGTTCTTTAACCCCTCGAAATAGAGGACCTTTAATCCAACTTACTAAGCCCATGCGCATCACATCATAATGCATATAAAAATAAAGACAACAATATCGAACTTCGTATGCCCGATTGAACACATTTTACATCCAACCGAATATACATCATCCGGCCCGGCAAAGCATCGTGGTAAAGGTTCTTTAACCTCTCGAAATGGAGGACCTTTAATCCCACTTACTAAGCCCATGCACTTTATCTCATCATTACATAAACAAATAACATGCAGAAATTAAATAACAATAATAAACAAATCAAGATAACATTAAATAAAATATGCGCCGTATACTCATGTAGTATGCAGAATTGTCTCCCAAGTATATACCGCACTACAGTCCATTCGGATTCGACTATTAAATTTACGTCCGGGTTTCCATACTATATACCACAAGAGGCGACACATTTTCCCATCCATTCAAAGCCACAACATGCATCCACAAACGACTCTCATGCGAATTAAATAAATAAAACAATTAGAAGATGAGTAAAAATAAATACGAAAAGTGCCCTCAGGGCTAACCTTTTATGTCGACTATCGGAAACACATTACAAGGCCGTCGGAAGGGCTAACACTCCGTAACTTTTTTGGTTCACGTCTTTTGCTAGCTTTTTTGCTGTTTTGGCCGCTGTTTTCACTCCGTTTTGTTGCTATTTTCGCGATGTTTTCTGGTCACTGTTTCAGGTGTGTTAAAGGACTATTTTCCAGTGATTTGAGGGGTATTGAGCTACTGTTTTGGCGTTTATTCAAGGATTTTAAAGTGTAATTTTTGTTCACTGTTTTGGTGATTTTAGCTACTGTTTTGGGGGTATTATGGCTGTTGATTTTCGGTAATAATTGAGGCAGGCTGGGGGAGTATTTTCTGGACAAGTTTCACAATTTTTGTTATTTTAAGGGACATGTATGTATTTTATTGTGTTCGGCTGGCGAGTGGCTTGATTAAGGGGTAGTTTGCCTGATGAATATGGCTACGTGGGCGTGAAGATTGAGAGGCAGTTTGTTTGATGAATATGGCTACGTGGGCGTGAAGATTGAGAGGCTAGGCGAGAGTTGGGCATGTGCTTGGGGGCGTGAGTGGGTTGCCCTTTGGTTGCTGTCGTGGATCAAGCAAATGACGTGTTCTTGGCGTGAGGTCGTGAGTGGAGGCAATTGTGAGTCGCAAGCTTTATGGCGTGAGGCAGTGAGGGGCAGGTGCTGTGAGTGTGTACTATGGATGATGGTGTGATCTGTGAATTAGGGTTTATTATTTTTATGTTTGTGGCCGTGAGAGAGAGAGCTGCGTGATTAAGGTTTCATATGTGTTTTTTTTTACTATGGGTGTTGGGGGAGAGATTTATGGTTGGTTTTGTGCTATTTGATTGCCGTGAATGAGGAGAGAGGGGCAAGGGTGAGAAAATTTTTTCTTTTATAGACAAAGGCTAGGGTTTCCATGTGCTTGAATAGGAAGGAGACCAATTAGTGTCACACAATGAAAATCAGTTATTTGGTTGGGGGGACATGTCTTAGCTAGATTAGGAATATGATATTTTTAATTTGTTTTGTTTAGGCATGAGATTTGTTTTGTTAGGAATATAATATACTTGATTGATTTTAATTAGGCATGATTTTATTTGATATTTATTTTATTTTGGCATATGATTTTTAGATTTTATTTAATTCCCCATGTGTTAAATACGCATTTTAATTATTTGGATGTGTATTAAGGGGGCTTGGGCGTGGGCTTGGCTTTGGTTGGTGGGTTTGGTGGTAAGCTTAGTGGTGTGTGGGCTTACGGGGTTTTTAGGTCAAGGCAAATGGGTTTGCGGGGATTTTAAGCTAGGTGAATTTAAAATGAGGGTCTACCAGTGAGTCCGAAGGTAAACAAGTGAGTCAAATTCGACAAAGTACAGATTTCTATCGTTTCCCTTCCGACGTCCGTTTCCCGCGACTTTCTCGACTTAAAAGGTAGTGTCTTTGTGTGAGACTCCTCATCGGGACTTATATTCAAAAATGCAGTGCCTACAGTCGCCCCCACTTTGATGGGGCTTGTGTAGTGTGTGACAGTGACAGTCCTATCAAAGTTATGCATGCATTTTTTACTTACTTGGCTCGCCAGCTGTTGCTTAACTTACTTGTTATCCTGAGATGCTTTGACCTTTGGGCTTTGTTACCGAATTACGTTGAGAGAGAGCTTTATTCCCCTGGGCTTTATTCCCGAGCTATTTTGAAAGTGGGCTTTATTCCTCAGGGCCTTGTTCCCGAACTGTGTTAAGCTAGAGCTTTATTCCTCAGGGCCTTGTTCCCAACCTGTGTTAAGATAGAGCTTTATTCCCCTGGGCCTTGTTCCCAAACTGTTTTCAAAGTGGTCTTTATTCCCCTAGGCTTTGTTCCCACACTGTGTTAAGATAGAGATTTATTCCTCTTGGCCTTGTTCCCGAACTGCTTTAAAAGTCGGCTTTATTCCCCTAGGCTTTATTCCCGAGCTGTGTTAAGATAAGGCTTTATTCCCCTAGGCCTTATTCCCGAACTATTTTAAGATAGAGCTTTATTCCCCTGATTGTGTCGACTATGGTCTTTGTTCCTGAACTGTAATGAATGAAAGCTTTATTGACTGTGGGCTTTATTATCGAACTGTACTGATTTCCATCTTTTCCCTTCCGACGTCCGTTTCCCGCGATTTTCGCTACTTAAAAGGTAGTGTCTCCGTGTGAGACTCCTCATCGGGACTTATATTGTGTCGACTTCATCGCTGCCAATAGCACAACGTAGAAAATAATCAACGGTTGATGAATTTCAATTTCGACATGATTGATGAGATAATGGACCGATCTTCCATTTGACTGGCTGCTCATCAGCAGAGGATGGCCAGATACTTTGATAAAAATGTCAGGAGTGGGTACGGAGAATGTTCTAGAACACTAAGAAAATTTGAGATGGAAAGTTGGGAACAAATTAGGAAGGCCCATACCTCGTCACAAAAGTTGTCGAGAGAGGAGCCTACAAGCTACAAACCATGGAGGGGACTGCCGTGCGCAACAGTTGGAACGTATTCCATCTTAAGTGATTCATCCGGTAACATTTTTGTTTTGTTATTTTTTAACGCAGTTATCTTTTACAATATTTAGTCGTCTTTAGAAGTATGAAATAAGGAAATTTATAGAATTCATTCGACTAGTTTCAATAAAAGTTCATTCATTAAAATATCATTCGATATATACACAAAGTTGATTGTTCAAAATTTCGGCTTATCGCCTTCCTATCTGACCACAGAGTCTAACTTTATACAAAATGTTCAAAATTAATATCAAACCTTAAACTTCAAAGACACTGGTCGGTCCTTCATCGGTAGCTGTTGTAAGAATGGCAGGAACATCTTCTTCAATCTCGACCCACATCCTCGATTCAGTGTCGACAACTGCCGGTCCAACATCCTCTCCCTCTTCCACCTGTTTCTCGACCCCTTCCATTTCAGCTACAGGAAATGCATCCGGCTCCACCTCAGATCTGAAGCTTCCTTCCTCGCCACCGATAACACTTTCTCCAGCTCTCTGATCCTCCTTTGACTGGATTCTGCATTTTTCCGCATCTACAGACTATACTCCAATTCCTAAAAAGCTCGAGTCAGAATGTCATTCGACCAAAAAAAAAATGGTTCTACTCACTTGGTAATTCCAAGCAATGGTTTTCTTCATAGCCTCCACCAGACCGATTTGTGTTAACCTTACTTCATCCCCCTCCAGAAGAAGCCCTTCCACGAATGAATCAATGCTTGAAGGATCAAAAATTGTAGTCGACTCTCGTGGAACCTTTAAAATGAGGTTATTAGAGTCCTCCTCCATTTTGGCAATAGACTTCATTTTTTCCCCGCAGAAATCATTTCGGTCGACTTCACCTTCTCTGTGATACCAGTTGAAATGACTTCCCTTTGCTGAAGACCAGTTTCTTTTTCGACTTCTGGTTCTTTCTTCTTCAACTTCCTTGACTTCTTCCAACTATTCATCTCATCGAGTGAAGCTACTGTGAATGGTCCAGTCATCATTTCCTCTGCGCATAAACGTTTTTCAGGTTTAGGGGCTCTCGATATCTAGACTCTCCATATAACTTTCGACGTGACCATCTACAATTAATCACAGGCAAAACATCATTACAAAAGGCCATAACTTTACCTTCTCCTTCTCGGTGATAAAACTCCTTCCACAACGGAGTTACCCTTAATCTCTTTTCCACTAAGATGATCTTATAATATCCTTCATCGGCCGACAATGATAGAATCACTTTGGTGTTGGAGATTGTCCGTGTAGTCGTAATGAATGACTTATTTCATAAAGGATCTGCAGAAAAAGTACATGGTTATTCGAATTCGTAAGCAATATTCAAGGATTAAAATTTAAAGAAAGAATGATACTCAATCGACAAACACCAAAATTCTAGGATTCGACCAGCCCCGTTCGATCCAAATATACGCTCACCATTTGCAAAGAAATAATCGGACAGCCAATTTCCCCTATCATTAGTCGATAATCCAGTAATTAAATGTGTCTTCCTCTGATGAAGGATCAATGTATATCTTGCCTTCTTCTTCAAATGCCCTTTTTGATAGTACGTCGCTAAAACATCATTTATCTCAAAAGAACTACCAACTCAAAAGACATACATTCAATCAACAATAATATCCTCCACGCATTTGGCATCAGCTGTGAAGGAGTAACTTCAAAATGATCCAAAACCTCCCAAACCAGTCTTGGAATAGGAAACCTCAACCCCACAAAGAATGGACGTACGTAGAATCCCATCCACCCCGGAACTTTGTAATCGATTCTTTCATTCGACGAAAATACCCGTAGTTCCAGAAATTCGGGAAACCTATACATGTACCTGAGTTCTCTCAACATTTTCCATGTCATTCGACTAGCATGATTTTTAGATAATAAGTTAGTGGGTACATTTGTACTAGAAAAGTCACTCTGCTCCCCAACAGCGGGTAAAGACCTTAGTGGTATGGCCTCGGTAGGGATCTCTTGAGAAGGCCTAGCCAAGGTGACTATGCCATCCTTGATCAACTCTTCGTATGACCAATCTTTGTATACTTTGTCCTCCTTAGTTTCACTTGAAGAAGATCCGACATAACTATCAATCTTGGCACCTAAGCTGCCTAAGGATTCTCCACTAGACATCTTCCAAACAACAAGCATATAAACAAGTAAACTCCCTGTAGGCACTGCATTTTTGTATATAAGTCCAGATGATGAGTCTCGTATGGAGACACTACCTCTTTAGTTGTGAAAACCGCGGAAAACGGACGTTGGAAGGGAAAAGGTCAATGATTGACACTTAGTTGGATTTAATCCTTTGGAGTAGCTTCGGGTTCGCTTGTTGGACCTACGTTTCAAAGCACAAACCTTAGCCCAAACCCCTGTAAGACATAAACCATGCCCACATATCCCTAAACCATACACCAAGCCCATTAAATCATAATTAAAACATATTTAAAACACAAATTAAATTGAATTAAATTAAAACCAATTAAATTAAACTTAAAACACATGTCACAAATTAAATCCCTTTCCCAAATTAAAAAAATCCAAATTAAATTCCATAAATAACATTCCTAATTAAAATAAATCACCTTCCTAATTAAAGAAATCATTTCCTTGTAACACACAAATTAAAAATATCTCCCCATTAATACATAAAATTCCCTTCCTACCCAAATAAGGATTGCCCATCACTTGGCCTATATAAAGAATCCTTAACCCCACCTTTCAAACCCAGGCTCAGTCTCACCAAAGCATGAAAAAATAATCTGGAGCTTCACCATCTTTCTTCCCTCACAAACCAGCCTACTTAGCCACCTCCACACCCCTTCACGCATCAACACGACACTTAGCCACGCCTGACCAACACCAATTCACGCCACACTGCCATCTGCCCTCAAGCTTCACATTCATCAGCCACTTCCAGCCCTTAACGCCTCACGCATAGACTCACAATCTGGCCCCACAAAAACCCTTTGAATCACACGAGAAACCATAGATCACCCGACTGATTATCACGAAATCTGCCCCATTCAAAATGCCATAAATTGCCGCAAACCTCACCTAACCTCACGCCCCAAACTGCTCACTGACCAGCCCCCTGCACCGCGTGCGTACTGGCCACTAAACTGTCCAGTTTGCTACAGAATTAACCCCTAAAAGTACCCCCCGGATAGCCCTAAAACTGTCCAGAGAACACACCAAAACTGTCCAGAAAACACCTAAAACTGCCCAGAAAATACACCCCAAAACGGTCACGAAATCTGCCCAAAACTGCACAAAACAGTCCCCAAAAATGCCCAAAACAGTAACAAAAATTGCCCCTGGAACCCTTCCAAAACTACAGTCCAAACTAGGCCAAATAACCGCCAAAATAGCCCCTAAATTACCTTGAAAAACCGACTCAAATATAGAACAAAAACTATAGTGAAACGGAGTGAAAACAACAGCCCAAACAGCGAAACAGTGAGGAAAAACATTGGATTAGTGAACCGGAAAAGTTGTGGAGCATAAACCCTTCCGACAGCCGTGTAACGCCCTTTCGTGAGACGATAAAAGAGGTTAGACCTGAGGGCACCCTATTATTTATTATCTTTCGTTTATTTTGTTTATTTTAAAAATATTATTGCATGAGGGGCGTTTGAGGCATGGTGTGATTATTGGATGAGCGGAATATGTGTTCCCTTTCGTGGTATATAGGATGGAAACTCGGACGTAAATTCCTTAGCCGATTCCGAATGGACGGTATTGCGGTTTGCACTCAGGATATAATGCCACGTACCACTTGAGAGACACATATTTCGTTTTATTCAAACTTGTATTTGAGCATGATGTAGTTCGTAGATTATTTATTTATTATTTAAAGCATGATTTAACTTAGTTTATTATTTACTTTCGAAGCATGATTACGTTATTTTTTATGCATGGTATTTTGATTAGTTTGTGTTTATGTTCAAATCGCTATTTGTGTTAATGGTTCGATGTGCTCATTGTGTGATATTGTGTTTACCGTTTAAAGACTTACTTTCAAGCACGTAAACTTAGATTAGGAGTTATTTTGATTAATACAAACTAGACATAGATTACCCTTGAGCATATATGTTGTGTAGATTCTGTTAGTTCATTGCATAAATCATATCATCACAAGTGGCATAAGTAAGGGACCATTCCGAACCCAACGGTTTGAGGTCTTCCTTACGAGGGGTGAGTGCGGCCTTAAATCTCATTTTCCCGGTTCACACCGGGTGGCGACTCCATTATTCTCCGGTTTAGTGCCCCACTGGCTATCCGTACTCCCAACTAGGCCGCGAGCCTAGAACAGAATGTGTGTCTACAGTCTGGCGACTCCACTGGGGAGAGAGAATCGGCCCCGAAATCATGTCTTGTGACGTTTATGATTTATGCTTTAGTTGAGCGTGTCTATAGTGGGTTAATGGGGTTTAATCAAAGGCATTGTTATGGCTAGGTGATGGTTTGATGCCTTCCTTCATTCATTACCTTTCTATAAGGAAAAGCTGTGAAGGCACCGAGATAATCATTACTCGTAGCTCGCTGTGACGGACTAGTTTGGTGGACTTGTTGTTTGGTTTCTGTCACCAAGGCGATAGGAGCCTAAGAGACTTGGGTATTTAAGAGAGTTCGCTCTACCCTCTCTCTGGGGAATCTACAATGAGGAATCCATTCGACAGTTATTCACACACCATAACTCGTTGGCACATACCATAAGGTATAAAAAAAGGTGGGCTCACTTGGTCGCTTGAACCCTTGAGTGGGGAGTCCTAGTTGTGGGCAATTCTTCGTCAACGAGAGCCTTTGTCTGCACTCCCGTAAACCTACATGAAAACCTTAGTCGTAGATCTAATAGAAACTATTTGTTTTATATTTTTGTTTTGGACCGTCGTCATTTGGATCCAGTTGGACCACTTGTCAAAAAGATGTGAATTTGTTGGGCCATTTAAATTGGGACGAGTTCGTGTCCTTTGACAATTGGGCCAAAAGCTTCTAAAATGCCGATGGGCCATTTTATGTTTAGGCCTCTTATCATTTAAAGTCGTTTAGCCACGTTATAGCAAAAGTGTAAACCTGTTGGGCCTTTTCAACTTGGACAAGTTTGCACTGCGTAATAGTATGATTGAACGCTTTAAAATGATAATGGGCCGACCTGTATGTTCCATGCATCGCACGCATGTCATGCATCTCATGCATACACGCATCATGTTAACCATGTGTCTTAAAAGCCATCATAGATATCCGTTGGGTTGGGGGTAAAAGAAGGTTTGTCAATAGGACTTTAGCAAACATGGATAGCGAGGAAAAGGAAATCGAGAAACAAAAAACCTCACGGCAAGGATAGAAAGACCATTGGGGGGCCTTCAAAAAAAAGAAAAAAAAAGATAAGAGAAAAAAGTAAAAGAGAAAAAAGAAGAGAAAAGAAAAAAAAAGAGAAAAAAAAATTGTTTGTTTTTAGTCATTGATGGTTAGACATAAGTCCGATGATGAATTTGATTACTTTAGGGTGAAACCTTAGAAACGATAAACCATTAACGTGCTTTTATCTGATGCTTTGATTAATTGATCTATGTTACAGGTCGGTGAATGACCGTTTTCTTAGATGTCTATCTTGAGTTGCTTATGTTATGATGTGTGGTATGGTCGAAAAAGAAAGAGAAGTCTCTAAAGAAAAGAATTGAACCACCTATAACCGATAAGCGTGAAGCTGCCTATAGGCGAGTATTGGGACCACCATGAGGAGAAATGCTACCTTAAAGGGTAGGTGTGTTGAAAAGGAAAAAAAAAAGAAAGAAGAAAAAGAAAGAAGAAAAAGAAAAGAAAAAAATGAAGTTCGAAATGAAAAAAAAAAAGACAAAGAAAGAGAAAGAAACCCATATCACATTGAGCACGGAAAAGCAATTGCAGAGTATAACTGAGATATCTAGGTTGGTTTGACCCATCGATCCTAATTTTTTTGACGAAATCATTGAGTTGGCTTACCTGAGGATTAAGCTGTAAAAGAAACTTTGCATACACACACTTTGAGTTCGGCTTAGATCATTTATTCAAAGACTTGGATTTGAGTTGCAGCGAATGTTTTGAAGTTCTCTGGTTTCATTACTGAGCATTCTTAAGGACAATGATATGTATAAATATGGAGACTATTTCCTAACATGTAGTATAGTATGATGATATGGAAGGCTCACCATATGGTTCACCTTGACTTAATATAAACAGCGGAGAACAGAAAGCTAACCAAAACTGGGGGCGACGAGTCTGCCACCTCGCGAATCTGGGACATAACAAGATATTGAGTCATGAGACAAAAGAGAACCAACCAGTTGCCAGAAAAAAACCAGCAGAAGAAAATTATAAGCAGAACCAGGGGGTGATCAAAGACTTTTGTAAGCAAGAAGCACCGAGGAGCACAAGGAAGACCTAACCCATTGGAATAGGAAACACATTCATGCATATATAACATAAACGTCATATACATGCAATATTTGTCTTGTTTTTATTCACATGTTTCAAAAAGGAAAAAGAGAAAGCGGCAAAAGGCCAGCTAATCAGAAAAAACAACAGTACAATGTCATCAGTTTCAGAAATGAATCTGTTTCAGTCTGAGGGTGAGGCCTACATCAGTATCAACATGAGGGTGAGGCCCACATAAGTATCAACTTGGGGGCGAGGCCCACATTATCATTATCAGTTTGGGGTGAGGCCCACATCAGTATCAGTTTGGGGGCGAGGCCCACATCAATGTTTGTATGGGGCGAGGCCCATATCAGTATCAGTTTTGTGACGAGGCCCACATCAATATCAGTCTGGGGGAGAGGTCCACATCAGTATCAGTATGGGGGTGAGGCCCAAATCAGTTTGGGGCGAGGCCCACGTCAGTATCAGTTTTGGGGTAAGGCCCACATCGGTTTCACTCTGGGGTCGAGGCCCACATCAGTATTAGTTTGGGGCGAGACAAACATCAGTATCAACTCAGGGTCGAGGCCCACATTATCAGCAGCATAGGGAATGAATCCTAGGGCCGAGGCCCACGTCGTCAAAATTTGGAATGAATCGGTCGAGGCCCACGTCGTCGGAATTTGGAATGAATCGAGGGAATGAATCCCATGGCCGAGGCCCACATCGTCAGAATTGGAATGAATCCAGGGAATGAATCCCAAGGCCGAGGCCCATATCGTCAGAATTTGGAATGAATCCAAGGGCCGAGGCCCAAGTCATCAGAATTTGGAATGAATCTTAGTACCGGGACCCACGTCATCAGAATTTGGAATGAATCCCAAGGTCGAGGCCCACGTCGTCAGAATTTAGAATGAATCTAGGGAATGAATCCTAGGGCCGAGGCCCACATCATTAGAATTTGGAATGAATCCCAAGACCGAGGCCCATGTCGTCAGAATTTGGAATAAATCCGGAAATGAAGCCCAATGAACAAAGCCCACAGGTGGTTCAATAATAAAGCCCAGAGGTCAAAAGCACCCGCCATCACATTCAGCATAACAGGAATGAAGCTCAGGGGACATTCAGCATAACGGGAACAAAGCCCACTCTCTACACAACTAGGGAACAAAGCCCATAGACGGTTCGAAAATGGACAACTACCATAATAGATGCCGAAAATGGCACTCCGAGAATTAAACACAGTTTGAGAATGAACAGGCCGAGGATGGCACTCCGAGAATGGAGCACGGTTCGGGAATGAACAAGCCGGGAATGACACTCTGAGAATGGAACACAGTTCGTGAATAAACAAGCCGTGAATGGCACTCCAAGAATATAACACAGTTTGAGAATGAATAAGCCGGGAATGGCACTCTAAGAATGGAGCACAGTTCGGGAATGAACAAACCGAGAATGGCACTCCGAGAATGGAGTATAGTTCGGGAATGAACAAGCCGGGAATGGCACTTCGAGAATGGAGCACGGTTCGAGAATGGACCACCTCATAATAATGGCTCGGGAATGGGAAACAGTTCAGGAATGGACCACCTCACAGCACATTTCAGGAACAAAGCCCGCAGATGGTTCGGGAACAAATCCCAGAGGTTGAAAATACCTCGCCATCATCTTCAACATCAGTATCAGTTTTCCGGATATGACACCTTGGGGCGAGGACCACATCAGCACCAGTATCAGTCTTGCCGGGTATGGCATGCTGGGGGCGAGGCCCACATCACTATCAGTATCAACCTTGTTGGGTATGGCACTCTAGGGGCGAGGCGCGCATCTTTATCAGTATGGCCAAGTATGGCACTCTGGGGGCGAGGCCCACATATTTTTAAGTCTTGCAGGGTATGACACTCTGGGGGCGAGGCCCATATTAGCATTAGTAGCAGACTCACCAGGTATGGCATTCTAGGGGCGAGGCCCACAATAGTTCAGTATCAGTTCTGCAGGGTATGCCATTCTGGATGCGAGGCCCACCTTAGTTCAAGCATCTGTCCTGCCGGGTATGGCATTCTGGGGGCGAGGCCCATATCAGAATAGTTCTGCCAGATATGACACTCCGGGTATGGAGATATCAGATCAGTTTGCCAGGTATGGCACTCCGGGTATGGAGATATCAGATCAGTTTTGCCAGGTACGACATTCAGACAACTGCGGCACTCTAGGTATGGAGACGCAACTGCAACACCCTAGGTACGGGGTTAGCACGCCAGGTACGGCATTCAGACAACTACTGCACTATAGGTATGGAGATGCAACCGCGACACCCTAGGTAGGGGGTTAGCATGGCAGGTACGACCTTCAGACAACTGTGTCACCCTAGGTACAAGGTTAGCACGCCAGGTACAGCATTCAGGTAACTACGGCACTCTAAGTATAGAGACGCAACCGTGACACCCTAGGTACGGGGTTAGCACGCTAGGTACGACATTCATACAACTGTGGCACCCTAGGTACGGGGTTAGCACGCCAGGTATGGCATTCAGACAATTGAGGCACTCTAGGTATGGAGACGCAACTGCGGCACCCTAGGTACGGGTTTAGCACGCCAGGTACGACATTGTGGACTACCGCGACACTCTAGGTACAGGGTTTAGCATGCCAGGTACGGCATGTGGACTATTGTAGACTACCGCAAACCCTAGGTACGAGGTTTAGCACGCCAGGTACGGTATTTGGACTATTGTGGACTACCGGGACACCCTAGGTGCGAGGTTTAGCACTCCAGGTACGACATGTGGACTAATGTGGACTAACACGACACCCTAGGTACGGGGTTTAGCATGTCAGGTACGATATTTGGACTATTAAGGATTACCGCAACACCTTAGGTTCGGGTTTAGCACGCCAGATACGATATATGGACTATTGTGGACTACCGCGACACCCTAGGTACGGGGTTTACCACGCCAGGTACGACATGTGGATTATGTGGACTACCGCGACACCCTAGGTACGGGGTTTAGCACCCCAGGTACGACATGTGGATTATGTAGACTACCGTGGACTACCATGGATTATATGAAATACCATGGACAACCATGGATTATGTGGACTACCAAGGACTACTGTGGACTATCGTGAAGTGTTGTGGACTACCGTAGATTACCGTCAAGTGTTGTGGACTACCGTGGATTATGTGGGCTACTATGGACTACAGTGGATTATCGTGGATTATGTGGACTACTGTGGACTATCGTGGATTACCGTGAAGTGTTGTGGACTATCGTGGACTACCGTGGATTATGAGGACTACCATGGACTATCATGAAGTATTGTGGACTACCGTGGATTATGTGGACTACCAAGGACTAATGTGGATTATCGTGAAGTGTTGTGGACTACCGAGGACTATCGTGGAATATCGTGAAGTGTTGTGGACTACCGTAGACTACCGAGGACTATCGTGGACTATCGTGAAGTGTTGTGGACTACCATGGATTATATGGACTACCGAGGACTACCGTTGACTTTCATGAAGAATTGTGGACAATTGCGACACCCTAGGTACGGGGTTTAGCACGCCAGAAATGGCACATCATCAAATTCAGTTCAGAGCAATAGGAAAACCAGGTGACAGCTGGTGAGCCAGGCAAGTGAAAATGCATTGCATGTACTTTGATAGGATTGTCATTGTCACACACTGCACAAGTCCCATCAAAGTGGGGGCGACTGTAGGCACTGTATTTTTGCATATAACTCTCGATGATGAGTCTCGTATGGAGACACTACCTCTTTAGTAGTGAAAGACGCGGGAAACGAACTTTGGAAGGGAAAAGGTCAAGAATTGACACTTGGTTGGATTTAATCCGTTGGAGTATCTCCGTGTTCGCTTGTTGGACCTCCGTTTCAAAGCACAAACCTTAGTCCAAACCCCCGTAAGACATAAACCATGCCCACATATCCCTAAACCACACACCAAGACCATTAAATCGTAATTAAAACATATTGAAAACACAAATTAATTTAAATTAAATAAAACCAATTAAATTAATTTAAAACACATGTCACAAATTAAATCCATTTCCCAAATTAAAAAAATCCAAATTAAATTCCATAATTAACATTCCTAATTAAAATAAATCACATTCCTAATTAAAGAAATCATTTCCTTGTAACACACTAATTAAAAATATCTCCCTATTAATACACAAAATCCCCTTCCTACCCAAATAAGGATTGCCCATCCCTTGGACTATATAAAGAATCCTTAACCCCACCTTTCAAACCCTGGCTCACTCTCACCAAAGTACAAAAAAAATAATCCGGAGCTTCACCATCTTTCTTCCATCACGAACCAGCCCACTTAGCCACCTGCGCAACCCTTCACGTATCAACACACCACTTAGCCACGCCTGACCAACACCAATTCACGCCACACTACCATCTGCCCTCAAGCTTCACATTCATCAGCCACTACCAGCTCTTCACGCCTCACGCATAGGCATGCCACACTACCAATGCCAGCCCTTCACACCTCACTCATAGCCTCACAATCTTCCCCCACACAAACCCTTTGACTCAAACGAGAAACCATAGATCACCAGACTAATTATCATGAAATCTGCCTGATTCAATATGCCAACTGCCACAAACCTCGCCTAACCTCACCCCCCAAATTGCTTACTGACTAGCCCTATGCACCGCGTGCGTACTGGCCACTAAGTTGTCCAGTTTGCTATAGAATTAACCCCTGAAAGTACCCCACGAATAGCCCTAAAACTGTCCAGAAAACACACCCAAAACAGCCCAGAAAACATACTCCAAAACGGTCACGAAAAATGCCCGAAACTGCACCTAAAAAAACTGCACAAAATAGTCCCCCAAAACTGCCCAAAACAGTAACAAAAATTGCCCCTGGAAACCTTCCAAAACTACAGTCCAAACCAGTCCAAATAACCGCCAAAACAGTCCCAAAATTACCTCAAAACAGTGACTCAAATATAGAACGAAAACTGCAGCGAAATAGAGTGAAAACAGCAGACCAAACAGCGAAACAACGAGGAAAAATGTTGGATTAGTAAACCGAAAAAGTTGTGGAGCATAAACCATTCCGACGGCTGTGTAACGCCACTTCGTGAGACGATAAAAGAGGCTATACCTGAGGGCACTCTTTATTTATTATCTTTCGTTTATTTTGTTTATTTTAAAAATATTATTGCATGAGAGTCGTTTGAGGCATGATGTGATTATCAGATGAGCGAAATATGTGTTCCCTTTCGTGGTATATAGGATGAAAACTCGGACGTAAATTTTCTTAGCCGATTCTGAATGGACGGTATTGCGGTTTACACTCGGGATACAATGCCACGTACCACTTGAGAGACACGTATTTCATTTCATTCAAACTTGTATTTGAGCATGATGTAGTTCGTAGATTATTTATTTATTATTTAAATCATGATTTAGCTTAGTTTATTATTAATTTTCAAAGCATGATTACGTTATTTTTTATGCATGGTATTTTGATTAGTTTATTTTTATGTTCAAATCGCTATTTATGTTAATGGTTCGATATGCTCATTGTGTGATATTGTGTTTACCATTTAAAGACTTACTTTCAAGCATGCAAAATTAGATTATGAGTTATTTTGATGAATACAAACTAGACATAGATTACCCTTGAGCATATATGTTGAGTGGATTCAGTTAGTTTATTGCACAAATCATATCATCACAAGTGGCATAAGTAAGGGACCATTCTGAACCCAACGGTTTGAGGTCTTCCCTTCGAGGGGTGAGTGCGGCCTTAAATCTCATTTTCCCGATTCACACCGGGTGGCGACTCCATTATTCTCCGGTTTAGTCCCCCGCGGGCTATCCGTACTCCCAACTGGGCTGCGAGCCTATAACGCATGCGTCACCCAAGTTTCTGTTTTCTACACTCCCTAGTAACCTACTTCCTAAAGATCAAAACCCCCAAACACAATTTCAAAAATATTCTCACAAACCCAAAGTTCAAACAACCAATTTTACCTAAGAACAGTTTGAATCTACACTATGAATGTTTAAAGAAATTAAAAAACAAGAGGAAGCTTTCGATGAGTTCCTTGAAACACTTGAGAGCTCTCCTAACTCGGCTTCTAAATGAAGCAAAATGAAGTTCCCAAAGCTCTTTTATACACACAACTTAAATTGACGCCACAAATTCCCGCCAAAAACTCCTTGTAATTCACACTAGGGTTGCAATTAATGATTGGAAAGAGACTTGGGAATAACCCAAGTGTCGAATGAGGAATGACGCCGAGGGAGCAAGCTCTTGAACCATCACCTGGTTCAGTCGACCGGGGTCATCCCTCTGATGACTTATGTCGAGTCAAATAGAATTATGGAATTGGATCGTTACATACGACATGTCGAGTGAAATTACTCATAAACCATCATTTGGTTCAGTTGACCGGGGATATCCCCCTGATGTCTCATGTCGAGTCAATAGAATTATGGAATTGGATCGTTACATACGACATGTCGAGTGAAATTACTCATAAACCATCATTTGGTTCAGTTGACCGGGGATATCCCCCTGATGTCTCATGTCGAGTCAAATAGAATTATGCAATTCACTCATTTCATACGACATGTCGAATGAAATTACTCCCAAACCATCAACTGGTTCAGTCAAACGGGGACTTCCCCCAGATGACTCATGTCGTGTCAAATATAATTTTGGAACTCGCTCATTACATATGACATGTCCTTTGAATTACTCCTGAACCATCATCTAGTTCAGTCGACCGGGGACATCCCCCAGATGACTCATGTCGAGTCAAATAGAATTATAGAATTCACGCGTTACAAACGACATGTCGAATGAAATTACTCATGAACCTTCATCTAGTTCATTCGACTTGGGACTTCCCCAAGATGACTCATGTCGAGTCAAATATAATTTTGGAATTCGCTCATTACATACGACATGTCGAGTGAAATTACTCCTAACCATCATCTGGTTCAGTCGACCAGGGACTTCCCATAGATGACTCATGTCGAGTTAAATATAATTTTGGAATTCGTTAGTTACATATGACATGTCGAGTGAAATTACTCCTGAACCATCATCTGGTTCAATCGACTGGGGACATCCCCCTGATGACTCATGTCGAGTCAAATAGATTATGGAATTCACTCATTACAAATGACATGTCAAATGAAATTATTCTTGAACCATTTGGTTCAATCGACCGTAGACATCCCTCTAATGACTCATATTGAGTCAAAAAGAATTATGAAATTCACTCGTTACAAACGACGTTTCGAGTGAAATTACTCCTAAACCATCATCTGGTTCAGTCGAACAGGGACTTCCTCAGATGACTCATGTCGAGTCAAATAGAATCATGGAGTTCACTCATTACATATGACATTTTGAGTGAAATTACTCATGAACCATCATCTAGTTCAGTCGACCGGGGACATCCCCTAGATGACTCATGTCGAGTCAAATGGAATTATAGAATTCACGCGTTACAAACGACATGTCGAATGAAATTACTCATGAACCTCCATCTAGTTCATTCGACTTGGGACTTCCCCAAGATGACTCATGTCGAGTCAAATATAATTTTGGAATTCGCTCGTTACATACGACATGTCGAGTGAAATTACTCCTAAACCATCATCTGGTTCAGTCGATCGGGGACTCCCCATAGATGACTCATGTCGAGTCAAATATAATTTTGGAATTCATTCGTTACATATGACATGTCGAGTGAAATTACTCCTGAACCATCATCTGGTTCAATCGACTGGGGACATCCCCCTAATGACTCATGTCGAGTCAAATAGAATTATGGAATTCACTCATTACAAATGACATGTCGAGTGAAATTACTCTTGAACCATTTGGTTCAATCGACCGTGGACATCCCTCTAATGACTCATATTGAGTCAAAAAGAATTATGAAATTCACTCGTTACAAATGACGTGTCGAGTGAAATTACTCATAAACCATCATCTGGTTCAGTCGAACAGGGACTTCCTCAGATGACTCATGTCGAGTCAAATAGAATCATAGAGTTCACTCGTTACATACGATATTTCGAGTGAAATTACTCATGAACCATCATCTAGTTCAGTCGACCAGGGACATCCCCTAGATGACTCATGTCGAGTAAAATGGAATCATCGAGTTCACTCATTACATACGACATGTCGAGTGAATTTACACCTGAACCATCATCTGGTTCAGTCGACAAGGGATACCCTTCATAAGAACCTCTACGTAACAAAAAGGATTTGCTTCGATCTATATGACAAGTCAATCCATACAGGAACACTCGCTTTCTTCATACAACATGTCGTGACAGTCTTTAACCATTATCATGATCAATCCACTTAACACACCCCTACGGAATTCATGTCGAGTCAAAATATTCACTTTGATCCGTATACTTACGTCGACTGAGCCTACCTCCACCTTATGTGTCAAACAACTTGTAAACACCCAATAGAGGATGTGAGAAGAGCAATTGGAGTCAGGTTCCCCCCAGAGAGCAAGACATTGTCAAATTTTTAACCTCCACCAGGATCAGTGAGACGACTATCAGAGTCTTGAATCGCTCGACATAAATAATGATACTCTCCAAGTCTAGGACTTCCAAACTTAGAGAGTAGGGGACAAACTGTACATGCCAAATTTGGGACCAAAGATAAAATAGACATTTACCCCAAGGCCAACCACCAAACTTGAAGCCCATTACTGAGTCCAACCCATAGGCAAAAATATCAGACAAAGAGGCATCATGGGCCCAAGCCTATTGACAACACGAGAACCAACGGACACTAGTTACCAGATCAAGAGAGAATCAGAACTCATAAACATCAACATAAAGTTAACAGTTTCAGAAGATAGACAAATAATCATAAAGACGTCAGTTACCAAACATAAACCATCTAATTGTTGGACAATTATGACCCATAGCGTCACTATTTGTACAGATCACGGTGTTGTTGAACAAATTACTATGTGACATAGGAGATTGCACTCTTATCATTTGTGTTAGATCACCTAGATATATAAATGATAAGAGGTCCCTATGATTTGTTCCTGGACGAAATGATATGAGACAGTATCAGTCCATGAAGGATAAATCATTAAATATCCCTAGTCAAAGCATTATCGAGATTAGACATCGATGAATGCGTAAAAGACTAGTATTACACTTGTGCATGTTGTGAGGGCATAACGACATAGTTCTCATATATTTGGGTATTGGATACTCATATAAGTGTAATATGAGGTTGTGTTTCATCGATGGTGCGGGAAACAGCTTCGCTCTGGATTAGACCCCCTCGGAATTCCATTGGTAGTATGACTACGTGTCTATGGAAGTCTGAAATCAGGGTAGGTGTATTTGGTCTTAACCTGAGACTTGCACTGCTAATACTTACGACAATCAATATACTTTGGTTGCGGTCGTCCATGGCTTTAACCGGTTCTGTGTACGCCAATACTGGGTATATTGAGAATCGTAGTGTGTGGGGTGTGATGCCAAGACGGAAGTGTCACTCCAGTCATATGGAGTTGATGATCACGCAGTGATACAGAACTCGTTCTCTATATAAGGTTACAACCGTCGGGATAATAGGACATGGTCATGATTATCCGATTTTAAAGAGACTAGTTGCTTATTATCCGATATATGCTTCGTACGGGGCAGACACTGTACCAGCCCCAGGCCTTGCATGTGATCATCCGATACTGGACAGAAATACGCAATACTACGGTATACTACGCTTGAGATAGATCCTTATTCCTGTAAGGATATTTCCGGAGAATTGGGTAGGCATGGCGCTTGCTAGAAGCCAACCTTGTCTTGTAAATCGGTAAAACGTAGTACTTGGTACTTACGTGTTCGGATAGTCCGACGATCGATTTGACTGCCAACATATCCGGGGATCTCATGGGTCGCTTCCCAAAGATTCACCGATGACGTATGACTCGCACTTTTAATTAATCTAGGATTAATTAGATGAGAGAGAAAATTAATATAGGATTAATTGCGGAGATATTTTATCTAAGATAAAATATCGATTAAAGAGAGAAATATTAATTTGGAATTAATCGAGGAATTAATATATTTGATATATTAAACGAAATTGGATTTCGACACGAATTAAAATTAGATTTTAATTTGGGCGAATGATTAATTTAAATTAATTTGTTAGCGACGTGAATAGTGATTTCGCTAGACGTAATCATTTAATTACGATGCAACGGAAAATTCGTTAATTTGGAATTAGCGAACCCGAGCCCGAGATTATTTACGAGCGCATTCGTATTTTGAATTCGAGTGCGGTACGTCAAATCAAGCGTCAAGTCGCTAGTCGCATCTAGCGTCACATCAAGTATCAAATCATGTCACTTTGAGTGATGTGACAATTGATTGGATTGATTGATTGATGTGTGTGATGTGACAATTGATTGGATTAATTGAGTGATGTCAGTGATGTGACTTGATGTGATAAAGTGATGTGTGTGGTTGGCAATTAAAGCCAAATGTGTGTGAAATGAATTTCAAATGAAATTCATGTGTATTAGATACAAAACCACCCACCAAAATCGTATACACACTTCACCCATTTTTCCCTCCTCTCTCTCCTCTTCTTCTTCATCTATTCTCACGCCATTTCTTGTTCTAGTGAGGTAGTGAACTACCGAATTTAAAAAAAGAAAATGGAGGGAAGCAAGTGTGTTTTGTGGCAAAACAAGAGTGCTAGCACACTTCGAGATCAATGCAAATGTGATTGGGTAGTTCACCCATGCCGGGAACCAAAATGATGAAGCTTGGAGCTTCAAATCTTGATGGTGATGGGCGAAAATCACTATTCATAGCAGCCCACGGCCCCAAAAAGTGAGCAGAATTTTAGTTTTGTTGCCTCCGTATTGCTCAACCGCTCGATGTAAGTATTCTGTAACTTCCGTTGTTGTATTCTCTTGTGATTCATGCTTGAGTTTTGATCTTGGGACCTTGAAAAACTCCAACAATGGTATCAGAGCTTAGGTTAAAAGCATGAAAAAGTAAGGGCTAAAATTTGGGCAAACTTGATTTTGAGCATGATAAATAAATTGGATGGATTTGTATGCTTAATTGTGTTTGAATTGAAGATTGATTGAGTCAATTTCAAAATAATTTGATTGGATCATTTTTCCCCCAAAATTCCACCTTGGCCGAAAATTTGATGCCCTTTAATGTCTTGGGATTTTTGATTTTTGACAATTGGATGTGTTGGAAATCATTCGGGATGATGATTTAATGTCGATTATGGAATCAATTGGATTGAATTTGAATCGGACGTAAGATCCCAAAGTGCCAAGTATGTCATAAAGCTTGAAATTGGGTACAATGAAATTGAGCATGTAATTATGAAATTGGATGATTAAGTATGCTTAATACATGTTTAATTGATAAATGATTGGATCAATTTGATTAAATATTGTTTGGAACAATTTCCCCAATTTTGATGTGTTGGTTCGAATAGGAGTATGCCCTAAATCTTGGTAATTTTGTTTCGTTGATCATTGGATGACTTGAAACGATTGAGGACGTTGATTTAATGTTAATTTGGATTTAATTAGATTGAATTCGGAATTGACATAAAATTAGTCCACATTGCCAAGAGTAGTAAAGCATGTAATGGGTTTGATTTTATCTTAATATGTTGGACATGTGATGATGAAACTAAGCATGATTAGTTAGCCTAATTTGTGTTTTGGAAATAATGATTTAGGTGATTGATCATGATACACACTTTGGAATTAATTAGATTTTGAAATTGGATTTTATGATTTAATTAATTGGGCTTAAAATTGGATTTGGGCTTGTCATGTTGTAAATGGGCTTATTGGGCTTTGTTGTACAAAGTTGGGTTTTGGCAAATTGAATTGGATCCAATTGGGCCCATAACCGTTACCTTAAAGCCCAATGCAACAAATGGACCTTTAAAGTTTAATTGGGCCTAATGGGCCAAGATTGATTTCTAGGCTTATGGGGTAACTCCCGGATTGGATTTTGGTTATTCGGTTTGACTCGAGTTGACCAAAATTCCACGCCTTAAGAAATTAATTAAAAGCCCATTAGACTTTAATTAAATTAATATTGGATATTCATCGGGCTTTGAGACCCAAAACGATTAAATTTGGAATTTAAGTCGTAAGGTTCGTAAATAAAGTGTAAGATTAAATTTGGAATTAAATAATTGGATTAGTATTAAATACATATTAAATTGGATTTAATTATGTAGTTTAATTTGATTTGAGGATTCGTACTTTAAGTACTTATTCGCAAAAATGAGTTTGACTCGAAGAAAATCAAATTGTTGTTTGAACATTGGATGATCACTAATTATCAGATTAATTAATTGGATAAGATTGATTGATAACATGCTTGAGTGAATACATGGTTGCGATGCATGAATAATGTATATTGGATGGATATTAGTCGGGTGGGATAATTTTGGAAATTGTAATAATTTGATTTATTAATTGGACCTGCGAGTCCAGCCTTATCACCTCTATACTCTTTGTATTCTCTTCTCACCTATTCCCCTCAATGTAAATGAGGTTTCTTTAGAAGTGTAGTGTAACGGGTAGAAGTAAATACATGTGCTAGCTTTGGAGAGAGAAAATGAGAGATTTGATCTAGGATCAATGTAAAGTATCCATCCGCATATCATTATTATTTTATTTCATATGCGCTTTATTATGTGTTTAGAATGCATGTTTAAGGGTGTATGATGATGAGACCTTAACAAAGATAATAAATTGGTTGCCAATTTGCACGCGAAAAACCCTCAAATAATATAAAGCGTCTTTCCTTCCATTGAGTGATTCTTACTCAAGATCTAAGACGGCATTGGTTTGTTGGCCAAAGTCAAGGCCTTTTTCTGTCGAAGATGTGTTTGAATCACGAATGCTTTGTTACATGTCAGTGTCATGTCCAAGTTGTGGTTTGTTGGCCAAAGTCAAGACCACTTCTTGTCCATCGACATTGATTACGAAGCTTTCCATGGTCAATGGGTCGCGCTTAACTGGGATCATTAAGCTTGTTATGCCAAAGCCAAGGCTTAGTTGATTCAGAGGAAAAGGGTTAGGTAATACATTGGATGTATTGGCATATATAATATATATGTTTCGGACTTGGACGTTCCCCTACCGGATCTAGGAATCGGATTGGATCCAATTGATCTTTTAGAGATCTACCTAGTTAATTATCATACAATTTGTTGGCCAAAGTTAAGATTGCGTGATATTTAACGGGATCCTAGCCCACTAGGAAACACGGTTTCCCGAGTACTCGACAGAGGGTTAGAGGCTCGCCGAAAATTAGTGGGAGGTAAGAATTGAATTTGCAATACTCGTTCAATTACTCGCCATACGCGCTCATTCAAATTATTTCGTCGTTAGATTAAATGTCAGTTGGACTAATATTTAAATTGTTGTTTTCATAAACAGTTGGACTGTATTATAGTTGATTATATATAATTGGATTATATTAATCAATATATTTGAATTAATTAATTTCAGTTTACAGTTGATTTTATAATTGGATTATAGTAATCAATGTAATTGAGGTTAATTAATTTAAATCTATATTTGATTATATAGTTAGACTATTATAATTATTATAATCAATAGTACCACAAATCGTTGATTAAATAGTTGGACTATTAGAATCAAGATAGAAATGAAAGATTAGTGTTTAAAACATAATCCTGGGTGAAAATGTATTTAAACGACTTTAATTTTCAAATTGGGAATAATTTCAAGATGGTCTTGGAAATTAATAAGTTATTTTATTTGATATAAATAATGAGTTATGCATAAAGCCCGGAGCTAAGCAAATAAGTGGAATATGATATTTGGAATATTCGTATAATGATAACTTTAGCGCTTAATCCATTAAGCTTGTCGAAGAGTAGACTCCTTAATTTCTGAATCAGAATTAAGGATTGGATCCTTAAAGTATGATAATGAAATTGAAGGATTTTCATGGATCTATTTTAGATCTTGAAACACTAAATTGCAATAAATAATTTTTGGAGAATTAATGACTATTCTCAAGGAGACAAAGTCAAAGTTTGCAATTAGGCAAGTAGTGCAAGGCACACCATACTTCAATATTCCAGAAACCCGAGGCTTGGCCAAAGGCTACTTGAATGTTGAAATTGGCAAAGGCAAAATCATAATAATCTTTTGGGAAGATAAAAGGATATATCCTAAGAAGGAATTGAAGACGAGCAAGGCTCTTACTTCAAATATGTTTGTCATAATTATGTTCACAACTAGTATTGAAATTGGATTTTAAATACTTAGTGTGATAATAAATATGTATTGTTGTTCAGAATCTGTTTTGAACAGGATACTGACTTCAATGAGATTAATCTGCGGTTTGAAAACGGGACGAAAGTCGCTGTTTTAACTATAGATACCTAAGTTTAGGAACTGCCCTTCGGGGTGTACTTAAATTAGGAAACTGTTATAATGTAACTAGTTTGACTAGAAACATTATCTTTATATCAGTGTATAACCCACTGCGGGTGTACCTTTATATTCTAGAAAACTAAAATGTTTTATTATATAAAGATGATATTGAGATAAACACATTAGATGTGAATAACAGAATTTATATTTTGAATATAAATAATATCTCAAATATATATCATGACAAATAAATAGCTCAAACTGAATTGATTAGTTAAGAAACAAATTGTGGCATTGTTGTCTGGGACACAATCAAACAAGACTCGTATATCCACACTTTCGAAGAGTGGGTACTTGGACTGTTTTGATTCTATTCAAATAAAGTCTACGAATCTAGTTTATTAAGCAAAGTGCTTAAAACACACTTTACTCGGTAAAAGTGAAAAGCCACCGATCTGTTAGCCCTAGTTCATAGTGAAGCAAGTGGGCCCTTGTCTAGCTAGGCTAGAGGTGGATATGAATATTACGTGACCTATACGGATTTGGCATCGCGTAATGGTTGTGTGTTTCTTTTGAAAAACACAAATCGAAAACTTTGTAGTTTCGACACGAAATAGACAAACAGATCAACTAAAGTATTAAACCGTCACGGTAAAACCGTAATGAAAATACTTAAGCAATAAGTTTCTCGTATACTTGAAAGAGTATAGTATTCTTTCAATAAGGACTCCTCCCGGAACACGTCAGTTTGACGGTGTGTCCGAACGTGATTAACCAAATTTTGTTAGACATAATAAGGTTAATCACGAGTCGCTCTGAGCTACCATTTCCTTCAACGAATAAGCTTTAAACAGTGCAAGAACTTATTTTGAATAAGGTTCCATAATAATCTGTTTGACAGATAACATATTAGATATGAACGGGAAGAAACCGGGTTTCTCATTCCTGACCATTTGGGTATGCTTGGCATATGTTTGGATAATACAAAACTAAAACCCAAATAGGATAAGTGCCAATTGTAGGTCATCCTAGGGATACCATAAGTATTGTACTTATATACCTCACATGAGAACAATTAGATTGTTGCTCACCATGCGGTTTTCCTAAGAGGAATACTGATATGCAGTGGTAAGTGGGAGGATAGTATAACTCGATGAAAATCGGAGTAATACTGTTCAAGGCACCAAATCATAATGGAACATATATAGTTCATCAAGGATGAAACTATACCATTAATCTTCGAATACACGAGAACTAAGGAAGTGATACAAGGTATCAACTCCATTATTACGGCAAAGTGCCATATAATCCGAAATGGATTCCATGCATTTCAACCAGTTTGGATACTAGTTGATGTACCACAAGGCATTGTGCCAATTGGTACTATATAAGTCTTCAAGGAAGACGTACATGGATGGCAACATACCAACGTTTAAAGCTAGGCTTTTAACGGAAAGGTATCCTTATCGACATTGTGTTGATTACGAGTCAACCTTTTACTTATTGCCACGGTAAATCCATTTGGATAATGCTTGCTGATGCGAGCATGAGTTATTGGAATTATCGTTTTGATGCAATCATAATGGTATATGATTTAATTCAAAACGAAAATGATTCTTGTGTAAATAAGAGGGTTAGTGGGAGCGCACTGACAGTGGCTGTCCTATAAAATAATGATAATATGTCATTTCTTGGAAATGATATTCCCATAAAATAAATATCGGCGAAAGCTTGGCTTTCGAAATACTCTCCGTGGAACCGTACATTGAAAAATGTACAAGACCTGATGTATCATACGCTTTGAGCATATGGATTCACAAACAGGCTAATCTGAGTGATAGTCACTGGATTGATGTTAGGAACATCCGTTAGTATCTTAGAGAACTAAGGATGCTGTCTTAATCTATGGAGAACGAGAACTTGAAGTGACTGGGATCATTGTAGCAAGTTTCCTATAACCGATAAAGACGACTAAAAGTCGGAAACGATACTATACAGTTTGAATAACGGTACAGTGAGCTGGAAATCTTCCAAGCAAGATACTGTTACCGAATAAATAACAAATACGGGTTAATTGCAGCAGCTGAGGCAGCAATAGAAGTCATTTGGGTCGATACATATCTAATTAGATTAGATATAGTTCTGTTAGCAACTGAGCTAGGCATCAGCACAGGCTAAAGAATTAATGGTCTCATCAACGATCCAGATACATACTTACATATTCATCTAATTCGTTCGGATCATACATCATGGCGATGTGATGATCGAATAAATCGCATCAAGATGATATTCATGCAAATCCGCTGACGAAAGCTTTTCTCAGCAGTTTGAGCCAACCGTACATAGTTCGAGTGTCAGACATTTGAGTGACTGGCTATAGGCCAAGTGGGAGATTGTTGGACAATTATGACCCATAGCGTCACTATTTGTACAGATCACGGTGTTGTTGTACAAATTAACTATGTGACATAGGAGATTGCACTCTTATCATTTGTGATTAGATCACCTAGATATATAAATGATAAGAGGTCCCTATGATTTGTTCCTGGACGGAGAATGATATGAGACAATATCAGTCCATGAAGGATAAATCATTAAACATCCCTAGTCAGAGCATTATCGAGATTGGACATCGATGAATGCGTAAAAGACTAGTATTACACTTGTGCGCGTTGTGAGGGCACAATGGCATAGTTCTCATATATTTGGGTATTGGATACTCATGCAAGTGTAATAGGAGTTTGTGTTTCACCGATGGTGCGGGAAACAGCTTCGCTCTGGATTAGACCACTTTGGAATTCCATTGGTAGTATGACTACGTGTCTATGGAAGTCCGAAATCAGGGTAGGTGTATTTGGTCTTAATCTGAGACTTGCACCGCTAATACTTACGATAATCAATATACTTTGGTTGCGGTCGTCCAAGGCTTTAACCGGTTCTGTGTACGCCAATACTGGGTATATTGAGAATCGTAGTATGATCACGCAGGGATACACAGAACTCGTTCTCTATATAAGGTTGCGGATAATATGACTTAGTCATGATTATCCGATTTTAAAGAGACTAGTTGCTTGTTATCCGATATATGCTTCGTACGGAGCAGACACTGTACCAGCCCCAGGCCTTGCAAGTGATCATCCGATACTGGACAGAAATACGCAATACTACGGTATACTACGTGTAGACAACAGAACTTGACGATGCTGTTTTAGGCTCGCGGCCTAGTTGGGAGCACGAATAACATGGAGTCGCCACCCGGTGTGAACCGGGACAAAGATTTAAGGCCGCACTCACCCCTCGCAAGGGAAGACCTCAAACCGTTGGGTTCGGAATGGTCCCTTACTTATGTCACTTGTGATGATATAATTTGTGCAATAAATCAACCGAGTCTACTCGATAATCATGCTCAAAGAGTACTTAGATCTAACATGCTTTCATCCAGCTAACTCCTAATCTAAGTTTGCATGCTTGAAAGTAAATCATTAAACGATAAACACACAATAGAACACAAAGAGCATATCGAATCATTCAATTGAAATAAACAAATAACTACTTGAATGTAAACATAAACTAAACAACCTATCATGCATAAAAAGAACATAATCATACTTTAAAATTAAATAACAAAACTAAATTAAAGCATGCTTAAAATAATGAACGAATAACCTAAGGACTATAACATGCTCAAATACAAATTTGGATGAGACGAGATATGTGTATCTTAAATGGTACGTGGTATTGTATCCCGAGTGCAGACCATACTACCGTCCATTCGGAATCGGCTATGGAATTTACGTCCGGGTTTCCATCCGATATACCACAAAAGGGAACACATGTCCCACTCATCCAGCAATCAAATCATGCCTCAAACGACTCTCATGCAATAATATTTTAAAATAAATAAAATAAAACGAAAGAATATAAGAAAAAGGGTGCCCTCAGGTCTAACCTCTTTTGTCGTCTCGAGAAAGGGCGTTACACTTCCGTTGGAAGGGTGAATGATCCGCTACTTTTCCGATTTGTTAATCCAATACTTTCCTCGCTGTTTCGCTATTCGGGTCGTTGCTTTCACTCCGTTTCACTGCTGTTTTCACTGTATTTTCTGGTCACTGTTTATTGGTAATTTAGGGGACTGTTTTGGTGTGCGATTTTAAGGGGTTTAAGTTGCTGTTTTTGGTGATTCCTGGGGGAATTTCTGGATAGTTGTCATTGCAGTTTTGGGGCTGTTTGGGGGGTATTTTCAGGGGTTAATTATGCGGCAAGCTGGACAGTTTAGTGGGCAGTATGCGTGTGGTGCAGGGGGCTAAGCAGTGCGTGAGTTGAGGGCGTGGTTAAGGCAAGGGGCAGTGAGTGGCGTGAAGATGGTTTATGGTACAGTGAGTGTGCGTGTTGTGTGGCTTTGAGGGAGGCTTTGAGTGTAGCGTACGTGATGAAGGCAGACTACGTGAAGTTGGCTGTGAGTGGTGTATAGGCGGGCTGGTCAGTGCGTATGGCTGCGCTGGGCGTGAGGGGTGAGGGCTATGGCTGATGCGTGATTAAGGGTTTGTGGCTAATGGCGTTTGCTTAGGTTGAGGGGGCGTGAGGTAAAAGGGCAAGGGGCAGGTGGCGTTGAGGGTTTCTGGCTAATGGTGTTTGCTTAGGTTGAGGGGGCGTTAAAGTGAAGGTTAGTGGAGAGAGAGGGAGTGGCGTTGTGGTCTTCATGTGGAGGGCAGGTTACTTTGGCATGGAGATAGTGGCGTGAGATGCATGGACCTGGATTTAGGGTTTAGTCATGGGTTTTGAGAATGGTTTGCATGGTGTTTCTAGGGTTTGTATTATGGCTCCGTGAGAAAGGAGTGAATGAGCCAGCCAGGGTTTGGTAAAGGGGTGAATGGTTCTTTTTATAGGTTAGGGGATGGGTATTCTTATTTGGTTAGGAAAGGGAGATTTGTGTATTAATTGAGATATATTTTTAATTAAAATGTGATAGGGAAAATCTTTAATTAAGGGATGTGATTTATGTATTTTAGGAAATGGATTTAATTAAATTACGAAGTTAATTTAATGTGTTTTTAATTAATTTAATTTAAGTTTAATTTAATTTGTTTTAATTTAATTTATGAACGTTATTTATTTAATTTAATTTGAAGTTTATTTAATTTGTTTTAATTAATTTGTGAGATGTGTTTTAAATGTTTTAATTATTTAATTTGTGAGGTGTGTTTTAAATGTTTTAATTATTTAATTTGTGAGATGTGTTTTAAAATAGAGGTCCAACAAGCGAACCCGAAGCGAAACAAGCGAGTTAAATCCGACAAATACTAATTTCCAACTTTACCCTTCCAACGTCCGTTTCCCGCGAATTTCATGACTAAAGAGGTAGTGCCTCCATACGAGACTCATCATCGGGCTGATATGCAAAAATGCAGTGCCTACAGTCGCCCCCACTTTGATGGGACTTGTGCAGTGTGTGACAATGACAATCCTATCAAAGTACATACAATGCATTTTTACTTACCTGGCTCGCCAGCTGCCACTTGGTTTGCCTGTTGCTCTGAACTGATTTGATGATGTGCCATTCCTGGCGTGCTAACCCCGTACCTAGGGTGTCGCGGTAGTCCACAATGCTATACTTGGTGTGCTAAACCCCGTACCTAGGGTGTCGCGGTAGTCCACAATAGTCCACATACTCCTCGATAGTCCACGGTAGTCCACATAGTCCACAGTAATCCTCGATAGTCCTCGGTAGTCCACATAGTCCACAGTAGTCCTCGATAGTCCTCGGTAGTCCACATATTCCACGGTAGTCCACATAGTCCACGGTAGTCCACGGCAGTCCACATAATCCACATGCCGTACGTGGCGTGCTAACCCTGTACCTAGGGTGTCGCTGTGGTCTAAATGCTAACCCCGTACCTAGGGTGCCGCAGTGACGTCTCCGTACCTAGAGAGCCATAAATGTTTGAATAGTCCACATGCCGTACCTGGCGTGCTAACCCTGTACCTAGGGCGTCGCTGTGGTCTGAATGCTAACCCCGTACCTAGGGTGTCGCAGTGACGTCTCCGTACCTAGAGAGCCACAAATGTTTGAATAGTCCACATGCCGTACCTGGCGTGCTAACCCCGTACCTAGGGCGTCGCTGTGGTCTGAATGCTAACCCCGTACCTAGGGTGTCGCAGTGACGTCTCCGTACCTAGAGAGCCACAAATGTCTGGATGCTAACCCCGTACCTAGGGTGTCGCGGTGACGTCTCCGTACCTAGAGAGCCACAAATGTCTGGATGCTAACCCCGTACCTAGGGTGTCGCGGTGACGACTCCGTACCTAGAGTGCCACAAGTGTCTGAATGCTAACCCCGTACCTAGGGTGTCGCAGTGACGTCTCCGTACCTAGAGAGCCACAATAGTCTGAATAGTCCACATGCCGTACCTGGCGTGCTAACCCCGTACCTAGGGTGTCGCTGTGGTCTGAGTGCTAACCCCGTACCTAGGGTGTCGCGGTGACGACTCCGTACCTAGAGTGCCACAAGTGTCTGAATGCTAACCCCGTACCTAGGGTGTCGCGAGTGACGTCTCCGTACCTAGAGAGCCACAATAGTCTGAATAGTCCACATGCCGTACCTGGCGTGCTAACCCCGTACCTAGGGTGTCGCTGTGGTCTGAGTGCTAACCCCGTACCTAGGTGTGTCGCGGTGACGTCTCCATACCTAGAGAGCCACAAAGTCTGGATGCTAACCCCGTACCTAGGATGTCGCGGTGACGTCTCCGTACCTAGAGAGCCACAAGTGTCTGAATGCTAACCCCGTACATAGGGTGTCGCGGTGACGTCTCCGTACCTAGAGAGCCACAAAGTCTGGATGCTAACCCCGTACCTAGGGTGTCGCGGTGACGTCTCCGTACCTAGAGAGCCACAAGTGTCTGAATGCTAACCCCGTACCTAGGGTGTCGCAGTTGATATCTCCATACCCGGAGTGCCGTACCTGGCTGATCGGATGTTGAACTGATGTGGGCTTCGCCCCCAGCATGCCATACCCGGCAGAACTGATACTGAACTGATGTGGGCCTCGCCCCCAGAATGCCATACCCGGCAGAACTGATACTGAGCTGATGTGGGCCTCGCCCCCAGAGTGCCATACCCGGTAAGACTGATACTGATAAAGATGTGGGCCTCGCCCTCAGAGTGCCATACCCAACAAGACTGATACTGATAAAGATGTGGGCCTCGCCCTCATAGTGCCATACCCAGCAAGACTGATACTGATGCTAATACGGGCCTCGCCCCAAACTGATGATGATGTGGGCCTCGCCCTAACCTGATGCTGATGTGGGCCTCGGCCATCAGATTCATTCTCTGGATTCATTCCAAATTCTGACGACGTGGGCCTCGGCCCTGGGATTCTTTCCCTGGATTCATTCCAAATTCTGACGTCGTGGGCCTCGGTCCTGGGATTCATTCCCTGGATTCATTCCAAATTCTGACGACGTGGGCCTCAGCCCTGGGATTCATTCTAAAATTCTGCTGATATAGGCCTCGACCCTGAGATTCATTCCAAAATTCTGACAACGCGGGCCTCGGCCCTAGGATTCATTCCCAAGGCTGCTGATAATATTGGCCTCGACCTTAATCTGATACTGATGTGGGCCTCGCCCCAAAACTGATACTGATATGGGCCTCGGCCCCAAACTGATACTGGTGTGGGCCTCGGCCCCAAACTGATACTGATGTGGGCCTCGGCCCCAAACCGATAAGGATGTGGGCCTCGCCCCCAAGTTGATACTGACGTGGGCCTCGCCCTCAGACTGAAACTGATGACCTTGTACTGTTGCTGTTTCTGATTTGATGGCCTTTTGCCACTCTCTTTTTTTTTTCTTCTTTGAAACCTGTGAGTATAAAACAAAACAACACGCAAAAAGAATGCAAACTATGTTACATGTATGCATGCATGCATGAATGAATTTCCTATTCTGCTAGGTTAGGTCCTCCGCCAGTTCTCCAGGTGATTGCTCAGTCTTCTCTCTGGTCTCATGACTCAATTTCTTATTTTTCTTCTTATTCACGGGGTGGTAGACTGGTCGCTCCCAGTCTTGATTTAGCTTTCTATTCTCCGCTGTTTGCACTTGGTCAAGATGAACCACATGGCGGGGCCTTCCATATCATCATACTATATCACATGCTACGAAATAGTCCCAATAGTTATACATATTATCGTCCTCAAGGAATGCACAGTAATGAAATCAGAGAACATTCAAAACACTCAATGCAACTCAAATATGAGTTTTTGAATAAATGATCTATGCCAGACTCAAAGTGTGTGTGTGCAAAGGTTCTTTCACAGCTTGATCCTTAAGTAAGCCAACTCAATGATTTCATTTCAAAACTCAGGATCGGTGGGTCAAACCAACCTAGATGTCTCAATTATATTCCGCAATTGCTTTTCATGCTCAATGTTGTATGGCTTTATCTCTCTTTTCCTTTGTCTTTTTTTTTTTTTTCGTTTTGAACTTCTTCTCTTTTTCTCTCTCTCTCTTTTTTTTCAACACACCTACCCTTTAAGGTAGCATTTCTCCTCATGGTGGTCCTAATACTCGCCCATGGGTAGCTTCACGCTTATCGGTTATAGGTGGTTCAATTCTTTTCTTTAGGACATTTCTTTTATCTTCAACCATACCACACATCATAACATAAGAAAGTCAAGATAGACATCTAAACAAACGGTCATTCACCGACCTATAATTTCTTCGACTAGTCACTTTGCTAGCTACTCAGGTTTTCACTGCTAAGAACCATAATCAGGTGCTTACGAGTCTAACATAGATCAATTATTCAAAGCATCAGATAAAAGCACGTCAAGGGTTTATCGTTTCTAAAGTTTCTCCCCTAAGGCAAACGATTTCATCATTGGACTTATGTCTAACTATCAAGGACTAAAAACAAACAATTTTCTTTTTCTTTTTCTTTTTTTTTCTTTTTTTTTTCTTTTTCTTTCTCTTTTTTGTTTTCTCTCTTTTTTTTTGAAGGCCCCCCAATGTTCTTTCTATCCTTGCCGTAAGGTTTTCTATTTCTCGATTTTCTTTCCTCGCTATCCATGTTTGCTAAACTCCTCTTGACATACCCCATTTTATTTTCTAACCCAACGGATATCTATGATGGCTTTTAAGACACAGGTTAACATGATGCGCGTATGCATGAGATGCATGGGACATATGAGATAAAATATGAATGTGGTTATCAAAAGCATAAAGAGGCAACTTCTATAGGATATACAACTATCGTTCTCATGTGGGTTTATGACAATGCCTTTGATTGAAATCCTTCAACCCACTATAGAAACGGTCAACTAATGCACAAATCATACACATCACAAGACATGATTTCGGGGCCAATTCTCTTATCCCCAGTGGAGTCGCCAGACTGTAGACAACAGAACTTGACGATGCTGTTTTAGGCTCGCGGCCTAGTTGGGAGCACGAAATAACATGGAGTCGCCACCCGGTGTGAACCGGGACAAAGATTTAAGGCCGCACTCACCCCTCGCAAGGGAAGACCTCAAACCGTTGGGTTCGGAATGGTCCCTTACTTATGTCACTTGTGATGATATAATTTGTGCAATAAATCAACCGAGTCTACTCGATAATCATGCTCAAAGAGTACTTAGATCTAACATGCTTTCATCCAGCTAACTCCTAATCTAAGTTTGCATGCTTGAAAGTAAATCATTAAACGATAAACACACAATAGAACACAAAGAGCATATCGAATCATTCAATTGAAATAAACAAATAACTACTTGAATGTAAACATAAACTAAACAACCTATCATGCATAAAAAGAACATAATCATACTTTAAAATTAAATAACAAAACTAAATTAAAGCATGCTTAAAATAATGAACGAATAACCTAAGGACTATAACATGCTCAAATACAAATTTGGATGAGACGAGATATGTGTATCTTAAATGGTACGTGGTATTGTATCCCGAGTGCAGACCATACTACGTCCATTCGGAATCGGCTATGGAATTTACGTCCGGGTTTCCATCCGATATACCACAAAAGGGAACACATGTCCCACTCATCCAGCAATCAAATCATGCCTCAAACGACTCTCATGCAATAATATTTTAAAATAAATAAAATAAAACGAAAGAAAATATAAGAAAAAGGGTGCCCTCAGGTCTAACCTCTTTTGTCGTCTCGAGAAAGGGCGTTACACTTCCGTTGGAAGGGTGAATGATCCGCTACTTTTCCGATTTGTTAATCCAATACTTTCCTCGCTGTTTCGCTATTCGGGTCGTTGCTTTCACTCCGTTTCACTGCTGTTTTCACTGTATTTTCTGGTCACTGTTTATGGTAATTTAGGGGACTGTTTTGGTGCGATTTTAAAGGGTTTAAGTTGCTGTTTTTTGGTGATTCCTGGGGGAATTTCTGGATAGTTGTCATTGCAGTTTTGGGGCTGTTTGGGGGGTATTTTCAGGGGTTAATTATGCGGCAAGCTGGACAGTTTAGTGGGCAGTATGCGTGTGGTGCAGGGGGCTAAGCAGTGCGTGAGTTGAGGGCGTGGTTAAGGCAAGGGGCAGTGAGTGGCGTGAAGATGGTTTATGGTACAGTGAGTGTGCGTGTTGTGTGGCTTTGAGGGAGGCTTTGAGTGTAGCGTACGTGATGAAGGCAGACTACGTGAAGTTGGCTGTGAGTGGTGTATAGGCGGGCTGGTCAGTGCGTATGGCTGCGCTGGGCGTGAGGGGTGAGGGCTATGGCTGATGCGTGATTAAAGGTTTGTGGCTAATGGCGTTTGCTTAGGTTGAGGGGGCGTGAGGTAAAAGGGCAAGGGGCAGGTGGCGTTGAGGGTTTCTGGCTAATGGTGTTTGCTTAGGTTGAGGGGGCGTTAAAGTGAAGGTTAGTGGAGAGAGAGGGAGTGGCGTTGTGGTCTTCATGTGGAGGGCAGGTTACTTTGGCATGGAGATAGTGGCGTGAGATGCATGGACCTGGATTTAGGGTTTAGTCATGGGTTTTGAGAATGGTTTGCATGGTGTTTCTAGGGTTTGTATTATGGCTCCGTGAGAAAGGAGTGAATGAGCCAGCCAGGGTTTGGTAAAGGGGTGAATGGTTCTTTTTATAGGTTAGGGGATGGGTAATTCTTATTTGGTTAGGAAAGGGAGATTTGTGTATTAATTGAGATATATTTTTAATTAAAATGTGATAGGGAAAATCTTTAATTAAGGGATGTGATTTATGTATTTTAGGAAATGGATTTAATTTAAATTACGAAGTTAATTTAATGTGTTTTAAATTAATTTAATTTAAGTTTAATTTAATTTGTTTTAATTTAATTTATGAACGTTATTTAATTTAATTTAATTTGAAGTTTAATTTAATTTGTTTTAATTTAATTTGTGAGATGTGTTTTAAATGTTTTTAATTATTTAATTTGTGAGGTGTGTTTTAAATGTTTTAATTATTTAATTTGTGAGATGTGTTTTAAAATAGAGGTCCAACAAGCGAACCCGAAGCGAAACAAGCGAGTTAAATCCGACCAAATACTAATTTCCAACTTTACCCCTTCCAACGTCCGTTTCCCGCGAATTTCATGACTAAAAGAGGTAGTGCCTCCATACGAGACTCATCATCGGGCTGATATGCAAAAATGCAGTGCCTACACTACGCTTGATATAGATCCTTATTCCTGTAAGGATATTTCCAGAGAATGGGTAGGCATGGTGCTTTGCTAGAAGCCAACCTTTCTCTTATAAATCGGTAAAACGTAGTACTTGGTACTTACGTGTTCGGATAGTCCGACGACCGATTTGACTGCCAATATATCCGGGGATCTCATGGGTCGCTTCCCAAAGATTCACCGATGACGTATGACTCGCACTTTTAATTAATCTGGGATTAATTAGAAGAGAGAAATCTAATTAATCCTGGATTAATTGCGGAGATATTTTATCTAAGATAAAAGATCGATTAAAGAGAGAGAAATATTAATTTGGAATTAATCGACGAATTAATATATTTGATATATTAAACGAAATTGGATTTCGACGCGGAATTAAAATTAGATTTTAATTCGGGCGAATGAATTTAATTTAGAATTAATTCATTAGTGATGTGAATAGTGATTTCGCTAGGCGTAATCATTTAATTACGACGCAATGGAAAATTCGTTAATTTGGAATTAGCGAACCTAATAAGACCGAGATTATTTACGAGCACATTCGCATTTTGAATTCAAGTGCGGCACGTTAAATCAAGCGTCAAGTCACTAGTCGCATCTAGCGTCACATCAAGCATCAAATCATGTGACTTTGAGTGATGTGACAATTGATTGGATTGATTGATTGATGTGTGTGATGTCACAATTGATTAGATTAATTGAGTGATGTGAGTGATGTGACAATTGATTGGATTAATTGAGTGATGTGACTTGATGTGATAAAGTGATGTCTGTGGTTGGCAATTAAAGCCAAATGTGTGAAATGAATTTGAAATGAAATTCATGTGTATTAGATACAAAACCACCCACCAAAACCATATACACACTTCACCCATTTTTCCCTCCACTCTCTCATCTTCTTCTTCCTCTCTTCTCACGCCATTTCTTGTTCTAATGAGGCAGTGAACTGCCGAATTTAACAAAAGAAAATGGAGGAAAGCAAGTGTGTTTTGTGGCAAAACAAGAGTGCTAGCACACTCCGAGATCAATGCAAAGTTGATAGGGTAGTTCACCCATGAGCCGGGAACCAAAATGATGAAGCTTGGAGCTTCAAATCTTGATGACGATGGGCGAAAATCACTATTCACAACAGCCCACTGTCGCCCAAAAAGTGAGCAGAATTTCAGTTTTATTGCCTCTGCATCGCTCAATCGCTCGATGTAAGTATTCCGCAACATCCGTCGTTGTATTCACTTGTGATTCATGCTTGAGTTTTGATCTTGGGACCTTGAAAAACTCCAACACTAAATTAAGCCACCAGTTACAACGACTCCAACGATCAGAAGAGAGACCCCATATCCAAGTTCCTATAAAATAGAGAAGCAAATGCATAGATAGAGAGAGAAAATTACTCTACATCTATCATCAGATAAAACATAATACCCCACCCTCACGGCAATTAATAGAGGTTGAGGTATCCTAAGACCTTAATATGTTCACTTTCGACTTAATCATATTTTGCTGACTTGAGCGTCAGAGTGCCTACGGCTTCCACCACACCAGTGGGCAATAACCTCCTCGTTCGCTCTACTCTTATTTACAGGTTCGTTTGTACCCCTCAATTCATTCTCGATTATGGCCCTCGACCGAAATCAACGTCCATAATTATTACGAGGAGCAAACTTTTCCCAGTTGAAAAGGCCCAACAGGTTTACACTTTTTTGATAAGATGGCTAAATAACTACAAATGATAAGGTCCCCAAACACAAGGTGGCCCATCGTCATTTTGAAAACTTTTGGCTCAATTACCATAAGATGAAAACTTGTACCAATTTAAGTGGCCCAACAAGTTTGTATCCTATGATGAGAGGTCCAAATAGATCCAAATGATAATGGTACCAAACACAAGTATATGGGTAGATTTTATAGGACATATAACTATTGTTCGTATGTGGGCTTACAAAGGTACGAATATAGGCTTTCATCGGTGAAAGGTTGCCCACAACTAAGTCTAGAGAGACCAAGTGAGCGTGTCTTTCTTATACCCTAGGGTATGTGCCAATGAGTGATGGTCATCACATAATGATCCACCGCCTTGAGTGAAAGCGAGATCCTGATACATGATGCCATCGGGGAAAGAAGTATGTAAAATATATGAGACTTGGATAATATAACGACCAATAGTTTTTACTACTACACCGGTGGTACTGTATATACGGGACGAAGGAACATATAAAAAAATATGTTGAGACTTAAATATACTCAATGAATGATTTTGGGGACAATCGGTAAATCCCTCAAAGTCCCGGGTCGAGACTGTACAATGTTCCCCTTTAGACAGCCCATGGTATTTGGGGCGTAATTTTCTCATACAAACTCTGATATTTATGAATTTTATATCGTCGGAAGGCTAATACCGAGAGCTACGACTTTTGAATTATACATTTTACCAAATTCGACCCAGAGAATGGGTCAAAATTTAAGAAATCCTCATCTGCTACAGTGAATCTCGGGAGAAGTCTATAAATGGGTGATGTGGCACACTCTTGGCCACCCATTTCATTAAAAAATTATCCACCTTCTTCTATAAATTGACTACTATTCATTTGCCTCTTTTATGAAGCAAATGAAGCTCCTCATTTCTTCTTCATTTTATCATGGAAAATCTTGAAGGAAAAGTAATGAAATTCAAGATCCCTTGGTCAAGTAAGTTTCCTTTTCTCTCTTCTTTTTAATTTGGATCATGGCCATCTATTCTCATTCTACATTTTCATAATTGGAAACCCTAAGATTTAGGGCTTTGTTGATTAAGAAAGTTAGGCAAGAAAATGAGTTAAAAGGCATGTTTATGAAGTTATTTAGAATGAATTGTGGCTAAGTATGGTTGAAATAAAGCTAAGATGAAAATGTATGTGGGGGGGCCCAATTTACTAGCTTGTGGGAGAAATTTTTTTGATATTTTTATGGTAATTGATAAGTTAAGAATGTAATTATGAGTTAAAATATCTAAACTTTGGAAGATTTGAAAGTTTTGTGAAACAAGGATTATGAGACTTGGAGAGATTGGTTGAGGATGATAACTTAATATTGAATTTTTGAATTAGAAGTTAAATAACTTGATTTGTGCATTAATTTATTGTGGAAAAATGCTTGTGGTAATTTAGGTAGAGGATGAACATGAAGAGGTAAAATCAAAACACTGGAAAAAAGATTCGCGACGTGATGCTCGATGCAAAAACCATTCCATAATAAATTGTAAACAACCTCAGTTCCATCCTAGCGTGTTAGAGGCCACCATGTAGGTCTCATATCTGTTCGTATTCATAACTCCTATCAAGTTACAAGCATGATTAGCCTGTAGCTAAAACATATTCATATAATAGTTGTAAGCACTGCATTTTTGCATATAAGTCCCGATGATGAGTCTTACATGAAGGCACTATCTTTTAAGTTGTAGAAGTCACGGGAAACAGATGTCGGAAGGGAAAATTTATAAATCAATACCTTGTTGGACTTATTTCATTTGCTTAGCTTCGGGTTCTCTCGTTGGACCTCTGTTTTAAAACTTATCCTTGGCCTAAAACCCCCGCACACCACCAAGCTACAGACCAAGCGCACCAAAAAAAACCAACCACACACCCACAAGCCCTCTAATTCACACCCAAGCAACCTAATCCCTCGAAAATAATAATTAACACATTAAACACATGTGGAAATCCAAACAAATCACCTTCCCGAATTAAAGAAATCAATTCAAATCCACAAATCTCTTTCCTAAACTAAAATAATCAGCTTCCTAAATTGAAGAGATCATTTCCTTGTAGCACACTAATTAAAAGATATCCCCATCATTACACAATATTTCTTTCCTTCCCTTATAAGGAAATCCCCAAACCATTCTCATAAAAAGAGACGTAAACCAATTCTCCCCCTACCAATGACACCCAAAGAAAACTCCATGCAACACCGTGAAAAAAAATTCCCTACTAGCCCCTTCCATCACCGAAAACATCACCATAAATCAGCCTATACAACCTCCATCATCACAAAAACAGTAACCCACACATCCATTACCGCAAAGCTATCAAAAAAATTACACATCCATTACCCCAAAACTGTCAATAAACTGCACATTCATTATCGTAAAACTGCCCAGAAAACTGTACATTCACCACCGTAAAACTACCTAGAAAAACTGCCATAAATTGCCGCAAAATACAACCAAAAATAGTCCACCCCTGTGAAACCTCCTTTATCACAAAAAACTGCACCATAAACCCGTCAACTACCCGCACAAAACTGCACCATATACCCATAAATTGCCTATGCAAAACTACACCATAAACACGCACAAATAACCACAAAAAAATGCGACAAAAACACCCCAAAACCGCACAAAACGGTCACCCGAACGGCCCAAATACACTGAACCATAACAAAAAATAACGACCTGAAAACAGCAGTAAAAATAGAGAAAATTGTAGCCAAAAATAGCGAAGCGACGAAGTAAAACATTGAACCAGTGAACCAGAAGAGTTGTGGAGCGTTAACCCTTCCGACGACTTCGTAACGCACATCCAAGAGGTGACGTAAGAGGTTAGACCTGAGGGCACCCTTTTATTTATTTTCGTTCTTTTTTTATTATTTATTATTATTTCTTCACATGCGTATTGTTGGTTTATGTATGTTGTGACCACTGGAAGAATGATTTTGTGTTATCTCTCGCGGTATATCAGATGGAAACCCAAACGTAAATTCCGTAGCCAAATCCGAATGGTCGGTAGTGCGATTTGTACTTAGGATACAATTCCACGTACCGCTTGAGAAACGCACATATTTAGTTTCGTTTAATCTTGTGTTTATCCATTGTTTATTAGGAATAGTATGTTATTTTCATGTATGATTTAGTTATTTCTTTCATGTGAGGAATTTGATTATCAATCTTTAATTTTTATGTTTAGACATTTATTATTTATATATGTTTCTGTATGTATTAATTTAATGTGTTCATGAGATTGTGTGCTTACCATTATTCCGACTTTCTTTTATGCTTGCAAACTTAGATATAGGTTATTATTGCGTATATATGTTGCGTAGACTTGGTTATATTATCGCATAAATCCATTCATTACAAGTGGCATAAGTAAGGGACCCTTCCGAACCCAACGGTTTGAGGTCTTCCCTTGCGAGGGGTGAGTGCGGCCTTAAATCATTTCACATTTCACGCTGGGTGGCGACTCTATTATTCTTCTGTTCAGTCCCTGTGGACTACTCCGTACTCCCGATTGGGCCGCGAGCCTCGAACAGCGTTGCCGATTTCTGCATCCTACAATAGAAAACTTAGTTAAGTTCCGAAACCCATTTTGTAACATATAGACTAATCAAGTTTTTGATCATTGATTATCCACATGAACCACAATTTCCTTCGACAATGGATCAAGTGCTAGCCAGATTCCAATAACAATTAGTGAAATTTTTTTTTCTTAGAACTGATTTTAATTAACAGTTTTGAATTCAGACTTACTTTTTAAAAGCATGTAGGGCGTTAGACTTAATTTTATCACATATGTTCTTTTTTTATATATATACAGTGGTGATTTAGAAAGATTATTTTTCAGCATGAGTTTTGAGTTAAAATATCTAACTTTGGAAGATTTAAAAGTTTTGTGAAACAAGGATTATGAGACTTGGAGAATTGGTTGAGGATGATAACTTAATATTGAATTTGTGAATTAGAAGTTAAATAACTTGGTTTGTGCATTAATTTTATTGTGGAAAAATGCTTGTAGTAATTTAGGTAGAGGATAAACATGAAGAGGTAAAATCAAAACCCTGGAAAATAGATTCGTGTCGTGACGCGTGGCATATAAACATTCCATAATCAATTATAAACAACCTCAGTTCCATCCTAGCGTGTTAGAGGCCGCCTTATAGGTCTTATATCAGTTTGTATTCATAACTTCTATCAAGTTACAAGCATGATTACTCTGCAGTTAAAACAAATTGATATAATAGTTGATGAGTCTCACATGATGAGTCTCACATTGAGGCACTACCTTTTAAGTTGCGGAAGTCGCGGGAAACAGATGTCGGAAGGGAAAATTCAGAAATCAATACCTTTTTGGACTTAATTTGTTTACTTAGCTTTGGGTTCGCTCATTGGACCTCTGTTTTAAAATTTATCCTTGGCCCAAAACCCCCACACACCACCAAGCTACACACCAAGCCCACCAAAAAGAACCAACCACACGCCCACACGCACTCTAATTCACACCCAAGCCACTAAATCCCTCCAAAATAATAATTAACACATTAAACACATGTGGAAATCCAAACAAATCACCTTCCCGAATTAAAGAAATCAAATCAAATCCCACAAATCCCTTTCCTAAACTAAAACAATCACCTCTCTAAATTGAAGAGATCACTTCCTTGTAGCACACTAATTAAAAGATATCCCAATAATTACATAATATTTCATTCCTTATCGTACAAGGAAAACCCCAAACCTTCTTATAAAAAGAGACGTAAACCAAACCCTTCTCCCCCTAGCAGTGACGTCCAAAGAGAACTCCATACATTACCGTGAAAAAACATTCCCTACTAGCCCGTTCCATCACCGAAAACATCACCATAAACCAGCTTTATAGCCTCCATCATCACCGAAACAGCATCCTGCACTTCAATTACCGTAAAAATAACTGCACATCCATTACCGCAAAACTATCCAAAAAACTACACATCCATTATCGCAAAACTGCACAGAAAACTGCACATTCACCACCGTAAAATTACCCAGAAAAACTGCCTTATCTTGCCGTAAAAAACAGCCAAAAATAATCCAGCCCTAAAACCCCCTTTACTGTGCAAAACTACACCATAAACCCATAAACTGCCGCACAAAACAGCACCAAAAACCCACAAAATATCCACGTAAAACTACACCATAAACCCGCACAAATAACTATAAAAAAAAACCGCAACAAAAACACCCCCAAAACCGCACAAATTAGTCAACCGAAACTGCCCAAATACCGTGAACAATAACAAAAAAGATTGACCAAAAAACAGCAGAAAAAATATATAAAATTATGGCCCAAAACAACAAGGCGACAAAGAAAACCATTGAACCACTGAACCAGAAGAGTTGCGGAGCGTTAACCCTTCCGAAGATCGCGTAACGTACTTCCAAGAGGCAACTTAAGAGGTTAGACCTGAGTGCACCCTTTTATTTATTTTCGTTCTTTTTTTTATTATTTATTATTATTTCTTCACATGCGTAATGTTGGTTTATGTATGTTGTGGCCATTGAGTGAATGATTTTGTGTTATCTCTCGCGGTATATCAGATTGAAACCCAGACGTAAATTCCGTAGTAGAATCTGAATGGATGGTAGTTCGGTCTGTACTTGGGATACAATTCCACGTACTGCTTGAGAAACGCACATATTTCGTTTCGTCTATTCTTGTGTTTATCCATTGTTTATTAGGAATAATATGTTATTTTCTTCCATGATTTAGTTATTTCTTTCATGTTAGGAATTTGATTATCAATCTTTAATTTTTATGTTTAGACAATTGTTATTTATATATGTTTCCGCATGTATTAATTTAATGCGTTTATAAGATTGTGTGCTTGTCGTTATTCCGACTTACTTTTATGCATTCAAACTTAGATATAGGTTGTATGCGAATTTAGATATAGGTTGTATACAAACTTGGATGTAGGTTATTCTTCCGTATATATGTTGCGTAGACTTGGTTATATTATCACATAAATTCGTTCATTACAAGTGGCATAGGTAAGGGACCATTCCAAACCTAACGGTTTTAGGTCTTCCCTTGCGATGAGTGAGTGCGGCCTTAAATCATTTCCCAGTTCACGCTGGGTGGCGACTCCACTATTCTTTGGTTTAGTCCCCCATGGACTACTCTATTCTCCCGATCGGGCCACGAGCCTGGAACAGCGTCGCCGATTTCTGCGTCCTAAAATAGTAAGCTTAGTTAAGTTCTGAAACCCATTTTGCAATATATAGACTAATCAAGTTTTTGATCATTGATTATCCACAGGAACCACAATTTCCTTCGACAAGTGATCCAGTGCCAGCTAGATTCTAATAACAGTGAGTGGACCTTTTTTGTCTCAAAACTGATTTTAATTAAGAATTTTGAATTCAGACTTACTTTTTAAAAGCAAGTAGAGCGTTAGACTGAACTTTATTACATAAGTTCTTTTTATATACACATAGTGATGATTTAGAAATATTATTTTTCAGTATGAGTTTTGAGTTACAAATGTTTTAAAACATGAGATTTTTGTTTTTCGGGGCATGAGGGAAACAACCCACCCCAGTATGCAACTTATATAGAGATGGAAATGACGGACAGAGGACATGTGCATATGTATAGGACTGGGAGGACGACGATACATAACTCCCCCTGATCCTAAAGCAGGGCAAGGTGGATGGCGATACGTAATGGCCCTAGACCCTAATTTCGGAGCTTAGGTGGTAGCATAGATTCGAGCCCCCAATTCTAGTTTGTGGCTTGGGGGATATCGATACGTAATCCCCAAGACCACCAATTCTAGGGATAATAGTGGCATGCTTTAGGGATGGTAATACGTAATCCCCAAGAACAATGACATTCTAGATTCAAGCTAAGAACTTTCCCAAAGTTATTTTGAGCCATTAGTAGAGGTATAGACTAGATATGAAACCAAACAGTAAAATTCTAATTAAAGTTACCAATAGAGCGGGAAGAAAAAGCTATAAGAAGTAAGAAAGTATGTGTAATTAGTTAACTAGCTGAAGATGAGAAAAGTAAGGAAACAATGAGGAATAGTAAAGTTCAAAGAATACTTACCCAAGAAAGTAGAAAGAGAATGCTAGAAAGAAAAGCATGAAGTGATAGATAGATGATCAAAATAATCAAATAGAGGTATAGGTACGGAAATAGATAGATAAAAAAATGTCAAAGCATATAATAGTAAGGATCATATACACAGAATGAGATAATATGCAAGACACCAGAATTTGGAGTAGATAAGTGAAATATAGCAAATCTGAACAATAGTAAAATACCGAGTAGACCTAAGCAAAGTCCTTTCCTTCCAAATAAGAATACCTTTCCTTCCCAGAAATTCTTCTAGTTGATTTAGTAACTCTCAAATACTTGGTACTGATAGCAAGCTCCCAGAATGACTAAAAAATAGTTATAAGACAGAGATACAGAACCTATAGTGGTAAAGATAATAGAAAATCACGAGCAAGTGTTAAAATGCCTAGTAGACATAAAATTCCTTTCCACCATAGAAACTTCTTTAAAATAGATTTGAAAGCCTCAAATGCCTTTTATAAATACTGAATCTTTATAGTAACAAGCAATAAACAGAATGATAAAAATAAGCTAGAGATCGAGACTTGTCTCAAGAGTCCACACAGATGAGAGATGTCTAAAAGGATCTAGAAATATATCCCCAAACCCAGACCCATACTCACAAACAAGAAACATGAATAGTTAGGTACTTTACCCCCAGTAATCCGATAGAGACAAGACCTTAAAATATCTAGTCTTCGACCCCTCCAATGACACCAACTAAAGAAGTGTCCCTGATAGAGCCTACCTTAGATCTATCGTACAAGAGGAATAGATCCTACCAGGAAACAGAGCATTAGAACAAGGATACCGAAACCAATTAAGATATAAGATGTTTGCCATAACCCTTACCAGCCTAGATATAAGCAGCCATAAGAAACTGACGATAGTTCATAATAAGAAATGAAAGCTTTCAGAAGATAGATCAGACTAGACTGTAATACTAGTAGCAATCCACCAGATAGACCAATGTAGTAGAATCTGCAGAGTGGCCCAAAGTCAGTAGGGATCCGTGGGAGTATGTAAACATAAACCAGTAAGGCTAGGGCATTTAGGAGTAATAAGAGTACCAGTGTAAAAGGCGCAATAGAGCGCCACATTTTTATCTTAGAGCTGGAGTAAAGAGCGGAAACTAGGAAGTAGCCAGAAGAGCGAACAACCACTAGCCTCAATAATATGGTGTAGAGCAAAGAAACAAGGTATGGAAATAGTAAGCTAGAAACGGGAAGTGATGAGATAGAGTTCAGAATGTACAGTGATACAAGAAACGAAGTTTGGAGAAAGCAAGTGGAGGCATTGCATTTTTGCATGTGAAACCCAATGATGAGTATTAGTTTGGAGGCACTACCTTTTTAATCGAGGACGCTGTGGGAAACGGACGTCGGAAAGGAATCGATATTTCATTAGATTTTTTCGCTTGTTTAGCGTCAAGCTTACTTGTTGGACCTCCGTTTAGAGCAATTGGCCTGGAAATAACCCGCAAACCTTTTAACCTTGGCCCAAACCCACTCACCTAGTCCACACAACCCTAACCCACCAAGACAAAGCCCACACCACCACCACCTTGGCCCATACGCCCAAGGCCCTAAAAGACATCCAAATTAAATAAAATAATTAATTAAATGATAAACCAACTAAATAAAATATTAAAATTAAATAAAATATTAATTAAGTCATCAACCAATTAAAATCCAACACAAATTAAATACCAATTAAATAAACTAATATTTAATTAAAATTAAATACCAAAATTTAATAATTCATTTCCAAATAAAATCAATCAAAATAATTCATTTCCAAATTTTAATAATCACTCACCAATTAAAGATATTACCCACCTAAATATGAATATTCTTTCCCTTTATAAACCAAATTAAATCCCTCCCTTTTTAATTAATTTTCTTTCCTTACAAAGCCATGCAAACCCTAGCCATGCACTACTATATAAACAACACAAAACCAACCTTAGAGCTCTCTCTCCTCTTTCTCGGCAAACTACAAAACTAAACCCTAGACTATCTCTCACGCACCTCTCTCCTCTCTCCTCTCTCTCGGCAAACTACAAAACTAAACCCTAGACTATCTCTCACGCACCTCTCTCTTCAACCTTCACCACTCTCATGGCAAAAAACCAAAAAACATAATGAAACCCTAATCTCCACAGATTCAATCCCTCTCATCTCCCTCAGCCACCAACTTCAAACAATGAATAAACCCTGAGCAGTCTGCCCTCATTCAGCTCTTCACGTAAGTAAGTCACTCAACAATGACATCACACACACAAACAACACACCACAGACACGGTTCACCAAGCTACGTGTTCACTGACCTACATGAACCACCAAATGAGAGCCCCTCAATCACGAAAACACTCTCTCCCAAAACACTCACGCATGAAAACCAAAACCCTAAATGACTCTCATTTTATTCTCTCTAAACGACTAGCCACCTAACAGCCCTTCACCGAAAATAAACACACTCAGGCAGCAGCCCTCCAGCACTCACAAACAGCCACACGTAGCCACACACAGCCATTCTCCTTAGCACCAATACACTCATAGCAACCACTCACCGTCAACGCACTTACAATAAGAAAATACCACCTGCCTCACGCCATAAAGCCTTCACGTTACACCATCTGCCCCCCTCCAACAAGCCAACTACTTCACAAACAAAGCATCAATACCTAACGAACCCTCACCAAGAGCCCACTCAAACACAAGCATCACACTCAACCCTCAAGTAGCCCCACTCACACCTAAAAACCCCCTTTACCAGCCACACGTCCATTAGCCACTCTCCACCCCGCCACATTGTTTTAGACAATTATGACCCATAGCGTCACCGTTTGTAAAAGACATTGTGTTTTGTACAAAATTGACTATGTAATATTGAAATTGCCTTTTATCATTTCGTAATTCATTTACTATTACATATAAATGGTAAAAGTCCATATGATTAGTTCCGGATTGAGATGATATGAGACAGTATCAATCCATAAAGGTTTAATCATTAAATATCCCTAGTCGTAGTATTATCGAGACTGGACATCGATAATGCGGAATAGACTAGTATTGCACTTGTGCGCGTTGTGAGAGCATAACGGCACAGTTCTCATATGTTTAAGTATAGGATACTTATGCAAGTGCGATAGGAGGTTTGTTTTTTACCGATGGTACGGAAAACAGCTTCGCTCTGGATAGACCCCGCGGAATCCCATTGGTAGTATGTATATGTGTCTACGGGAGTCCGCGTCAGGGTAGATGTATTTGGTCTTAACCTGAGACTTACATCGCTAATACTTGCGACAATCGGTAAACTTTGGTTTTGGTCGTCCAGGGCTTTAACAGGTTCTGTGTACGCCTCTATTGGGTTTATCGAGAATCGTAGTGTATTGGATGTGATGTCAAGACGGAAGTGTCACTCCAGACATATGGAGATGATGATCACGCAGGGATTCATAACTCGTTCTCTATTGTGTTGCAACCATCGGGATAATGTGACAAGGTCATGATTATCCGATTCAAGAGACTAGTTGTTTGATATCCGATATGTGCTTCGTACGGGGCAGACACTATTCCATCCAGCCCCAGGCCTAGCACGTGACATCTGATACTGGATCGAAATACGAGATACTAGGTATTCTACGTCTGACATAGATTATATATTCCAGTAAGAATATTTCTGGAGAATTGGGTAGGCACGGTGCTTTGCTAGAAGCCAACCATGTCTTGTAAATCGGTAAGCACGTAGTACGAGGTACTCGCTTTATCGGATAGTCCGATAACCGGATTTACTGCCAACATATCCAGAGATCTCTTGGGTCGCTTCCCAAGGATTCACCGATGACAGTTGACTTAAATTGGAATTAATCTGGGATTAATTAAGAGAGAGAAAATTAATCTGGGATTAATATGGGCTTTGTTTAATCTGGGATTAAAAGTGTACAGTGGCGAAAGAACGCGATTAATTTGGAATTAATCGGTAAAATAAATTTAATAGTTAAATTTGATTTTTCTATTTAATTTACTCAAACGGGCTAAAATTAATATATCGGATATATTAAAATGGATTGGATTTCATTACGAGATTAAAGTCGGACTTTAATGCGAACGAACGAATTAATTTAGAATTAGTTCGTGAACGACGTTCATAATATATTTACGAGGCATCGTTATTTAATTAAATTGGATTTAATTATTTAGCGACGAAGGATCGTTTAATTGGATTAAACGGAACCGAGCCGCGTCAAATGCCCGTAGAGATATTTGAATTTCGGATTCAAATATTTGGAGCCAAAAGTGTGGTAGGTGTTCCCACCACACAACCACCTTGTTTTGTCTTAATGAATACCACTTACCAATCTCTACCTTGTATTGGGTAAAAGGTGAAATGGTTTCACCTTTTGGTAAATATAAAAAGGCATTTCAATTTTTGGTAACACTTGTGACAAACCAAAACCAAAAACACAAACCCTAGAGATACAAGGCTTGGCCGAATTTCTCCCTCTCCTCCTCTCTTTGATTTGATTTTCAAATCATCAAAAGCTAGCACTTTGGAAGTGAACAAAGGTGATAGGGAAACTCCTCAATAGCTTGGAATCATCACAAAGCTTGGATTCATCCTAAAGCTTGGATCTTGGAGATCCAAGATCTCAAAATTTTTAAAGCTCCAACACTCATTGTAAGCATATTCCGCACCTTATAATGATCAACTCTTATATTATGCATGCTTATTAGATCCTTATAATGTTCTAGGAACACTAACAATGGTATCATGAGCCTAATTTGAGCATGATAATTTTAGGGTTCTTGAATCTTAAAATTTGGGGTTTTTTGATTTTGGGCATGATTTTTTGAAATTGATGCTTTGAGTATGTTTACAACATGATAACTTAGGGTTATGCATGATTAGATTTCAAATAAATCAAAAGCAACAAAAAATAAAAAAATGTTAGGGTGGCCGAATGTAACTCTCCTCCATGCACTGCAGTTTTTTGTTTTTTGTAACATGAAATAATGTGTTTGGATGCATGTTTAAATGATGATAGTTG